>WAAB01018068.1:0-21841 GCA_013389865.1 Piaya cayana
CAGTCTCCAGTCCAGTGGAAATGGGTGATATATCACATCTACTAATTATAAAAAAGTGTCTGATATACTTCTGGTTTACATCAAAGTCACCAATTTGAAAAGAGCATTCCCATTATTTAAAAAAATTACTTGGTTTGAAATTACTATAACCCTCTGTTAAATATGAGCAAGACTAGAAGACAATTTCTTGTACCTAAGCATTCAGAAAACTCAAGGAAAGCTATTCTTGCTGTTAACTTTTACCTAGGGAATATAAATTTAAAGTAAAGTCAATGCTAAACATGATTACAATAAATATAGGCCAATATACCATTTTTACCTAATTTATAATTGAGTATCGTCTAAAAGCTTTGTTCTGTCATGAATTATTTTTACAATGAAGTTTCACTGTGGCTTTTGATAGTTTATGACCTTCTAAATACCATGAAAGCATCATAAACAATGTGTCACATACACACGTTAAAATAACTGAGGATCACATACTTTATCATTCAGCCCCTGAGGCAGCTGGAAATTGTACACACTGAAGAAAAAAGCTATGAGTATGGAAACAAATAAATCTTCATCTATCTACAGGAAAGTCATTTTTCATAAACTACATTACAAATCACTTCTGCATGGAATTCTAAATGAAAGGCTCCACACTGCCAAATATTTACATGGGGTGTTGTGACTAAGGAAAACAAATTATTGATTTTATTGAAACACCTGATAACCATTTGAATCAGAACCAAAAGAAAAGCACCTGTCATTCTATAAACCCGTATTAAAAACTGCATAATTCAGGTAACGAATTAGTTCTTATTTGTCTACTTGACTGCTACAATTGAAGATTCAAGGCCACACACTGTGGGTTAAAATGCCAAACATCTTTGCATGAATCAAGCCATAACGTGTGTATAGAGAAGAAGAATATTCTGACATATTTGCCACTTTTTTGGACAGTAATAGAATTGAGAGATAATGTTGCACAAGAAGTCCAGCCTTTCCCTTTGGGTAAAAATTCAGATGCTGCAACACACAGGACACACTTCCATGTGTCAGATGAAGCAAGAGATAATTTGCTTTTGAAAAGTTTGTGCTCCATCTGAACCACAGACTATGGTTAAAGGAATACTTAATATTTTTGTACTATACCTAAACAGATTAATGGATTTATAATAAATATTTCACTTGATTGCTTTGTTTTGATTTACTTCCCAATTTGTTGAACACATGCTAGAAAAGGTGACTGCAGACAGAAAGAATCTAGTTCAGGAAAGTTTTGGAACTGTAATATTGTTGCCTTGATGCAACTTTTTATGAGATTATAAGTCATACTTATAAGCCTTCCTTGGGTTTCCCTCATAAAATTTCTTTTTTTTATTCCCTGTGAACAACTGTATTTACTCAAAACATGCACTCCTCAAATGAATAACTTCAAAAACTTTCAGAGAATTTGGAATTTCCCTGATTATAAGGGCAATAGCACTCCTCCTCTAACTTTACTTCTGGCATTTTATTTTATTCTTGGTAGAAATTTCTGATCACTGCTTTTGTTTTCAGCCAGCCACTAAAAAAAATATTAGAGAATGATTTTTTTACAACTGTTGATATCATTAACAAGTTGCAGAAATAGACTGAAATTCTCATGAAGTTCAATATCCAATCATACCTATGAAATTCTGCAAGAGGAAAAGTAATCCTGCACATAGGGAGGAACCAACTGCAGGTACCAACACAGAAATGGGATCCAACAGATTGGAAAGCAGCTCTGTAAAGAAGGGTCTGGGGGTCTTGGTGGACAAGTTGAACATGAGCCAGCAATGTGCTCTTATGGCAAAGATGGCCAGCAGCATCCTGGGCTCCATTAGGAAGAACATCATCAGCTTAAGGTCAATGGAAGTGATCCTTCGCTTCTACTCAACATTGGTGAGACACATCTGGTGTTCTAGATCCTGTTCTGGGCTTCCTGGTACATCAAGTATATGGACTTACTGGAATGAAGAGCCATAAAGATTGTTAAGAGATCTGCCACATGAGGTGATATTGAAAGAGCTGATGCTGTTCAGGTTGGAGAAAAAAAGACTAAGGGTGGGTTGTGTCCTTGATTATTTGATGGGCAGCAACAAAGAGGAGAGAGACAGACTTTCTCAGTGGTACCCAGTGAAAAGACAAGATACAGTAGATACACAGTGAAATATAAGAAATTCCATCTAAGCATAAGAAAGAAACAAGGTTTTTTTTTCCTATAAGGACGGTTGAACACTTGAACAGGATGCCCAGAGATGTTGTGTAGTCCCCATTCACGGGCATATTAAAAAAGCAATGGGACACAGTCAATAAGTGACCTCTTGTAGCTGACTATCTTTTGAGCAGGGTGTTCAACTAGGTGGTCTCAAGAGGTACCTTCCAATCTTGATTCTGAGATCATATGAGCCAAGTGAACTTGGCAGAGTAAGATTTTACCGCTTTCTGCTGGCGTAAGTAGTTGAGGTTAATGCGAACAGCTCATTCTATATTAATGAATGGACTTCATTAATTAATTTTATTAATTAAACCAGTAAATATCAGAACTATGCTCAACATAGCTTCATCACTAGGCATGTCATGTAGCTGTGTTTAATACCCTATAATTGATACTGGTTGAAATACTTTGCCAAAATGTTCTATTTCTCTGAGGTAATTCCTCAAAAACACAATTTAAAAAAAATTGATGAGGAATCTTCATTTGGAAGAGGTAGAAAAAAGGACAGTAGAGAGAAAAATGATGGATGATTAGGCTTGTTAATATTTTAACAGGAAAAAAAATCAAATACAGAAACACAGAGAAAGACAGACAACATGGTTAGTGGTCTGTGTAAAAGATGACCAGCAGGAACATTCTGGTTTGGTGTAATTTTTTGGATGGAATAACATTCAAGACATTCTGTCTCAACATGCAGGCTTCTTACTCACCAAACAAAAATGAATATTCATGTCTTTCTTTTGTTATGTATCATGAAATTCCAGAAACATGTTCTAATTCCAGTACAGAATTAAAGAAATTTCAACACTGAAGGATTCATAATCTTGCCAGCTTAATCACTTTCAATTTGCCAGTAATTCATGTTTGAAAGAAGGTAAAAATAAGTTTGAAAAAAAAATGATCCAAAGATCTATGAGATCTTTATTTGTAAACTTGCATGTAAAGAAGCTTTGAGCCAACACCTCTAAGCCATGAATATAAGCAAATAAAGTCATGAGTCCTAGGTCAGAACAGTATGTAAAAAGCAGATTGAGGGCACATATGCCTATTTACATAATTATATATTAGTTATACTGAGATAATAATTCTGTAATTATACACACAGAAGAAATGTTTAATGCAGAAAAGCAAAACCCTATGTTGTGTGTCAAATACAGGGACTGTTATGATAATAACTTAATGGAATAATAGCTATGTCAGGCTTTTAGTTATCGTCTTGTGTCACTAGATATCAAAGTGGCTTACAAGAAGGCTCAGTTATTTTTCCTTTTTATTCAATAACCTACCTCTGGTAAAAAAAACATGCAAAGGTATCTCAGAACCTGTGCAAGACGCAGGTAAATCTGGACAACTGACTAGTGTTACGATTATTTTAAGACGCCAGGTAGTATAGCTACATAAGATTTAATGGACTACATGGACCTACTGGATCTCCACCACCTTCTACTCACATGCACAAGGCAGGATGTGCTGAGTGGTTGATAAGTTGCTGCTCCAAATGCAGTCCTCCATTCGCTACCACACCACATAAGTGATGCTGTTTTCTTGCTCTCCTGGAACACCAAAAGAAACCTAGTTATTTCATAATGATCTGAAAATATCAGAGAAAACTGAGAAAGCTGGTGAGTTCACTAAGCAAAGTCCTAAATGCAGAAGTATTTTCTTCTGATGCTATGAGACAATCTAGTTTAGGATTTGGATCTCTCTAGCTTATCAGGGTAAATGAAACAAAATTAATTAAAATATGTTTCATTACTGTACAAGTTATTTATTTGGAAAGGAACAGATTAATTCTCCAATTGAAAACCAGTTCATTTATGATTCTCCAAGTTCCATTTACATTCACAGGCCTAGATTTAGAGTTAATATCTCTGGTTCTTAATAGTATTTTTTTTCATATCTTTACAGAATTAATTATTGTCACAGTATCTTTTTGTTCACAAAAGTTTAAATGGATTTCAAAGGGTAGATTGATTGCTGGCTGAAAAATGCAGTGAGTTGGAAGCAACAGTTTGAGTCAGGAAGGCTTTGCCCTGACTTATTGCCTGAAAACAAGAAAGTAAACAAGGAGAGAGTTACCTCACTTCTTACAGTCTGTTCCTACTATTGGTCACTGTCTAAAGAATTACTGATCTAATCCAGCAGAGTTATTCTTACAGTATGCTGAAAAAAAAAAAAATGAGATTACCTATCCTTTTTTCCCCTGCTTCTTCGTGTCAGATTCTTAACTGAGGCAGTTTACCACAGGGCTTGCAGCCAACATTCTGGATGTAGTAGGCTATAAAATCTACTCTGTTCATGCAATCTAATATTGTTTAGCATACACTTCACAAAGTGAATTCTAAATTTTAACAAAGTTAAGAACATATTATATCCTATCTAATTAGGAGAAAGGGATTTTTTTTTAGTTGTTCACTCCTGCCAACTCTGTTTTACTCCTTCAATTACAAAATTCCTGCCCCCTAGAGAACTGGAATTCCCCTCGGTTTGAAAGTTACTTTCAAGAATACCAAAAGCAAAAAAAAAAAAAAATTGCTTTTGAGGTGTGTAATAGCAAATGCCAGATGTAAATGTACACATTTTGACTAGTACATGGCTGATTAATGAAATATGTCTTTATATTTTATTAAAGTAATCAAGCAGAAACCCTAGAACTGAATCTTTGCATTTCAAAAGATTATAACTGCCTTTGAACTCAGGAGAAACAAGTAACATTCCTGTTGTTTATATTCATACCCATGATGATCTGGGGATATAAGCAAAGCAAGGCATGGAGGGAAAGGTAAACTCTGAAAGGATGAACTTTAATAGTTGGAGAAAAATAAAACAAACTTTGTTTCCCACAAAAATTCCATTAACCATTATCTGAAAAATATTACTAAGCATTTAATTGGCATTGAAAGAGAGGATTTTTGGAATTTCAGCATTTTTAATTCAGCTGCTATGTTATGAAACTTCCTGTTGAGAGAAGGGCAAAGAACTCTATACACAGAAAAATTACTGTCTGGCATAGTTAGCCATGTTAGCATAGTGTAACCTTAGAAAATCTTTCTACAGGTCATAACATTTAAGGTTTTTTTTCCTGATTTTTAAATCATGTAAGAGACTTTCTGTGAAAAGTTCCTTGCTTTAGGAATTACCTATTTTAGGATCACAGGCTAAATAGCTGCAAAACAGACCTTAAAAGGTCTATATTCCAACCTCCTGCTTCAAATGGAGTCAGCTGTGAGTTCAGAACAGATGGCCAGGGCTTTATTCTGTCGGGTCTTGAAAATGTCCAAGGACAGAAATTGTATAAATTCTCTCGGAAAACTCTTTAGCAATCCGACTATCTTGTAAAAAAGTTGTTCCTTATATCCAATGTTAATCTCATTTCAATGGTCATAGTCTCTCATTGTCCCACCATACAACACTGTGAAGAGCCTGACTTTATCTTTGTGATAACCCTCTCATAGGCATGGGCAAGCTACTGTTAGGCAGAGATGTTCCCTTCTCCTGACTGGACAAGCCTTGAGACCAATGGGATTTTTTCCCTTAGATTTTTATGACTAGTGATATTACTGGGTGGTGTTGTTCTTGGAAAATACTTTAGTTGTTCATAAATGCTGCCATTTAAAACATTAAAGCCAGAGTATGGGCAAGATGCCAAACACTGACTAAAATTCAAGAGATTCAAATAAATAAGTTGTATCATAACCATTTTTGGTACACCAGTTGATAAAATGTCCTGGTTTTACCAAAGTCAAACATTTACCTAATTTTCTATCTACTTCTGCCACCCGTAGTATGAATGTTCTTCTATAGGCAATACTTGTATTGACCTCTATAATATGTACTAATACAGGATAGGAATTCCTCACAGTTTTACTGTCCTTAAAACTCTTTAAATATCCCAGAAACTGAAAATCTGTAAATCAATATATTCATGTTTGCTTTACCCGTACTATGGGTAAAATTCTGAATGGTGAACTGAAGGTTAAAGAGGGAATTATCTAAGTAAAGGTGTTGGATGAAAGTATAAGAAAATTAATAGTGTCACAAGGATACGACTGAAGTCTGGTTTTGGCATTATAATGCCTCACCTCATTGCATGGAGCATGTTGCTAGTAAATCACTTCTGTCTAGAAGACAAATTAGTTTTCTATCCCAAACTTGAGCTAGAAGAAAAAGCAGGTAAAACAAGAGAAAGAAATTAATGTTTCCTTAACTTCTAGTAGATTCAAAATATATTTTTCATTCTTGATCATTATTATTCCCATTAAAAGCAATCATAATACATTATAATGCAATTTCATGGCACATTCCCAAGCTCCAGTGTTTTCATTATGGTGGAAAATTGCCAAATACCTAGAAACAGTAATCTGAAAACTGAGGGAAGGAGATGATAAGGTATTTGCATTTCAACTGTTTAAAAACATGCAAAGTGATGGTGGTGTATCTTTTGAACTTCAGAAAACACTTTTGGAAATAGCAATCATTTCCATTTTTAAACTATCATCTGAGTAAGTAACACCAATACTGTGTTATACTTAAAAAAAAAAAAAAGAGGTGGTTCTATGGGAGTTTTTCATACTACTCTTTACTCTGACTTTTTTCTGCTCTGGTTATGAAAGAAATTCCTTTCTCAAAGTGACAGATTAATTACAATAACTTTCACACTTTACACTATACAAAGCACATAATACTTCTTGCTAAATTTCACATTTATTGTTTCATCTATCATTAAACATAGGCACAACTTTCTGGTTTTGAATGCCAAGAGCCCAAACAGTAATAACAGGAATGAAAGAGCGACAAAAAATAAGATCATTTTTAAAATCTGTAATGTGTTTGAAATCTGTTGTTCCAAAGACTCACAAAGTTGTCTTGGAATTTGTCATACAGGTACACAAGTTAATAAATGGTTTCATGCCATGTGAAGTAAAATCCTTCTCTGAAGAAATAAGCAAATTATAGTCCATATTCTAATAGCAAATAACAAATCTATCTGCTTCAGAACAAAAAAAGTTCATTATTTTTCACTTTGAGATCTGATCTGATTTATGATTTCCTCAAATATATTTCTATTCAAATCACAGTTTGTGACTTCTATGGATATACTATGTGTTTAGTGCGTACAAATGGGATATCTGAATTTAATATGAGCTAAATCCTGAATTAAATTGGTTTATTGGTTTGGGGGGTTTTGTTTTTTTTTTAAATAGCCAACTTTTACAAAAATTATATAATATCATTTCTCTTCTCCAGCTGTCAAAAAAACTGCATCACCTTTTCTCCTCTTCCTCCACGCTCTCTCACTTTCCCTGCCTGGAACTTGAGTTGGAAGGTAGTTATCTCTCCTTACGTGCTTTCTCTGCTAGCACTCTTCCTCCAGTTTAAACCAAGACTAGCCCTTAGTATGCTATGGCTGGAAATCAGTCCTCCTACTTCATCATTAATTTCTGTTTCTGATTCTTTTAAAGAAGCACTTTAGTCACAGTAGGCTGGACTAGACCAGGGTCATAATTCCCTATATGTGCTACATATTGAAACAGAATACAAGGATTATTTCCAGAATCCTGCAAAATCACCAGGAAAACCTGTAATAGTCTAACAGTCCTTCCTGTTCTTTGGAATAAATCAGAGCAAACAAAGCCTTTATCTTTCTTGTCCCTGTTCCATATTACTTCCTATTCCATATTGCAGTCTTTAAAAATGCAGCTTTTACCTTTCAGTCCAAACTAGCAGAATTGCTAGACATGTTGCTTGTAGGTACTGCACAAGAACTACTGCACTAAGCAGAAACAATGTCTTTCTAATCTTTGTTTTTTGAATACAAATACAAGAATGTCACTAGGTTTTATCATCTCTGAAAATAAACAAATATTAACCCATGGCTGGAAATAATTTCGACCAAAATTATTTATAGGTAGTTAGAATTAAGAATTAGCCTCAGCATGTGTGAAGCACACATTTAATGCCCGTTTAGAGCACCTAATTGTTTCCAACAAAACAACAAAATAATGCAGTGTTGTTTCCCCAGCTGAAAACATAATTACAATTTACATTCCTTGTAAGTTCTTCAGAATCGGATCAAGATTAGTAGTACTAACCAATTATTACAAATTAAAATATTAAAATGGATTTCCATTGCATATCTTGCAAAATTTTCATGTTTTGGAAATTACTGTGCTTTGTTGTGTGTTATTAATTTACTTCACTACATAGTACTCTAAAAAATGCCCACCTGTAATTCCAGATATAATTTCTTGTAAAGGGTGAAGTGCTGCCCCAGTCTGGTACGGTTTGACTTTTGTTCCTGAAAGAAGGGAGAAGACTGAATGGGCTTTCTGTGGAAGCGAGAAAACTGCTTTAACCTATTCATTCATTAAGAGTTCAGATTAATCCAGAGGATATTATTTTTCAGGAAAATGGTCTGTTTCCTAAAAATCTTGAAAAACACTATTTACTTTTGATAACTTAGTATTAAGACATTAAAATAAACATTGTTTTAATCGAACACATGGAAATGAAGAGGAAAGGGGATCAGTAAAGTACAGATAACTAAAGAAAAGTGGTAGAAGTGACAAGTTTGGAAAACAAAAAAGGACTGCTCTTCAAGGGGAAATTCCATTTTTAAAAAAGGCCTTAGATATCCCAGTGGACAACAGCTGAACATAAGTCAGCAACAAGGTCTTGTGGCAAAGAAAGCAGCATCATCTTGGGCTGCATTAGAAAGAACATCACCAGCTCAAGATGAAGGGAGACGATCCTTCCCTCCTACTCAACACTCATAGACACATAAGGAGTGTGTGGTCCCTGGGCTTACCAGTAAAAGAAGGACTTAGATTTACTGGAAAAAAGCCTAACAAAGGGTCGTGAAGATAGTTAAAGGATCTGTTGTATAAGGAGAAGGTGACAGAAGTGGGGCTGTTCAGCCTTGGGAAGAGAAGGCTCATGGGGGATTTTAACAGGGTCTATAAATATCTGATGGGTGGCAGTAAAGAGCACATGGGACAATCTCTCCTAAGTGATGTCCAGTGAAAGGACAAGAAGCAACATGCAAAACTGGAATACAAGAAAGTCCATTTATACATTAAGAAGAGCACTCCTTCCTAATGGATTTCAGATTCTTAATTTGACAGTTCCATACATCTAACAGGAGAGATCTGATATTTTCCCTCTTCTGTCTTGCTGACAGCTTATTATTTAGGAAACTCAGAAGAAGGATTTAAAACCTTTTAAAGCTGCAGAAGACACATATATTTTCACTTATTAGGGCAAATGGGCATAGAAACTTGTTAAAAAATAAAGATGGTCTTCAGTGTGACATAGAATTTTTTTTGTTACAGTCATAAAAAAGGCACTAGCAGCAGTTTTTTAGGGTCATAAATATTTTTGCCCAGAAAAATAAAGTGCCTACAATTTTTGAGATGCAAAAAAGTGCAGGTGTGTTTTGCATTTTTTTTTCTGGATCCTTGTGCAGAATACTGCATACTGGAACATTGAGTCAACATTTTGAAGATTTTTGGCTCTGGCCCAGTCCAGTAACTCATAATTGGTCTAAAATTTTTTATTTTGCATTTTTTTCCCCTTAAGCACTTTTTCTCTGGAAGAATTTTTTAACAGTTTTAAAACTATGGTCCTTGAAGTAGATACTACCTACTTTATAACATCTTGCTGCTGGATTTTCCAAATCTCCTGTCTGTTCTGTGCTTATATTCATTGTCTGGGCAACTACTTTCAACCATGTATATTACAGTTGGTTTTATCTTTGAATCATTCATCTTAAATTTAGTTTGACCTGGTTTCTATCCAGCTACAGTTATCAGGGATAATACAAATCTCTCCACAGTAATGCTAAAGGATTTAGGAACCTCCCACAAATATTCTATCATCTTATGTGCATTTGGTTTATTCATCCTTTCCACATCATCTTCCTTCTCAGCTTTGGATCAGGTTTGGAGAATGAAGAAAAATGTATTTATATATATCAATTGCCATGGTCCTTTAACCTCAATAGTCTCATTTTACTAGCAATTGTGCCTTCCTTTAACATCATTTTTATATTGGCAAATGACTGGAGAAATTCAGAAGATTTTATTTTTCATTCTAAAAAAGTATTAGGAGTTATTATTAGAAGGAATTGAACAGCTGGTATTGAAAATCAGATAGGAGGTAAAAATTGGAGTAAAAAAAACAATAGGAACACATTTTAATCTATGAAACTAAGGTACTCACCCTTTTCAGAACAAAATACATATTTATTTCAAAAATTTGGGCTTATTTATATTACATTTCAAAATTTACATGAAATATATTTTACAACAGTGCTGGAAACTGAATGGTTTGTTTCCAAAATATATGAGCGAATCCTTTGTCTAATTTCAGGAAAAAAATTGTATCCTATGGAATTCTCTAAACAGTGAAAAGAAATTGCTTTTAATGTGATGGTCAAGAAAATTAATATTCACAGTTAATATTCATATCATTCCTTGTCTTAGTAACTTTTCTATGCTAGATTTTGTACTATTTGATCAAGTACACACTATAAATCAACAAATTAATCTGATCTTGTATTACTATGCAGTTTTCAATGCAACTTAATTATTTGGTAAAATTAAACTTTTTTTTTCATTGCTGGCATTCAGCTTGGGTTTGGATCATTTTCTTCGTAATATATGTAGGTAAATATAGAATACAACAAGCATTGTCTGCCTATCATTTGCTTTTTTTGAATTCCATGTTTTATAATTTCAAATTCCATGTTTAGCCTGGAGAAGAGGAGGCTGAAGGGAGACCTCATTGCTTTCTACAACTACCTAAAAGGAAGATGTGGAGAGGAGGGTACTGGCCTCTTCTCCCAAGTGACAGGGGACAGGACAAGAGGGAATGACCTCAAGCTTCATCAGGGGAGATTTAGACTAGACATTAGGAAAAACTTTTTTCACAGAAAGAGTCATTGGGCATTGGAACAGGCTGCCCAGGGAGGTGGTTGATTCACCTTCACTGGAAGTGCTTAAGGCACGGGTGGACAAGGTGCTGAGGAGCATGTTTTAGTGTTTGATAGGAACTGTTGGACTCAATGATCCAGTGGGTCTTTTCCAACCTGGTAATTCTATGATTCTATGATTCTATTATGGAGACACTGCATGTCTGAGCACGCCACCAACTGTCCTCATTGCTAAGCAGATAACAGTGAATAAATGTGTCTAATCTCCTAGCAAATTCAACCGTTCTATTTTACTCGCAACAAGAGCAAGTTAATACTGCCGATATGCTGCATTAAATGAATACAAACTTGTTAAGGTGATTTCTTGATTTTAGTTGATATTCATTTTTGATCATCATCTATTGCCTTGGAGATTTGCCCTGTCATTCCCCAGGGAATGTCTTCACAATTTCAAATTGTCCTATGCTTGACAAATATACTTTCCGGCACATTTCAGTTTTCTGCCAGGCTTTCTTCTAAATTACTGATAGAAATAATCTCCTGGCATTTGTGGTGTGGGGATTCTTAACCTTGTTTTGATATATCTGGAGCACATGACACCCAGGAATTCTGGTATATAGTGTTTATTCTTTAATCTCAAGAGTTTGACATAAATTTCCCCACATAATATTACCCCAAAGTGTACTGTTTTGAAGAAAAGCCAGTGGAAATTCCCTACTCTAGGGGCTAGCATAGGAAATCCCTGAAATCTTTATTAAAGAGAGCTATTAATCCCTGACAGCTTCTGTTGGTAGAACCTGTAGTATGTTTCATGCTTAAAATATCTCAAGGGAAAATAAAAATTAACTCAGTTAATTTTCATTATCAGGTGTCTCTTACAACAAGAACTGAATCAGTCCCTCTGCAGACATAGCAGCTGAGCGATGAATTATTCAATGTCAAAATACACATGCCATTGGGTTCTGTTATGAAATATACATAATTCACAAGATATCTGTTCTATGTTTCCACATTTATGAGGTACAAAATGCAAAGGCAAAAAGCGTGAAATAGTTATATAGGAACGTTTCATTTCATTGTGCTTTTTCCCTTACCCTGTTCAATAAAGATTAAGGAAACAGTCTTGTATTAATTTATTCTCTGTGTGCATTTTGCCATTGTTTTGTTAAGAAAATTTACTTGTTGCTATTTCTCTTTTTGATCATAGCCTCACCATGGGTCTATTTAGCAGAAAAGAAATTCCAAAGTGTCTGTCGAGCATGCCAGCTATAAATCTTTTACACATATAAATCCTGAAGTAGAATTTCTTTTTAGTTGTGTGTCTACAAGTATATATGCTGGCATGTATATGGAGAGATATTTTGGCATCACAGTGAAAATAAGTAGTAATTTCCACTGGAGATTTTCCTTAGTCCAGCTAGTACTTAGAGGTACTCTAACTGTATGTCTTCAGGACCAAATGAAACTGCCTGGTATTCAGAACATCCCAGTTGAAGTGTTTTTATAAAAATGCAGATTAAACAAAAGGACATTAAATGGTCTCTGATCTCACAACTACTATTCAATAAGAAATAATATTCATATGCCAGGAAAACTCATTTTTCAAAAACTGTCCCTGTCTTGGATAGTGATTTTAAATCCGGTTACACGGTGGACCATAAGTCTATCCAAATGTAACACTTTGCTTCCATGATTTTAGAGTATTTTCCGAAATTTCCATGAGAAGTTTGCTTGCAGTTGCAATTCCCTTTAAACATATTTTGGACAATAATGATAGCTATATTGTACAAAGGTTAAATATTCTTTTTCTTCCTTTGAATAAAAAAAACCCACTGCTTAGCCCATTTACTTTACCATCTTTCACCTTAAAGTCTAAGGTTCAAATATTCCTTGGAATATGGAATGGAAAAAAACCGAAGATGGTAAATGAAGTTGTCTGGTTTTCAAGAACTTGAACTACTGTTCCATAAATGCAGAGGATCATATAGATAAGGTTACTGAGTCCATGATCTCAACATGGAAAAGAAAATCTGAAATACTCAATTCCTGTGAACAGAAAGCCTTTCATATACTTGCCTAAATTTTATGGAAAAATAGACTTACTATCAACAAATGGAGCAATTTCTGTTACAAATGAGGTCCTAATAGATCTTCAGTATATGTGCCTGGTGATAAAGACTTGTGGTTGACCCCAGCTGCCACCCTGAGGCCTGCCTTGCTCCCTTCACGCTGAATATCATAATTGGCAGCAGCTTGCTGATCCTTTCATTACCCTGACAGAAAATCTCACAGAGTCAGGATCTTGAACACTGTGTCTTGAATAGGAGAGATCAGATACCTGACTCCAAAGTTCCTACATAGCAAACCACTACCCACCAGCCTATATTTTCTTCAAAAAAAAATTCCTATCTGTTTGACAGATGTATAGCAAGCTCTTAAAACTTTTCAAGCAGTAATAACACAAACAATTTCTTGGGTAGCTAGTTCTGACATAGTAAAACCATGTGTTTTGGCTCAGTACTTCCCATATTCTGAAAGTTTGAAATTTCTGATGGAAGTCAAAGTGTCTTTAGAAGTAGATTGAGGAAACTAAGTCTATTAAGACTATTTTCTTATGTGGGAAGTATATGATGCTCAAAGTAGGCCCACATATTGATCTATCAAGGATTATTTTGATTGTGAATGTCAGCAGGAATGAGAAAGCACTTCACAAATGTGGGTAAAAGAGGTTTCCAAGAAGAGGAGTGTTGCCTTGGGACCCATCACAGGATGATCCATGAAACTAAAGAGTAAGCTTTAGTTAGACTAAGATCATAAGTGGCATAAAAATGAAGAAAATCAAGTAAAACTGAATGTAGTCAAAGCTTTTTAAAAGGATCTTCAAACAGCTAAAGTAGGAAGATTCTAATTGTGTTGGGGTACTTCCAGGAGCAATGAGCTCCTTCCATAGGAACAAGACCCATATGACCTTTCTTGTGAAGTCATTCAGATAGATTTCTTCAAACAGAGCTTTGTTGCTCTGCAGTAGATTATTCACACAGTAGCAACAACCAGAATTATTGAACTTCAATGTCAAAAATCTGTTATTTATGGAGTAGTGGAGAAAATTATTTCCCCAATTATATTTATTGCAGTCCTGCAGTCCTGGTAAGGTCATCACATCAAAAAAAAATGTCATTTATGTAGAATCCTGAACATATATTTATTCTAGAGTAATCTAATATTTTATAACTGCAATCAATCCACAATGAATTCTTTGAAATTCAGCTGTTTCATTAGTATAATGTAACTGTTGTTGTTAAAGTTTAAGTTTTTGCTTAATTACTTAAGATTAATTAATAAATATAACTTTCTGAATAACTAAGAAAGCAACATGTAGGAGCTCAACTTTTCTTTTTAAAAGCTTATATTCTTGCAAGCCTTTCTAACATCAGGGACTTTTCTGTACAAAGGAGGATGCACAAGTGTAAGGAACTTACATGTGTAAGAAGCAGAATGATATTAAATTCAGTTGCATTGTAAGCTAGAGGGAGATGAGAGAAAACAATTAGATGAAAAAAAAAGAAAAGAGAAAAGCAGAAGAAAAACAATTTAATTACTGTTTTTCTAAGAGTCTAAAACAGTATTATAAAAGCTAGAAAAGTTGAATAAAGGAATTGACAGCTGGTGGCTTTTTTTTAACCACTCACTGCACCACCATATTGACATCACTTATTGTTATGTTCAGTGTTGTATTACTAAAGAACTGCTTACCAATTGGGCGTACTTGGAACATTTAGCATCAAACAGGCTGTTAATTTAAACATCCCCCAGAGTGTTGTGGGTTTTTTTAACACAGCATAGCAACCAGTTGTTGCCTTTGTGCTATAGTGATGATTCTTTCATTTCTGCTTATAAATAAAATGCTTTTTTTGATGATTAAAAACTGCTGGCCACTTTGAGGTTCATGACATGCACTGAATTCCTAACAACTTCTGCAGCTTGTTTTATTTTGTTCCTGTCACTGTTACAATACACATACATTAAGTAGCATACCTTACTCAGCTGATCAGACAAGTGTTGAAATACACTTTCCTTTAATAATAATCATTTGAAGAATAGAAATCATATTCAGAAAGAAATGCCATAACATAAACGTTTACAAAAATTTTAACATATTGAACTCAATCAACATTCAGTTACATTTAGCTCAGGTGGGAAGGCAGATAAGACAAGAAGAAAGAGCAAGAGCAATTTGAAGTAATTGTAGCTTACTATTGTCCCCTAGCCTATCTTAGAGACATTCTTGCTCATTGTCCAAGTATTAACCATGTCTCCCCATCTCTCTTTTTCTGTTACACTAAACATGAGGAGATAAAGCAAATGGAGTTGGCTAATTAAGCTATTTGGTGACAGGAAGAGTCGTAAGGTGATATTTTAGTATATTTCTTAGAATATAAAACAACAACAGAGAAAAGGAGTGAGCCCCTGGTCCTCTCTTTGAAGCCCAGTAAACAAAACACACAACACACAAAGTATCCCCATCATGGAGAGAACTGGGTTACTATACAAATATATTTTTTAAAAGTGCCCTTTCCAAAAGCCAATAGACATTTCTGATCCTTACAAACCAAGTTCTGTTCAGGATTGCTACTTCATAGAACAAGGACACGAGGCAATATCCCATTTCACATTTTGAGGGATCTTTTCAGTTTGTAAAGAATGCCATGTCTGTCTTCAGCTGTCAGAATGCTTTTGCATGTTACAGATGGAGGTTATGGGGGACACAAGAACAGATGCCATTTATGCTATTGCTTCTTTTAAGCGCTAGGAAAAGCAAACACTGTCTTCTTTCAAAACAAAATAAAACCAAAAATAATTACTCGTTATTTTACTATCATTGCTTTCAGACAGCATTTTAAGTGATAAGTGTTAGCCTATAAATCTCAGGTCTATTTTCTAGCAAAAGTGGGGGGAAGGAGGAAGCAATGTAATTAAGTCCTGTTTGGTTTAGATCAGCTAAGAGCTGCTGTGGTTACTAAATCTTGTCGTCAGATCAGTGAAGAGCTCAGCGTGTGTGGCTGCTCTTAATTTGTGCTGTCTGGTTTTCAGCTGTAAGACTGCAGTGCTGTGCTACAATAAGCTGTACCCTCTCTACATCTTCAGCCTTGAGGTGAAGACACTCATTAGTAATTAGTATCTGTTTCCAGCAGAATTATATTATCTTGCTTTTAATAATAGGCTTAGTGCCCCTCTCCATCACCACTTCTACAGCATTGATCTGAATACCTCTACTCAAATGGTTTTTTACATAAAACATAACACATAGGATTTGAGAATAAGGACTGACATGTCTAAAAGCCTTAGAATAAAATGAAAGTCAAGCAAAACCCTGACCTTGGTAAGCACTCACTGTCACAGTATCATCTGTGGGAAGAGCAGACTTCTATCAGGTACAGTACATAGCCCTTAGTTTCAGGCTTTGGTCTAAACTACCCTGTTGGGAAATTAATGCACAGGTTTCAACAGTCCATCAATCTCACTCTAATGGGAGCTTTGTCTTGAATTGCATGAGGCAAGTCCAACACTAGCTGCAAACATCAATAAGGGAACCATGCCAAATAAACAGAACTTCAGAAATAAAATGCAATGAGTTTTTAATAAACTCACACAGATTCCAAATTGCAGCTTATTTTGACAAAGCTGAAAATAATTACCTGCTTAATTAGCTACACTTGAAACAGCCTTTGTAAGGTGTTCTGATACCATTGTGAGCAGTCTTGTATGAGTATTTAGAAAGACATATTTAAATATTTATTTATTGGAATACAACACTATCATCTGTTAATGTAATGTCAGAGTGGCAAATAGAATGGTAAACAGAACATCAGAAACATATTTATTACTATAACAGCACAGTAGAAACTAATAGCTTTTTTCAGCATCCTTCTGTAAAACATTCAACACATTAGCAACAAGCAAAACTATATTTCTTCCTTCTTAATGGTATCACAGCTCACTTGAAAGGGGGGAAAATATCCTGATCACTGATCAGGTGATCTGAAAATCAGGCTTTGCTGAAAGACATGTTTTCACAACTGACTTAAGTACACTATGAGAGAACTGTGTATTTTAATCCCCATACTTCCCCTGTAATGTGCTGTCACCTTTTTTGGCCTTTGTATACTCCATGAAGAAAAAAAAAAGCCCTAAAAAACAAAACTAAAAAGACCTAAAGCTTTAAAAAATCCTATATGCATCTTGGAAAATGAAAAGAGTACTTCACACGCTGCTGTCAAGATGAAGACCACCTCAAAACTTAGCACAGAGGTCATGCTGAGATATGAAATGGAGTAATAAGGGTAGAAAAAGTACTTTAAAAAAAGGACTACCAACTTCATTTTTTTCCTAGTAGAATTACAGTTTTTTGTTCCCAGAGCAAGGATAAAAATAAATACATTAAGTCATTTGTAATTTGTATGGCATTTTTTGAGGCCTTTCCAGTTAGAGATATGTCTGCACAGCATTCAAAAAGCATGAGCTTGTCCAATAGTTTTTTATGAGTTCTTATAGTTGTTTTCATCTGTGGACAGGTTTAAAAAACATGAAAAGCTGAACTGTTTAACACATCACCAATTTTAAAGGGCCTTTCAAACTTTTTATTATCCTCAAGTTATGGACTTGAGCATAAAGATATCTTTTAACTTGCCTTATATTATTTTTTCTCCAGTTATTAGTTTAGAAGGAAAGAACCACTATTCAATTTTTTACCATCCAGTATGGATACACTGCAAGGAAAACACAAGATGAAATACATTTAAATTATGGAAAACTTGAAGTTTTAACGTGCTCGCTTAGGACTGTAATTCTGCATCTTGCATTCAGAAAAAAACCCACTTGTATTAG
This sequence comes from Piaya cayana, assembly GCA_013389865.1. Lineage (NCBI taxonomy): Eukaryota > Metazoa > Chordata > Aves > Cuculiformes > Coccyzidae > Piaya > Piaya cayana. The sequence goes on from WAAB01018068.1 coordinate 18,045, forward strand.
CTTCTGTTTTGTCTAAATGACAACGGAAGGAACAAGCTTACATCATAAATTCATCCCCACAACAGTATTTTATTGAATAGTCTTCCCTTACATTTCTCATGTCCTATGTCTAGTATAACAAGAACATGGTAACCAGAAAAGAAAGAAGAATAATCAATGCACACTACACAGTATTACCTACTGTATCTAATAGAATATTCATGCTTTTTAAAGCAAAACAAACACAGGCAAGTGTCTGGAAAAATCTAGTTCATATTTTTGTTTCAGTGAAAATTATGTACATAGTGATTGTGCATTTGGCTTTTGTAATTAATAGTGCTTCAATGAACTGTTTCAGAAAAGACTGTTTCCTTCCTCTCTCCCTCATTTGCATTTATTTAAAAAATAAAGTCTTGCTGTACAATCAGGACAACAAAATGACAAAAAGCTGGGATATGTAAAAAATTGTCTTCAAACAAAGTCTGAGAAAGCAACTTATCTACATGCAAGTCTACTTGGCATGGCCTCATTTGTGCAGAGAAGTATTCAGGTGAGATCAGGACAATCTTGTATATTTTCTAGATTTTAATACTACTGTAATATATGTTTCTATTATAAAATTTCCTAAGGGTAAAAGAAGCAGTGCAATTTTATATCCCAAGTAAACAGCAGTAACTCCTTTTTGACACAAGGACTCTTAAATGAAAAGGCTTTGCTTTAAACTGCTGACATTCTTAACTAAAATCTATTGTGATCAAGTGCCAGAAATAGCAGAGACTCAAAAGAGTCATTACAGTAAAATTGTTATCATTTGATTCACAGATATTTACTTGTAGTCTAGTTACTCGTCCATCTATTCTACTCTTATTTATTGAGGGCGGGGAAATATATTCCAATTCTTATTCAAATGTAGAGCCTAAAAAATGTTCCACACAAGAAATACATGGCTTAAATATTGGGAAAGGATCTTATTTGTGAAAAGGGAGGATAATGAAAAGGGGTTGGAAATTCTATTTTCTCTGCTTAGTAAATATAAGAAATGTAACTGAATAGGATGTGCCCGGGTTGCCCAATTAGTCTGCAGGAATGTTGTTGTGTAAAAGAAAAACTGAAGCTGATGAAGGATGTATAGAACTAATTTTTTGAACTAACTGCTTTTAAATTGTCAGAGGCTTTAAAAGGAACATGTACCACTGAAGTTATTTTAAGTACATCTGACTACTGTGATGGTCTTATCACCTTTTGGGAGCCCACCATTATTCTAAGTAAAATTATTACAAACTTACAAAGTAGAAAGACCTTTCATTTGGAATTTACTCTAAGTGGCCTCTGAAACCTGCATGGCTTGTAAAGAAAGGCACAATAAAACCAGTAGTAAACACCAGGTTAGAAGGCAACTTCTCTTAGTAAGTGCTTGAAAGAATTCCCAAGGTTTCTACTACAATTTTGTCTGACCTTTAGCTGAAGGCCTCTTCTATTGGCTGATTTCTTTGCTGATCTCTTCCCTGAGTAGTTGCAGTAGATGGCATGGGGTATGTTTTACGGCAGTTGTGTACAGTGGAACTGGAAGTGAGTAGGGTTGCAAGATATTGATCTGCGTATCCTCATAGCTAGTAATTACAAACTAATCTGTTAACCACAGCTATTTCACTTCCTTAGTATCACATTTTAGAAACTAATAAAGAACATTTAAGTTAATTCTTTATCATAGAATCATGGAACCATAGAATCATAGAATGATTGGGGTTGGAAGGGACTTTAAAGATTTCCTAGTGCCAACACCCCTGACATGGGCAGGGATGCCTCCCACTAGATCAGGCTGCTCAAAGCCCCATCCAACCTAACCTTGAATTCTTCCAGGGAGGGGGAATCCATAGCTTCCCTGGATAACCTGTTCCAGTGTCTTATCACCCTCATTGTGAAGAATTTCCTCCCAATGTCTAGTCTTAATCTTCCCCCCTCCAATTTATAGTCATTCCCCCCATCTTATCACTATATGCCCTTGTAAAAAGTCTCTCTCCAGCTATTTTATGGACCACATTCAGGTACTGGAAAGCTGCAATAATGTCTTCTTTTCTTCTCAAGGCTAAACAAGCCCAACTCTCTCAGCTTCTCCTCATAACAGAGGTGCTCCTGCCTTCTGATCATCTTTGTGGCCCTCCTCTAGACCCATTCCAGCAGTTCCACATCCTTCTATTGTTGAGGATTCCAGAACTGGACAGAATATTCCAGGTGGGGTCTCACAAGAGCAGAGAGTAGCAGAATCACTNTCCAAATACAGATCCCTGAGAGACTCGTCATGGATCTCCATCTGGACATCAGGCCACTGACCACTACTGTCTGAATGCGAACATCCAACCAATTCCTTAGCCACTGAACAGTCCACCCATCAAATCCATCCCTCTCCAGTTTAGAGAGATGGATGTTGTGGGGGCCTATGTCAAATATTTTACAGGAGTCCAGATAGATTACATCCATAGGTTTTCCCATATCCACTGATGTGATTACTCCATCATAGAAAGTCACTATATTTCACTGATTTTCTTCTTCACTGATTTTGTTTTAATCACATTATAACTTTTTTTTGCTGAATTCATGGCTCTGGATAGAAATTATTTAAATACATGGTTTATTTATAAAATGTTGGACCTTTGATTTCCAGTCCAGCACTGAATCTTCTGATGACAACTCAACACTCAGCTCATAGTTTAGAGTTTCTGGCTGAAATGCTGAGGATAATATCTCTTCTCCACAAGAAATGTCCATCCTCTCCCACTGTGACCAGAGAAAACTGTGTCAAGACTGCTGGGCTTTCTGGGGGAAGCCAGCTTCAAAGCTACAGGAATATGATGCACAGTCAAAATTCCAAAAATTGTCAAGAATCCTGAAAATACACACTAACGGAATGTACACTTTTGTGTATGCCCACAAAGCACACTTAGGTATTTGTATCAGAAATGTGCACATAATTTGATGTTTCTGTTAATATAAACATTAAAAGTAAAATTGGAAACTGAGGAATTATCTGAATTACATCCTACATTTTCTGAGCTGCTCTACAGATGACTTTGTACTTAGAGAAGGGAATGCCAAATCATTTAACTATCATTGGACACTAGAGTGTTTCAAAGGTGGCATCTTAGGCCTTCCAGCTCATCACATACAACACTTGTCTGTTACTGGCAATGGTAAGCACAGCTCAAGTAGAGCAGTTTTCCTTGCATTTGCCTGTCACCTACACAAAGATAGATATTTTGTAGGATTATAGCACAATTCAAGTTCAAGGGCCATTTTTACACCTCAAAAAGTTATTAGAGAGGATATTTTACTTGTGATATTTTAATGAACACAGGATAGCTGTGAGTAGCCAGTAATCTATGCATAAACACGTCCAAGGAACCAGAAAGAGACTAACAATCAGAACGTCCCCCGAAAAAATCTAACCCATACAGACATGTGCATGAAACTTCTCCTTGTCATGACACACCATATCATAGCATTCAGGTCAAGTGTTCAATACAGTCCAGGAGAAAGAAAACATTTTTTCCTGTGTTGAAATGGAGAATAACAAATAAAATTGTAATTAAGTCCTGAAGGGCTGCACTGAAATTTTTGTGAGAGTGTCCTCAAAGGGCTCATTAGGTTTTCTTTGAATCATGGCTGTGAAATCAGCACTATATTATTGACAGATATAAAGCAAAACCCAACAGAACAGCATAGGTAATTAATGTTGTGAATAAAATCATTCCCATCCCATAAAGTATCTTTCAGAAAAGATGCTCCCTGAGGGACTTTCTAAAATTACATATATATATATA
>WAAB01018077.1:0-14414 GCA_013389865.1 Piaya cayana
TATTCCTCATCCTTCCACAGTTGTGTTCAATTTGAGATAAATTCCAAGACTTGGCAGTAGAAGAGGTGGGACGATTTACTGTGGCGCGGTTGTTACATGCGTACAAAGCAGGGACATCTAGAGGCTAAAGCCGTGTCTGCAAACACAGTACAAATACATCCACTAGATGTGGAGTAATACAGCATTTTTCAAAAGCAGCTTAGATAATAGGTGCATTGCATGACCTCTAGTGGTATTAAGCCCAAGGCACTGTCAGTCACTCACAGTAGTCTGATGTGGATGGGGAAAAGCCAAAATTACAGAGGTGCTGTCACATATGTGCTAGTTCTGCCCTGCTGTACCCAGCCCAACTGCCAGGTCTATGTCAGGCCAAATTTTTTCCTGCTGCCAGGACATGATTGAGAGAAGTTTTTAATTCAGCAGAAATTCCCAACACTCAGCAGAGCGAGTGTCTTGTAGAAACACTTTTGTTGTTGACTAATCACATATCGTCATTAATCTTTTCTGCTACTGTCTTCATGCAGAGAAATAAGGAACCCAACAACAGCAGTGCGAGAAGGAATGACAATAAGAATTGGGAGGTAAAATCTGCAATGTCTTCTCTGCAGTGAATCACAAAGTTAATGAGAAGTAATGTTTTCTTTTCACATCAGCAGAAGAGTAATGTTCTCTTTCACTGTGTTTGTACATCCTGTCAGGGTCCTGTTCCCTTGAAGAGGTGAAGCCATCATTGTTGACATCACCTCAGAGGGTCTGAAGCAAAAAAAGGTGGCTAGGAACGACTTAGCGTATGGACTTTGGTAGCAGAGGAGAGGTGGGGCTAGGGTGGCCAAAAGAAGCTACTGGAGCAAAGATGAAGTGGAAACAGCAACAAATGTGGCAACAGAAAACACTGAAGGTGACTGTGATTGGGAAACCTACAAGAGTGCTAGGAGACAAGTTTTCTCGCAAGTTGTTGCTGGCACAGTCTCAGCAGAACAGCCAGCAGGTTGCAGGACACTGAAACAGAGAAGTTACGACCTCTAGAGTAAGGGAGCCTGTAAAGTTTCCCTTCTCGACCATCATATTCTGTAGCCTCTGAGACACACTGAGTGTGCAATGAGTCAGACTTCAGCAGCAAATCCGTGGAAACTATTTCAGTGCTCTGCTGCAACCAAGAGATGCATAGTCATTTTCTCAAAGTGCAGTTGCTCGTTATGGAAGATGCATTTTGTTTTATTTACACTGAAGTTCAGTTGCATTCACATTCTGGGGTTTAGGGCCTTTCTCTACTGCACCTCTTTTACATTCATGGCAACTGGCTGTATTTTTGATGTTTTCTAATTATTTGCTTGTTGTTTTCTATTATTTGCTGTTTTGTCCTTAGGTGTGTAAATGGCTGCAAAATAGAGAGGAACTTCAAAGCAAATTATTTTAAAAGGAAATGATTTAAAATAAGTATTAGACAAAACCTGACCATAGACGAGTTTAACTCAGAAAACTAGCATTGTGTTTACCTTATCTCATAAAACTATTTAAAATCAAACCTCTTTTCATATCCCAGAATAGGATTTTAAGTAGATTTCTTTCAGTGTATGATCCAGGACTATTTTCTGAGTACATTTATCTAAATATATACATCACCTTTATAATTAGCAAGTGAGTATAATTTAGCCAGTTGTTTGAAGCTGAGTTTCTATAGCAGGCACCTCTTCAGTGAGTTTGTGAGCTGATTTGGCTTTGCTGCTTTCTGACATGAATGGTTGTTACCTTTATACATAGCACTTATAACATACAGAGAGCAGAATTATTACAGAAATAATCAGTGATAAACAGTTCCACATAAAAAGTATTATTTATGTAACACAGCTTTGGAAGGGCAGCTTTAGACAGGTAAAGATGTTATGTCCAGGTCTATGTTCATCACCCTTGGTTGAGATTATAGTTAACGAAGGAGAACAGGCAGTTGAGATAGGTCAGGTTATCTACCATCCAAAAGTGCTTATTGGAGATCAATTGCCATCCCAATGTTTTTTTCCACTGTCTACAAAGAGATTGCTATGCGTGACAAACTCAGTTACATATCCAACTAGTATACCTACTATGCTAGGGCTAAGGAAACCTCACCATGAAACTAGTGTGTTTGGCAGCAATGGATCCCAATGAGCACTACAGTCTACAAATGAAAGGTGCTTGTTGATACTTTGCCTGTACTGATGATATGTAATCAATTACAGAAGCAGGGCAGAGAGATTTTTCCTCATGTGATTAAGTTATAGACAATTAATAGACTCTTCTGTTGCAGACATAAACCCTACTGAATTGGTCCAAAACAAAGTATAAGTCTCAGAGTGAGCCATCCTTACTGGACTTGGGTTCTTCTTTTTTTTTTATTTGGCCTTGTCCTGATGTCTCTCTCACTGAAAAAAAAATTAGAGATGTTACTGCAGTTGGAATCACTTTCCTGGAAAGAGAGAGACTGAAATTCATCAAAAGCAGCACAGAGTTGAATGAGAAGATACTTAATTTGCTTAATTTGCTTTACCTCAAATGAGAAGATGCTTAATTTGCTCTAACTCAAAGACATTTTCCACTCTCCCATTTCTCGTCGGCCAGCTCTGCAGCAGGTTCTCATGACACGGTTGTTCTTCCCTTCTTTTGACATTTAAGTCAAGATTGATTGGCCTAAACTCTATATAGGTTGCATGGAGTGTACATACCCCTGTATGCAATGACAGAATTCCTTTGGTGTTTTACCTTACATTATTAAAATATGTATTTCTACCTATTTGAACTGAGAGGAAGGCCTTTCCACATGCCAGATTTGTGCAATTTGTACGTTTAGCTGGTGAGTGGGTCTTTTCTCTAAAAGAACATATCATTGCTTGCACCCCAGTTCCTCTCCATCTGACCATTTTAATTTATCGATTTCTGTACTGCACATTTTTTCTCCTTCAGTGCAAATTACATTATTTGAAAGCCAGTCTTAGTGAAATGAGCCTTCCTAACATACAAGCAAACTGTGGAGATTAAACTCTTCTAAATAAATAACAATTACTTCAGCATTTTCTTTCCAACTGCTGTCTCTGCAGAATCCCTTGATATTTTATTTTATCAAGAGTTTAGGTAATTTATTCCTTAGAGTCTTATAGTGTTGCAGCCGTATTTCTAAAACCAGTGTCTAGATATTTATTACACATTCTGCTGAAAGACAGAAAGGGAAGAAAAGGCAAAACAAAAGGAATCCTGTATTTGTTTAGTTTAGCAGCAGGATTTTTCTACAATTAACACTGAGTATTAAAATACGTAATTTAGCTCTGACTCACTGTGCTGATGAAGTTGGATAAGAATCTTGATTTGTGTGGGAATTGTTCATGGTTACAGATTCCTGTGTAATTCCCTAAGGTTAATGTAGGCAGCGTCCAGCACTGCTGTAGCCCTTGGTTATATTTTGCCATGATTCTACCAAGATCCAAATCGGTCATGTCTTCCACCTTTTCTATTGAAGATCCTACTTTTCTTCATTTTTTACAGTCTCCCTGGGAGCATCTGCTGGGTACTGGTTCTCACTCACAAGAACAACGTGCATGGCAGGTTGGCACCATAGTAAAAATGGTAATGGATTTAATGATGAGAGCAAGAAAACTTTACTCAGTGAGTTCTTGGCTTTTCTTTTCCACAGTAGGACTGTGACAGAGCAAAACTTTCTATGAACTTGCCTTTGGAACAGTGCTCTGCCAAGCACCCCAACATTAGGTGCTATAAACCTGGGTAAAGGATAAATGGGAGTAACTGCAGGCAGGTGCTGGCAGATGATCTTGTCAAATTTAGCAAGGATACAAAGGGAAGTGGAGTGTCTCTTTGGAATAAAGAGAGTCCTGTAAGCTTAGGGAAGAAAGTAAGGTTTGCTGAGCTATAATGCAGCAAGCCATTAAAGCTCATCTTAATTTTAACCATGCACTTAACTCTTTGCTCTTGCTTAAATACTACTGAAATCTGCAGGTTTTAGCACGCGTGTTCATGTCTTGCTGATTCAGCACTGTAGTTTGTTATCTGAATTGCTGCCCTATTAAGCATAAACCACAAAGGATACACTCCATAGGCTTTATTGTCATTACATAGCATTTTCATCTAACGCTAAAATGAAAAGTCTGCCTGCCTCAGCTACGGGCTCAGGTGGAACACAAGATTTTGTGGTGAAGCGCATGTTGAGCAACACTGTGGTTATGGCACCACTCTGGTTTCATATTAAGAAAAAAAATCTGTGATCTAGACTCTTGTGTAAGATCTATGAACTTGTAATTGCTAAGGAAAAATATAATTTATAGCCAAAAACTTAATTATTATCTGTTTGAGAAAGCGCAGGCATTACATTAGTGGCCCTTAGGCAGACTGTAACCCTCTCAGCTACAGAATTTCTACCACAGAGATGGTTTGCAGCGAAGTTCAGAATATATGTGGTTTTTTATCATACATTGTGCTGTCCATTATGATAATATTATGATAAATACTTCAACTTTATAAGATATATTATTGCCTACTTTCAAATTATTCTTTTATTCATTTGGCCAACAATATTTAATTTATTTCTTTTAAAATTATTGATTATTTGGATCTTCAGTAAAAAATGAAATTACTTTTAGTTCTGCATAGTGCCTTTAAGAGCAATTTAAAATTGCATGCGCTCTCTCTCTGTCTCATGTACTGCACAGAATTCTGCTCATCTTTGTCCCAAACACCAGCGACAGAAGGATTTGTAGATGTCCTGTGAATTCTTACAGGGAAGGTAATTTATGTTGGAAGTGTGTGGGAGGTCATTTCTGAACAAACAAGTTCACAAATATGAACTATTCAGATTTGCTGTTTGTGCTTTTCCTTGTCCATCACATGTAAGTTCACAGTAACCTGGGACAGAGACCTGCCCGTTCATTGTTTCCATTTAAATAATCCCAGCACTGAAGCTGTACATCACAGTTACCAGGGTCTTTGCGGAGGACAACTACAAAAAAAACCCAACATTCCCTTGCTGCCCAGCAGTATTGTGGTTCAGCAGAGCTAATGGTGACCAGGGCTAAATTCTATATGCAAGGAAATGATGGAAAGATGCTAGAAAAACAGAAGGACTTTAATCCAAAATCACCAATAGCAACACAAAATAGATTCTAGCACAAAATTAGCCACATTATTTGTTCTGCCTGATCTCAAGTTCCAAACCAGCTTCTGTTGGTATTCCATCTGGCAGGACTCTCCAGCAACAGAGGATCTCCTAGGGAGACCAAAAAAAGGCCAGTGTGACCTCAGAGTATGTGATGACTGCTGTGTGAAAATAGTATTCAGTATATTTGTCATCTGCTTCTGCAAAAAAAGGAGCCTGTACAAGATTCAAATGCACAGAAGTCTAATTGAAATAGTTGTTTTTCACATTCATCAGTTCCTCAACACAGTTTACCACATGCCTGTACAAATATTTTTTCTGCCCAACTGCATAGGTGGTTGGGGACTTAAATAAGCAGCTGGAGGCAAGGGATGCTTTCTATAACAGTTCTGTCTTAAATGTGAGTTGGAACACAGCCTCAGAGAGTGAACCCAGTGTTTAAGAACTCTTCTTTCCCTTTGAATACTACATAAGGAATTGCCACTGTTAGATGTAATTGGTCTCACTCATAATCCACTATTTCATAAAAGTATTGGTGAATCTAATCTTAACTAGGAATCTTTTTCAAAGCTTTATATCAATTCTAGACAAGTTGCCAGGATCTCAAGTACAGGATTTATAATCTTCCTGGTAGAAAACAAAACAAGCTTTTAGAAAGTTGTAGTGTTTCAGCTCTTTTGTCTTCTTCATTTTCACATCTTCTCTACAACCAACATGATTAGAAACCTGCTTCAAACAAGACATCCTTCAGATTCTGTTACAAAGATGATTTCAAGACCTTTAAGAGACATAAACAGAATACAATGGATCTCATTAGGAAAATGATTGTTGAAGTTTGGCTCTGTGCATTTTGGCAAGCTTCCAGCAGCACAGGGCAAACCTGATTCAGCTCAGTATTAGAAGTGCAGATGTGCACAGTGAGCTCTCGCTTCCTTATGCTACCTCTTCAGGACCTGGGCATATTTCCAGGTCTTGATGTTTACTGGGAACACCCCACCTCATCTTTGGGGTGATGCACAAGAGTGTCAAGCAAGAAGGAGGAAAGGGAGTTTAGGATCTTCTCACCTGCAGGTAAGCAGGCACCACAAAGCTATGTGGGTATAAAAAAACCAGCCCATACAGGGACACAGCCCATTGCACACGCTTTGCCTGAACTTCTCTCTTGCTGAAACAGATTTACTGCGCTCCTGGGAAAGACAACAGGGGGCCTGAAAGGCTCCTTGATTGCTGCATGTGCCCAGAAGGTATGGACCTGGCAAGTCCTTCACCAAATCCTTTACAATGAAAATGTTTTGGTTTTCAGTTGCCTAGAAACTACTATCTGGGGATCACAAAGCTCTGTATTAGACTGTAATTAGATATATTTCACAACATCCCCACAAGGGAATTCACTAATTGCAGCAGTTTGTTGAAATTAAAGTAAGTAGAATAATGGTTGGTACTGACTATGATATTATTGCACTCTTGCAGTACTGCACTTCAGGCAATGATTGTATCAAATCTCAGAAGCCAAGAGGGTTTGCTCTGGCTGGCATATGAATAGAGAGTGAAGAATCAAAGTAAGTGTTTGCACTTTCTTAAAAGTCATGTGCTCATAAATCACAAGTCATTTATTTGGTCTGGAATAAATCCTCCAGTGCCTTGGTGTTGGGAAACACCCTGGAGCTTGAGAGGTTGTATTGTGATAGAGACAAAATCTACAACCTGTCCTGATCAGCCGTAGCCATAAAAAACCCCCCTTATTTTTATAAGACTGATGATTTTGCAAAAGAATATTAGTCATGGCAGAAAGGAAAAATCCCAGCTCAGAAACTTGCTTTTGCCTTGCACCTGCTCATTAGAAATGTAAAAAGTTACTTTCTTCTCTTATATTTAAACACATTTGTGAAGCATTACTGACACTGGTGACAAGGTATTTCCATTGTATAGCTGGTTGCACCTCAGCAGGGGATGCAGTCTCTTACACACACAGACCATGAAGTCCTTTGTTATGACAGATGATCCATTAACGTGAGATAACAACGTTCTGGTAATGTGGTGCACAGATTAATTTGGTATTTTACCTTTTAACAAAAAATTATCAAATATTACTTCTATTCCTTCTGTCAAACATGATTGTAATTTTTTAAATTGATGTACAGAAAGAGGAGTCTGATTGCCAAAAGACTGCAGAACTTTACTAATCATATATATCACACAGTGGTCTGAGAGGATGGTTAGACTTCAAGAGAGGGTACATCAGACTCTGCAGTTGCAAACTGTCTCCAGTTGGCTGGACACACTGTGGAAAGAGCTGGTATATAGAGGACCCAGTAAAAGACCAGAATCAATGCTGCCAGTGCCCAAGAAAACCAGATGAGTGGCTCACAGAGTAAATCCGCAGTGTAGCTGGGACGTAAAACTGTACATTGTGTTGTTGTTAGCACTGGCTGAGCTACTGACTTGGGCTGTAGTGTCAAAAGCTCAGAGCAGGTTTCACACCTGCCCACGTGTAAGGTTGCACAGTACAGTTGATGCCAGAAAGGGCGTCAATCACTCCCTTCCTTAGCAGCCACTTCAAGCCAATTTGCCTTGGCTTCCCCTTTCTGCTGTTCCTGGGGCCCTGAGCTGGATGAGCCTTTCTGCCTGCTCAGCTGACACACAACTTCTTGTCTACTTTTCCAGGGCTTCGCCTCTCTTTTTCCTCTTCTGCTCCAACAGTAGGATTGCCATCCTTTAGTTTACATTAAATGTTTCTGGAGGTTTCTAAGTGAGTATGTACTGGGTGTAGGTGGCCAGGTTTTGGTAGCAGAGGCTGCAGAGGTGGCCTCTGTGACAAAGACCAGGAACTATACCAAGCTGGACACAGCTGCTTCCAAATGTCTCCGGTGGATCCACCACAGGGCACAGCTGACCCCTCAGCAACACTTGGCACCACTGGGAAAATATATTTAAGAAAGGGCAAAAATGCTTCACGGCAGTGTAAGAGGTGTGAGGAAAGAAAAACAGCAGTGTGAACACCAAGGTAAAAGAAGAAAAAAGGGATGAAGGTGCTACAGGTCCTAGAGCAGGGATTTCCCTAGAGCCCATGGAGCAGACCATGCTGGAGCAGATATCCGCACTGCAGCCCCTGAAGCACCTCTCAGTAGACCAGTTGGACATGCCCTGAAAGAACTGCAGCCCATGGACAGATCATGCTGGAGTAGTTCTTGAGGAACTGCAGCCCACAGAGAGACCCACACTGGAGCAATGAGTGAGGACTAAGGAAGAGTAAAGTGTAAACATTGTGGACTGTCAGGAGTCCCTGCTCCCCAACTCTTCTGCACTGCTTTGGGGAGAGGGGGTGGTGGGAAGCAGAGAGGTTGGAAATGGAGGAGTAAAGTTGACTCAAGGAAAGTGGTAGGGTATGGTGAAGGTGTTATTTTCATTTAGTCTTTTTTTTTTCCTCTCTCACCATCTGAATCTATTTTAAAATAGCAAAAGGATAAATCCATTTTCTTCAAGTTGAGTCTGTTTTGCCAGTGACAGTAATTGGTAAGTGATCTCCCTGTTTTTATCTTCACCCATTAGCTTTCCCCTCTTTTTTTCCCCCATCCTGTAGTGAAGGAGCAGTATGTGAGCAGCTGGATGGATAGCTGGCAGCTGGTCAAGGTGATTCTGCAACCTTTTCCCTCTACCCCCAGAAATTAAGTCTGTAAGATCTCGGAGAAAACGTCTTTGAATAGTTGAAGAATCTGATAAAAATGATTTTTTTTTTCTCTGGGGGGGGATGAGGGAACTCAAATAACAAAACACAACCTCTATAAAAAGCCAGACTATTTGCACAGGAAAGCACAAAGCAGTAAGACCCAGTGCATTCTCATGCTGCTGATTGCTGCTGGTCCTCTGCAACGCTTGCCAAGGAAGCAGGGTCTTCTGTTGTAGCCCTCTCTGCAGTGTGAGCATGGCATTGATGCCCGTGGTGTCACACATCCAGAGGGTAAGACGCTTGCCTACAAGGCAGGTGGCATTGACAGAAAATGACTTGATGTAGGAGTAGCTGGTCCGCGTTCACACACCACACCTGATGTTTTGCCTCTGACTTTCACAGCTGAACACATGCTTGGCCTCAGGCGGGACATGAGTTTCCACAGGCAGCATCTGTTTCACCTTGTCAGAGTGGTTGGTTCACAAGAGCTTACCATGTCTTGCAACCTGCTGCAGAGGGGTCACACCTGGGATGCTGGGGCATCCCAAGGTTCTCTCCTGTGTGGTGGGTGTGGGAGCACCCTCACTGGGGAGGGGACAGTGTTAGTCACAGAATTGCAGAATCTCAGAATCATTTAGGTTAGAAAAGGCCTTTAAGATCATCAACTCCAACTGTAAACCTGACACTGCCAGTTCTACCACTGAACCATGTCCCCAAGCATCACATCTACATGTCTATTAAATATCTGCAGGGATGGTGACTCCATCACTTCCCTGGGCAGACTGTTCCAATTCAAATACAACCCTTTTGGTGAAGACATTTTTCCTAATATCCAATCTAAACCTCCCCTGATGCCACGTGAGGCCATGTCATGTCATGTCATGTCATATCATGTCATCTCATCTCATCTCATCCTGCTGACCTTGTCTGCCAAATGACAGGGGACAGGATAAGGGGGAATGACCTGAAGCTCTGCCAGGTGAGGTTCAGCCTGGATATTGAGGAAAAAAAATTTCACAGAAAGGGTCATTGGGCACTGGCAGAGGCTGCCAGGGAGGTGGTTGAGTCACGATACATAAAGGTATTTATAAGACGCATAGATGGGGTGCCCAGGGACACGGTTTAGTGGCAGACAGGAATGGCTGGACTTGGTGATCCAAGAGGTCTTTTCCAACCTGGTGATTCTATGATTCTACCACTTATTACTCGGGAGAAGAGACCAACACCCACCTGGCTACAATTTCCTCAGGTAGCTGTAAAGAGCAATGCGGTCTCCCCTCAGCCTCCTTTTCTCCAGGCTAAGCAACCCCGGCTCCCTCGGCCGCTCCTCATAACAGCTGTTCCCCAGCCCCTTCCCCAGCCTCGCCGCTCTTCTTTGGAGACCTCCAAGAACTCGATGTCCTTTTTGCAGCGAGGGGCCCAGAACCGAGCGCGGGATTCGAGGCGCGACCTTCCCGTCGGGAAGGGTCCCCAGGCGGCCGGTTCCGCCTCTCCAGGCCGAGCAGCCCCGCCGGGGGACGCTCGTCCCCGCGCCCCGAGCGTCGCGGTCGCCCCGGGAGACGCGCGGAAACCGGAAGCGGGCGGGGCGGCGGCAGCGGCGCGCGCGCTCCCGCGCTCCCGTGGCGGTGGCGGCGCTGGGGCCATGGGCTGCTGCTTCTCCCGCCGCGGGAAACCGGAGCGGCAGCCGGAGGAGCCGGGCGGGGGCGGGCGGGACGCGGCGGACGGCGGGGAGAAGGCGCCACCACCGCAGTACAGCTGGGACCAGCGAGCCAAGGTACCGCGGGGCAGGGGCTGAGCTAGGGCTGGGGACAAGGGGCTGGGCTGGGAGCTGGGGGCAGGGAGCGAGGGCTGAGAACTGAGGGCAGAGGGCTGAGCTAGGGCTGGGGGTAAGGGGCTGGGAGCTGGGTACTGGGGGCTGAGCTGGGGACAGGGGGCAGGGATCTGGGGCTGAACTAGGGCTGGGGACTGGAGGCAAGGAGCTGGGGCTATGGGCAAGGAGCTGAGCTGGGGGCAGGGAGCTGGGGACTGGGACTGAACTAGGGCTGGGAGCTGGGGGCAAGGGGCTGGGAGCTGGGGACTGGGACTGCACTAGGGCTGGGAGCTGGGAACTGGAGCTGGGGACTCGGGGCTGGAGCTGGTCTGGCTTTGTCGGGCGGTGCCTCGCCCTGTCCCGCCGCCCGGGGCTGTGGCCGAGGCTGGGCTCCCTGCGCTCGCCACGGGGCTGGCGGAGAGCACGGCTGGTCTCCTCTCCCTCACCGTCGGTACTTCGTCTGCTCCGGTCTTGCCTCCTTCCCCGGCACCGCATGTACCCCCTCTCCCTTGCCTCGGCTCCCTCTGACCCCGGCACCGCGCCCCACCACCCTGGTGCTGTCCCTCTTCTACTCCCCCCCGCCCCGTGCCTTCCTCTGCCCCCCTTTAATGCCTCTTTAACCCTCTCTGCCCCCCTTTAACCCCTCTGTCTGTCTGTGTGCCCTCAGGGCTGCTGATGCGGCTGGGAGCCCTTTGGGTGGGACTTTGGGGTCACCTTTCGTGGTGGCAGCGAGTGGGGAGCTGATTGTGCCAGCCCGAGCTGAAGTCCCTGCCCATGGTGTGTCAGTGGGGGCATGAAACTTAGCTCCGTTCTCCTGGCTGTCAGTCGTATTTATTCTTCCTGCTGGGCTGTTTGGGTTGGTGGGATTTTTTTTTTAATCAGGGTGGATGAGGGGTAATGGTTTTAAGCTGAAAGAGGGGAGATTTAGGTTAGATACTAGGAAGAAATTNTCTCCCAAGTGACAGGGGACAGGACAAGAGGGAATGGCCTCAAGCTCCACCAGGGGAGATTTAGGCTAGACATTAGGAGGAAGTTTTTCACAGAAAGAGTCATTGGACATTGGAACAGGCTGCCCAGGGAGGTGGTTGATTCACCTTCCCTGGAGGTGTTTAAGGTGCGGGTGGACGAGGTGCTAAGGGACATGGTTTAGTGTTTGATAGGAATGGTTGGACTCAATGATCCGGTGGGTCTCTTCCAATCTGGTTGTTCTGTGATTCTATGATTTTTTTTCCCCAAAAAAAACTTTAGAAGACCTAGACCTAGCCTATCAGTCCTTGAAGTGCCAGGTGAAGATAAATTCTTCCCAGTGCTGTTTCCTGACTTGTTGAAGGTAGTCACAAAGTCTCCAGTAGGAAAGAACTTAAATACTGGATTAAGTATATTTCTTCCCACCCTCATTTCAAGTTTCACTTCCTAAATACACGATGACATCATATCCCTGCTGGGTCTCCCCTCCCCTTCAGCTGCCTTTGGGTGGGGAAAGGAGAAAATGGAACAGGCCATAAACTTAATTGATGTGGTTTTAACAAACGAAATCCCCAAACCTTTAGGCCATGATTTACGAGTACAGAAAAGAAAATGTGTGAACTTATTTGAATGCTTAGCTTGCTTGTGTTTTAAACTTGGCCAGGTGCTCTAGGGTGTCCCTTAAGTCTTCCAAGTAGGTTAAGAGAAGCTCAGATGGAAATGAGTTAGAGAGCATGTGTGTGGCCTAGGGGAATAAGTTCCTTGAGGATAAAGACTATTGATCAATGCTGCACTTGTTGCTGTGACTTGCTAGTGGATATTTGCAGTGGAAAAAAAAGCAGCCTGTTACTTGTATGGAGACTGTTCTTGCAGGAGAGTGCTGTACCAGAAAGGTTATCTTGGCATGGCAGAGCAAATCTTAGCTCTGTGGAAAAGTACATTAAATGAGCATTTCAAATTGTATGATTTAATACTGGAGCAAATTCATCAGCTGCAGCTCAACTTTTATGAGACTTTTAACTATATCTGCTATATGGTGCTAACTTCTAAAACTAACAGGAGGAAAGTCAGGACATAGAAACACTTGGTTCAGAGAAGGGCCAGCCCTGTTTCTAAGGAGATGATCGTTGTTAAAATGCTGGAAGTAGGTTGGAACTAACAGACGACACTATTACAGCACCAACAGTCTGTCTCTGTGGAGGGGAAAAAAAAGCATGTAATGTATTGCACATACAACAACTTCCTCCTTTTCTGTAAAAGTTGGTGAGTTTGGGCTGTGCTGCTGAACTGCGGAAGCTCTCAAATTGGCTTAATTTTGTACTGTACAGCTCATGAACAGCTATTAATATTTAATGTTTAAACCGATTTCTCTTACCTTTTGCAGCCTTATCTTTCATTGGGCATTGGGTTTATGCTTAATACATCAAACCAGGAAAGCAGTACTTAGACACTCGGTCTTAGGTGAAGGAATACTTAAGCCTTAAGTGTGGTAAACTTGTTGATCCTATCTTGCATTTAGTGATACCAAGTCAGCGTTAAGTCTTGCTGCTCAGAGACTCCAGCTGTATTTGTGTAAACTAATGCCGTGATGACGCTCTTACTGCAGGCAATAAAATGCAGGCATGTTCATCTGCGTGCTTGTCTGGTTAGGGATGTGACATGGTGACTGCTAGTTGACAGCTGTGCTGGAAGAAGGTCTAAACCTGAGGAGTTCTTCTAGCAAAACTATTTTTTCTACTTCTAAAGGACAGCATTGTTAGTGTAACTATTTTAAGTGTGTTCTGGTGGCAAAAGGTGGCTAGTACTGGTACTGTGTGCTAGTGTAGACCTAGTCAAAGAGTACTATGACAATATCCGGGTGACATGTAACTCCTGTGTGATATTAATAGTGCAAACAATGGACTGTTTGGTGGAAAACTCCAATCACAAGACACTGTAAGAGACTGACGGTTAAATTGAAAATAAGGAAAGTACAGGAATTTGAGGGCCTTTTTCAGATTTTGGTGACCTCATTTAAGTGAGAGAAGTGTATGTTTTAAGATATGCAAAAAATTATGAAATCTAGATTGTATCTTAAGTCTGCTGAGATCTCCATAATACTTGCTGACCCTTGAGTTTGGCGAACTGTGTGAAGATTACTTATGGTGCGATAGAAGAATCAAAGGATCAGCTTATTTTGAAAACAGAAGAGAGGAGGATGAGTGTTCAGTTTCTTGCTGCTTTGAGATTCTTAGTCCAGAAGAATAAGTAGAGCACAGTTTATTAGAGTCTGTTCTTGCTGCACTACATCCTGGGGACTTGTTTTGTGTTGGTGTCATTGAACTGTCCTGAGAGTATCCTTCTGACCAAGTGTGGGAAAGGAACTTGGTGGTCCTTAGCCCTCCTCTGCTACATTCAGCTAACTTTCCACCTGGAATGTAAGATTATATTTCTGTTCCTGCTCTCCATTTTCTTTTCCTACCTACTACCTTCTGTGTGACTAACATTCATTACGTGTGTGACCAGGGTGGTAATTAGAGCAAGAACTGAATATAGAGTATGTACAGACAGGAACTAGGGTTTTGTGTCTTGTGATGGAAGATACATCCATGTGTGGTGACCTTCTCTGCAGAAGAAACACAAAAATCTGCATAATCTTTTCTTGCTATTGCCTCATGTTTAAAGAAGTAGGAGTAGATTAATTATGATTGCTATGGCATTTAGAACTAAGAGGGACTTTCCTTCATGGATAGTCTTTCTTTTTACAAGGAACATGTAAGGTTTTGTTTTATGTTAGTTGAATTGCAACTTAACGGCTTTAGTTGACAGGAAACATGCAGCTATCATTGCTATATTGA
>WAAB01018082.1:0-18638 GCA_013389865.1 Piaya cayana
AAGGGAAGTGAAGATTAACAAGAGGGACTTCTACAGGAACGTCAATCAGAAAAGGAGGGGTAAAGAAAGTGTACCTTCACTGATAGATATAAATGGTGATCTTGTATCAACAAATAGGGAGAAGGCTGAGGACTCAACAATTTTTTTGCCTGTCTTCACTTGCAACTGCTCTCCTCACCCCTCCTGGGTCAACAGAAATCAAGAAGGGGACTAGAAGGGTTTATCTCCTCCCAGGGTAGGAGAGGATCAGGTTTGTGAGCACCTGAGGGACCTGAACATATATAAGTATATGGGACCTGATGAGATGCACCCCAAACTCCTGAGGGAACTGGCTGATGTGGTGGCCAAGTCACACTTCACGATACCTGAAAAGTCTCAGCAGTCAGGAGATGTCCCTGGTGACTGGAAGAAGGGCAAACTTGTCCCCATTTGTAAAGGGTAGAAAAGCTGACCCTAGGAATTACTGACATGTTAAGTCTCATCTCTGAGACTTGGGAGATCATGAAAGAGTTCCTCCTAGAAGTTATGCAAAAGCACATGGAGGACAGGGAGGTGATTTGAGACAGCCAGCACCAAGGAAATTCCTTCCTGACCAGCCTAGTGGCTTCCTGTGATGGGGTGAACACATCAGTGGTCACAGGAAAAGCAATGGCTGTTATCCATCTGGAATTCTGTAAAGCTTTTGACACAGTCCTCTACCACATCATTCTCTCTAAACTGGAGTGATGTAGATTCAATGGGTGGACTGTTCAGGGGATAAGAAAGTGGTGGTTGGTTGCATTCAGAGAACAGTGGTCAACAGCTTGGTGTCCAGATGGATATCCATGAGAAGTGGTGGTTCTCAGAGGTCCATAATGGGACCAGTGCTGTTTAATATCTTCAATGATATAGACGGTGAGATTGAGTGCACCCTCAGCAAGTTTGCAGATGACACCAAGATGAGTGATGATGTTGTCACACTGGAAGGATGTGATGTCATCCAGAGGGACCTGGAAAAGCTGGAAAAGTGGGCCTCTACGAACCTCATGAGGTTCAACAAAGCCAAACTGCAAGGTCTTACACCTCAGATAGGGTGAAATGTGGTTTCAGTACAGGATGGGAGATGATGTGATTGAGAGCAGCCCTGAACAGAAGGACTTAGGGTGCTGATTGATGAGAAGATCAACATGAGCAGGAAATGCGTGCTCACAGCCCAGATAGCCAATCATATCCTGGGCTGCATCAAAAGAACCTTGGCAGCGAGCTTAGGAAGGTGATTCTCCCCCTTTACTCCAGTCTTGTGAGACCCCATCTGGAGTGTTGTGTCCAGTTCTGGAATCCTCAAAATAAGAAGGATATAGAATTTTTGGAATGGATCTAGAGGAAGGTGTCAAAGATGATCAGAGGGCTGGAACACCTCTGCTATGACAACAGGCTGAGAAAGTTTGGGTTGTTCAGCCTGTGGAAGAGAAGGCTCTCAGGGGACCTTATGGGCAGTTTTGCAGTACCTGAGGAGGGGCCTACAGGAAAGCTGGGAAGGGACTATTTACAACAGCATGTGATGTAATGCAGGAATGGCTTTAAATCAGAAGGTGAAAGATTTAGATTAGACATTAGGAAGAAATTCTTCAGTATCATGGTGATGAGGCACTGGAAAAGGTTGCCCAGGAAAGTTGTGGATGATCTCTCCCTGGAAGTGTTTAAGGCCAGGTTGGATGAGGCCTTGAGCAGCCTGGTACAGTGGGAGGTGTCCCTGCTAATGACAAGGGGCTTGAACAAGGTCTGTTTCAACCCAAAACATTCTATAATTCTACTTAAAATACTGTGCATTTTACAAACCAATTAAATTATTGTACTCTAACAGAATATTGAGACATAAGCAAAAAAGATAATTAAGAAATAAAAATGCTCTTAAAGGCGTCTTTGATAGGTACTGTAGCAGCAACTACTCTTACTGTTTAGTACGATATCTCCTTTAAAGAACATGGTTTAAAGAAGTTTCACAAGACACTTGAAGAACTTGAAGTAAGCAACAAAGAACAACATTAAAAAACCCCAGACCAAACCAACAACCTGAAATAAAAAACATGCCTCAAATTCAGAACACAGTAAAAAATACCCTGTGGATACGTAAAAGAAGAAAGTATGTCACAGCTAGACATATGCAAGAGACTTGTACCTTGGTTGATCTGTAATGATTGGACATAAATTTAATTACATATGCTAATGAGAATATGAAAATAATGTTGTAAAGGAATGTTAGGATGGAAAAATGAGTTTATGTATGTAAAGTTTTTTCCTACTTCATTTTTAACAAGAATGCTAAGAAAAAAGGCTGCGTATCAGTGCTCTTGTTCACATCACTATCTATTAAAATTTTCTCTCTATTCTGTTCATGGTTGATTGAAGAAATAACAGATAATTATGATTACCCTGTTTATTAACATGTCTGCATACAGCAACAGCATCTCAGGAAAACCAAAATGTATGAGCAATGTGAATCTTATTGATAAACGTGTCAGGGTCAAAGATTTTACTTAGTTTTACATTATTCCTCTCTATTCAGCATGAATACTAGTAAATTTATATTAAGATATAAAATATGGATATAAAGTTCACATTTGAATGCATCAGAGAAAATATTATTATCTAAATGCCATACATATTAAGCGTAAATTACATAACGTTATGCTTATATTTTGTAGGAAAATCATATAAAAGAAGTTTACAAAAAATGGTTAATGTCTTTCTACCTCTTACAGTTAACAGTCAGTGGTGCAAGCTTTAGATTATACTCAAGATTTTCTATTTTCCTTTTGCAGATGACTTTAAGATTTTACATTTGTGTATAGTTAGATATTTAAATATACTTCAGTATCAGAAAAGTGGCTGCATTTCCAGAACCAATTGTACAATTTACTATTACTGTAAATGGAAGTAGTTGCCAACTGCATGACTTGTTAGTGTAGATACATATAATTTAATCAGTTATGCAAATATTATCATTTGTAGTGGCAGTTACTTGTGAATATAATTATTTGCAGGTATAATAATATGATGGTAATTTCTCACATTGATGAGCAGAATATGAAAAATAATATAATATGAAATATTATATGAAATAATAAAATAACTACCCAAATTCTTTCACAAATAATTTCTAAAATTCTTATACTGAATATTTACTTTGTTCTTCTTTTTTTCAGTTAGACTTCCCCACTAGTATCTCGAAAATTTCTAAAATCATAGCAATTCCATAAAAATAACATTAATGTGTAGATTCCAAGCAAATGTGAATTCTTGGCGATGAGCATGGAATCATCTTCTTTTACCAACTGCACAGGTAGTATAATGAAAATTTCTCTTGCTTCATCTCTATCTAAACAGTAGGGCATTGTAAGCCTTATATCTTTATTATCGGTAAGATGGTTAATTAGAAAGGACATTGGATTCCACTGTTTATGATAGCTGATAAAGTAATTATGACAAAAACCACATCTCCTTAATATACAATTTTTTTAATGGGCCAATCAAACCTTTACCCTTAAAATTACATCATTGAGTTAACCCCTGTCACTTCTAAACACAACCATAAACCAGCTTTAAAAATCAAAAGTCCAGTTCTCAGCCAGCAGAAATCAGCAAAGCCCTACTGAAATGTAGATTTTGTAGGTCAGCTTCTTGTTTGATGTGCATAAACTGGACACCACTAAATGAACTTATGCCTCAAGTGACTCTTCTATATTACTATAACCTGTCAGAAACAATTGCTTAAAGTATATGGCTTGTTCAACAATAATGTTTCTGTGGGCACAGCAACTTTCTTTGTTTTCTTGCTAACACTGCAGGAAAGTTGTCTTCAGAAGTACTTCCAAAGGTACATATGCCTGGGTGCCACATACTATTTTGTTTTGAATTTTGTAAAGCATTTTTAGTAATTTACAGTTGAGATTTTGCATGATTCCACTGTAATTACTAAATAGTAATAAATCTCACACATAACTGCCTATATACAAGGTCAGCACTGTGAAGGATAATCAGATTTCATACAAATAGACTTATTTTCCTGCCTTATAATCATATCTCTGTATTCAGGAATTTAAGTGATATCAAAAAATAGACATCCAAGACAATATCTCATACTTAAATTTATATCCCAGATTCAAATTGAGTGACTCATCCTATTTTATATGATCTAGCAGTGACTATTCTTGGGTAACTCTTGTCTCAAAATCTTTTGTAAAAACTGAGTCTTTACTTTTTTGCATATTGACTCTGATATTAGACCTACCAATAGGAAATCATCAGTATTTCTGGTATAGTACAGATAATTAAAACAAAAGGAAATAATATGAACTTGAAGTTAAAGCGCTGTGCAAACTCATCATTCATATTGGGCCATGATATCCACCTTACTAAGATAATTAATCTCCATCAAATTAATTTAAATAATCATGTGGACAGAGATAAGCAGGATTTAGTGACCATTCTTGACATTGTCTTCCTTAGTTAGACTGAATTCCTGAAGATTATTGATGATACTGAGGTTCCTCAGGGCTGAAGCAATCACTATTTTGAAATAAATTTGTGTACTCTAAGTCTGGACAGCATGATCATATGTGTTGAATCTCCAGGGCTTTTTTCTGGAGCACACAGTACCTCATCAGAGAATAGAAGGAAATCCCCATAAGTCAATATGATGTTCATTGTAACTTCTTGCACTGGGGATATTTTTTTCCCACTCTATTTTATATAACACTGTTCTATGTTTCTACACTAATGAAAATATTGAATTGAGAGTAAGTAAATGTCGATTTAGACTTTTCAATTGTATTGCTTTTTTTTTTTTTTCCCCTCCTCTGATTCTGAGAGGACTGTCTTCCGTCACTCTATTTTAGACACTCCTTTTCCTTTTTTTTGTTCCCTCTTTGCTGTCTCCACTTGTTCAGGACAGACAGCAGATTAGCAACTGCAAGATGGAAAGTAAGGGTATCCTCTGGGGACTGGGCTTGGGGGCTAAGGCCAGCTCAGAACTCATTCTTCCATTTCCTGTGTGCTTGCTTTTGCCACCAGATGTTTTTGATGACCACTGTGTCTTTTCCAATTTACCAGCTGACAACAATCTCTGTAGGAACTGACCATAACTGCTGGGCACTGCAGGCAGAATAGGTTGACCTGTATATTCTACCACCATACTTCTAGAAACACATATGTTTAGTTCAGAAATAATTTATCAAGTGTGACAGAATTTTCAATCAGTACTGGCATAAGATTTTTTCATTCATCATATTCACAAAGTGCATTCATATGGACTTTCAATCCATAGACGATCTGCAGAGAATGTTTTCCACCTTGAGATATAATGTGTGCCACAAGGTGTGCCACAAGGTGGTAACTGATCTTCTATGACCTCTGCAGTTCCTGACTTCCTGATACCACGTTATGCTTTGTTAGATGAGCACGCATCAGGGAAGAAGTTAAGATGAATTCATATTGGAGAATAGCTTTACTTCCCCACTCATTTAAGTTAAAATTGTCCTCTTGTCTCAGCACCAGAACTGGATGTAATTATCTCCTGGATAACCCCCATTGGCAAGAAATAAAGTGAATGAGCTGTCAAACACGAATCATTCTTTGAAAAAAAAAAAAAAGAAAAAAAAAATTTAAAAATACATTTATCTAAATTATGGTAGCAAAGATTTCCCCAAAGCTTTTCACTGAATAAATATTTTCACATTGGTTTAAAATTTAAGTACAATGGGTTTTTGAGCAAGAATGCATTTTCTCTACTTTCTGAAATGAATTACATACTGCAAACTTTAAGCTTTTACAACATCTATTAAATAAAAGTCTCCACCTAGTCATTTCACTGCAGTTTTATTTCCTTACATTTTTACCTGTTACTCAATGTAATTCCATTATGTCTGTAATGATAAAGTCGAAAAAATAACCTTTATGATACCAGATGGATTCTAATTCCAAAAATCTCTGATGATGGCACATTCATATTGACATTTATACCAACTCCATTTATGACAGACTGAAGGTGATGAACAGACCCATGCAAGAGGTCACCTTGTGTCAAAGCTGGTATACATTCTGTCAACCACAGTGAATATAAGGCTGCTAATGAGGAATTAACTAAGCAGAATATGACCATTTTACTGTTTTTATGCAATCCAAACCTGTTAAACAATGCTAATCAGGTGTTTATTAAGTGAAACCATTATGCCGAACTTGCTGCAGACCCTACAGTATGTCAAAGAGGTTGTAAAGTATTATTCATCAGATTTAAAACTGATTAATAAGAGTCATTTAACAGTGAACTTTTCTTTTCTTAGCCTCTAGCTAAGCATATGTACCAAGGTTAAACTAACACATAGATGGTTTTGAAAGTAAAGTTTCTATTAAAAAGAAAGAAAATCCTTAACTGTTCCATGAAAGTTCTTACAGTTGAAAAGCTTTCATGAGGAAGAAGCTTATTTTATTTCTTTTCAGACAAAATGTAGCAAAACAACAGCTTGTTAATGTAAAATGAAGAACACAACTAGGACACTAAAAACATTTTCAGATAGAGGAATAAAACTTACAAATATTAAACATATTAAATATCAGGCTTACTGCTCACATTTGTTTCACTATCTTTCCTATACTTGTTATTTAAACATTATTGCAGCAAAATGAAGAGAATCATCTAAAGCTATCAAAAACCTCTGTCCAAGTCAGGAAGCAATAAAGGTAAAGGAATTGAGGTAGATGTAAATGTTAATGGTATAATGAGCAGTTAAAGTCTGAAGTGAGAATTAAAATACATATTATGAGTAATAGTAGTGTTCAAATAATTTAGAGAAGAAAACCAACATTTCTTCAGTAATCACTAAGTCAACAGACACTGATGGCATTTTAAACTTGCTTTTACAATTTGGGAGGACATTACAGAGAAAGTAGCCATAATATCTTGTATTCATACTTCGTCAGGTACTAGTTTTGCTTAAATTAGAAGGCTGAATAAATTCAGAACTATAATTTCCAAAAATGATAAATAGAGTAACTTGGAAGACTACAAATCAGGTAGGTAAAATAGTAAAAGAGTCAGAAGAGGTGACAGCTCCAAAGCATGAGAAAAACACTGCAGAGAAGGTTTTTGGAGATAAACAGATGATAAAACATCTATGAAAGGAAATTTAAACACTCCTTGAACAGCTTACAAAGAATAGAAAATAGAACTGATTACAAGGAACGCATCTTTTCAGAAGTCAAGATATAAAAGAATAAAAAGAATTGCTACAAGGTAAAACTTTAGAAGAAAAATCAACCCTATATTGCATCAAAAAACCCACAAGAAATTAAAAAAGGTGGTCACTTTGAAGAGAAGTTAAGTGTAGAAAGAAGATAAATGCATTACCTCAGCTTAGAGAAGTGGCAGTGAAGAGCAATGTGAAATTAAAGGATTAACTGATAATATTGAAGGTGGCTATGTAACCGTGCCAAATCTACCTGGACACATTCCAGCCCAGTAAATGTCCCTGTGAGGCTCTGTCACATTTTCAAGCCCAAAGTACTACAAGAGGTAGCACAGCATTTGAAACAGAACATCCTTCCTGTGATGAGCTTTTAAAACACCAGGGTGCAGATAGGCTGACATATCCTTTGACTTACATTTCATTGGAATATAAACGAAGAGCTTCCTAATGAAATGTGCCAATGATATATAACTGGGAAATATTGTTGATATAGGATCAGAATATCATATGTCAGGAAATAATGACAAATCAGATTGGAGTAATAGAAATGGAATGGAAGAGTTCAAAGTACTTAGAGACTGCTATAAGCAGCAGATTCATCAGCTGATAAAGCTCATCTGCATCATAAAATGCATTGTGTATGGTTTGGCAAAAAATAGTTATCTTGTCCCAAAAAGAGGTGAGAATCTGGACAGGGAAGAGCAAAAATATTTTCAACCAACACCAGAGGCTGTACTCTGGAACTAAATAAGAGCAACAAATTTATCTTACCTCTGTTATGTTTGAGTTTTGGACTTAAAAACTATGCCATCCTCCCCCAACAGACAAAAAGACAGAATAGACATACACTGTGTATTAACGAGTGTTCAACGCAGGGATACCAAATCCAGTCTAGAAATGATTAGACCTGAATCCTTAGTCTGGACAAAATGATTAATTTCTTGAAGCAGATATTTTTAATGTTTGAGACATAATCATAGCGATCTCATCATATTAACTAAGATTAGGATGCAGAAAAAAAAGTGCTTCCCAATGAAAACTTAGTATCATTTATTCATATTTGATTCTAATGAGGATTCTTCTGGAATACTTATTTAACCCTTAATTACTAGTATAATTTTTCTTTAAAAGCAATCCAATTGATTTATAATTGGCCTAACTTAAAACCTACTACAAGAAAATGCAGAGAGTGGGGATTGTGTAGTATAATGAATTGAATAAAGAAAAATATATACACTAATTTGTATAAGCAAGCTAACAGAAATGGACACAAAAATGAGGGGGAGAGAAGTTATTTAAGATCAAGTCTGTTGTTGCTACAAGAATTAGTGAACATGCATGAATTTTAAACAAGGCATCTTGGGTTTGCATGGCAAGGTTTTGTTAGCAGTGGAGCTACAGAAGCTTTACCTTTGTCCAAGAGAGTCAATGCCAGTTGGCTCTAAGACAGACCTGCCACTGGCCAAGGCTAAGCCCATGAGTGATGATGATAGTAGAATCGTAGAAACATAGAATCAGAGAATATCTCAAGCTGGAAGGGAGCCATAAGGATCATAGAGTCCAGCTCCCTGCTGGACTACCTAAAACTAAACCATATGACTAAGAGCATCATCCATACACTCCTTGGACTTTGATAGGCTTAGTGCCATGACAATTTCCTTGAGAAGCATGTTCCAGTGACTGATCATCCTCTCAGTGAAGATTTTTTTCCTAATGTCTAAGTTGATATTCCCCTTGCACACCTGATCCCAGCACAATCAGAACTCAAGGAATTGTAGACGTTTGACATTTCTCTCCTTTCTCCCTATTTAACAAACATGGATTAATATGGATAGTAGAAGAAAATGGTCTGAAAGTTTTAATCCACCTGCAATTAAAAAAAAAAAAACAGATCACAAAACAAAAACTATTCTTCTTCCCCCTCAGATTTCTTACAGTTAATTAAAAAAAAATAATCCTTCATTTTGTCTTTAGGTGTTAAATATCATCTATTCCAGAAAAGCCTGGACACAGGGCAATCTCTAAGGAGGCACAAGGTAAAGGTCTGAATCTCCCAAATAAAGAAGTTAATTGGTCTTATAAATACCCAGATCCAAGTGAATATTCCTACATAAAATTACTGATAAAAGGTGGAATTCCCTCTATTATTCTTTGCCATAAAGAATGCAGAAATTGCTGCTTGACTTCATGAAAGCCTAACTTGCATCCTGACAGTATCTATCACACTCAGCCTATGAGGCAGGGCAACAAAATAAGTGCAGAACTCAAGATGTTGATCTCTCAAATCAACAGGGAATAAACTGAAGCACAACAGGAAACCCAGGAGACTTCTGAAGTGCTTTTCAGTGCTGGAGTCTTTAGAATGATTTTAAACCAAAAAAGGATAGTGAAGGCCTTTAGGATTGCAATTTTTGCTGAAACGAAGCATCAATCCATTTTTGCATTTGGAGCTTTCTTATTTTTGCTGACCTCAGTCTAAATCATGAGCTAAGAATCTGATTTTTTTTTTCAAACATATAAGTCTAAGAAATGTAAGCAGTTTTATTAAGTCAATATCTAAGGAGCTATAGGAAGAGTGGTAGGATTTAGCAAACAGAGTTTGGATACATACCAATCACTGTCAACCCACTCTACTTTACTGGTATTATGAAAACTTCTCTTGATCCAGAACAGGTTTTTAAATAGACACTGAATCAATATGAATGTTTGGATTTCAGAAGCAGATGAAGAGAATTCTTTTTACACATTTTCATGTAGCACGTATGTTTTATACTTATTATGATTTCAATCTGAGGAAAGAATTAGCTAGAAAAAAGTGAGAAAACATGCAATATAATTTGCTTCTGTAAGCATATGAAGTTAAAAGTAGTGACAGCATAACAATAATATGATTATTTTAATAATTAATTTACTATAAATTTTAAGTATATTTATATGTCACATCTGATGTGATGTGTACTTATTGTTTGATTCTGACATTTTGAAAAGAAATATTAATGAAAATAAGAAAAAATGGAAAATTTCTCACCATTTTTCCTGAAGAGAGACAGTCAGCAAAGTTATTTTAGAGGAATAGGACCAGTCACTTGTGCTGAGTAAGCAAACCCATGAACCACTGAAGTCATACTGTACTAGGAAGAACAGAAGCAGGCAAACAGCTGCATGCAAGCTGATCCATTTTTGTCACTTTTTGTGCTTATTATGTTTAAATACTTCTCATCTAGCACAGACTAGGACAAGAAACATAAAATGCCAATAGAGATTTATACCTAGTTTTTCTGATAGAAGCTTTTTTATATGTCTGAAATGTTAATCTTAACGCCCATAATTCTTCATCTTGGAAAAACAGGATTCATTGTTTACAAATAAGACAATATTAAAATGTGGTAAGACAATAGCAAATGTATTTTTATGATTATATCAACAAGACAAGTGACATGATTTGTAGGTTAGATCTTTCTGAAGAAAGAATACTTTGGTGCTAAAATGAGCTTGTTAATCTACAGGGAAGAGTAAATGACAAATTCAATGACATTTAGGGATATATGAGTGCCTTAGGACTGGAGCATGCTTCAGTTGCAAAGAGTTCTGAAGCAAATCCAGAAGTGTCAGATAGTGAGGCCATAAATTCATGTAATTCATAATGAACATTCATATTTTCAGATCCGTACATATATTTACAGACTAATCAGGATAAGATTTATAACTACTGTATATTTTGGTTCTTAATAAAAGCTGAATTATTTAAGTGGAATTCCATCATTCTGTGTGATTTAAGATTCCACCTAGTCTTGAAGTTTGTAAACACTAACAGCACCTGGTAAGATATTATGAAGTAAATATGATAGAGTTACTAACGAGTAGTCTATAATCACTGCAAACACACTGTGATTTATATTCTTTAAATTTAATCCTTCTACCATAGTATCATTGCCAGAAATTACTGAACAATATAATCAATATGCAGTACTGGAAAAAAAAAAAACTTCTCTTCACAACCCTGTTTTTAATTTACATTTTCTGAAAAGGCATCTCATAGTGCAGGTATCAATGGAGATAATACATGTTTTAAAAAATATATTTGGATTGTGGCCAAATCCGTCCAGTTCTTCTTCCAAATGAAAACTTCCCATAGTCCATCCCTAATGACAGTGCCTTGAATATCTTTAACTTTTCCATCAGAACCATTTAGTGTAACTATTGCTTCTCCACAGCTTGAACATCACTTCCATTGTCAAAACCAGGCAAACAAATTTATGATGATGTTCCTGGGAATAAGGAACTAATGCAAAGGGGATTTCTCTGTAGTTCTTCATTAACATTTTATTCATTACAACACGGGAGTTATAAGAGTTTCCTTTTACGCAAATTAGGTCACAGGAAAAAAATACACAGCATGGAAACACAGTGTATAACTACATAGAACAAAAGATCTGGTTAATAAAATATGATAATGGAATTAGTCTACTACTAATGCTGAAAGGCACATTTAAATATTGTGAAATTTACTTGGAGAAGGAAAAGCTCTTGCATGTATTCATAAATTGTTTTTCTCCTTTGTACCTCAGTTTCTATGCTCTTTTTTGTTGTTTCCCTCTGAGGAAATGTACATATCCTACTTTAAACATTTGCTTTGGTTTGTTAAAAGGCAAAGGAACATTTTGAGTGGGTAAAAGGCAAAGTTTTACTCTCCTGATTTTAAAATGAAAGTTTTAACTACTTTCAGAGACATCCTGAATCAGCTCGATCAGACACAATATGGAAATGATAATGCGTAGAATATGGAGAGTGGAAATAAATAACCTTAATTTAAAAAAAAAAAGAAAAACAATAATATGGATAACGTTAAATGTTGATGCCAGGAAGGCAATCATTAAGGAAAAATGTGGTTATTGCCATAGGTATTCATAATCATCAAAGTTATTAAGTTTATTTGTTTGTTTATTTATTTAGAAACATTCTTGGGTTTGTTATTTTGCCTCTTTGTTTTGAACTCAATTTATTTCTAAGATTTCTTTAACAAAAATAGACTAAATTCAGAGCTGGTTTAAATGCTCTAACTCTATTGAGCTAATTAATTTACAACTACCTAATTAATTCAGCGATTACCTTCAGTTTATTCATTACATTAACTTAACTCTTTTTTGTCCATTTAAGAAAGGTCTGAATATACCCCAAACACAGCAATACAAAGACTTACAAATTTTGCTTTTGGCAGGAAAGTAAGGAAATATTCTCCACTTCTTCCAAAGTAAAGCAATCAATTTCAATGATTTCTCAGGGAATGTCATTACCTGTGCCTGCTGAGGATACTCCTCTAGTCAAAAATAAAGCACAGGCATTTATCAGGACAGTATTTTGTACAAAAGTATTTCTTCTCTAAAATCACAATTTCTGTTCTAGTATTGATGATATTGTGATTAACAAAACCCCAAAGAGAAACCAACTAATAAATGACTCCTCTACACCTATTTTTTTAATATTACTAAAAAATATTTATGTATTTATCATCTCACTCTGCACCTTTTTTAAGATAAAGATTATTTTTAAAAAGAAACTGAACTTAATTTTATCACTGTAAACCCCAAATTGCCTTACAATAACAGTTAAGGATTAAAGAAAGATGCTTGAAATGGAACACCCTTAATGATATTTCATGATATGTTACATCACTTTCTTCTAAATCGTTGGTTACTTCCTAAAATTCCCTACCCTGCTCTTCAAGCCAATATACTTAGAGTTAGGACTGCAAAACGATAATTTTCATTTGTTAAAATAAAAAATGTAAATCAGTTTCTTCCTACAGGATTCCATATTTCAGAGGTTACTTGGATACTTATATTTCCATATGCCGTACTAGAAACACTAGTTCTGCTCTGACTCAGCATAGTGTGTAGTACACTAGTATGCTAGTACTGCCCTGACTCAGCATAGTGTGACAACTTGAAGATTAGAGCAGGGTGTAGAAGCATTGTAGTTACTTCAACGCGGCCTTCGCACTAAGAGCTACCCTGTCATGGTTAATCGTTTCCATGCCAAAAACTCATTTACATGAACTCAAATCAAACAGAAAATATTGTCAAATGCACCATGGTGTGGACTTTTTTAGGATAACATTTTCAGGAATGACTAGAACTATCTGTGTCTTAATGCTACTGAATACTGAGAGTACATGTCTTGCAACCTGACTGACAACTCCAATTTTAGGTGTCCAAAAACTAGATTATGAAACTTAGCCTTGCATAGACTGCAGCTGCTATACAGGATGTTTCAAGAGAAAGAAGAGGGTACTTCTTTATATTAATGTCTAAGCCCTAACATATTAGCTTTGTATTACCTCCAGAATGCAGCAATGGTTGAAATCAGCAGACTCCAGTCTTCAGAGTGACAGCAGATATTTAAGTTCTAACCCAAAACCTTCCCTAGAACAAAGATGATTCTTAAACCTGAATGCTGATATTTAACTGGTAAAATTATCTGGGAATATCTACTGTAGTGTCATTGACAGGCAGAGTACAACACATTTTGTAATAAGTCTTCCTTTATTATATGTGCTCTATGGGTGTGCAGTTAGGGTTATTTATTTCCCGCCAAAATGGTCTAAAATGTGAGGATATTTTGAAAAAAATGCTCTGCATAAATACCTGCTTACCTTTAGAAGAAATCTCAGCAATGTACGTCGTAGATGGAGCTGTGTAATTTTAAGGTAGTTACTTTTCAAGTCTGGTAAGATTTCAGAAATACTGTTGTGTCTCTCATTTCCTTCTGACTTTATGTTTCTCCCTGTATCACAGACCAGAAGTCTGAACTGTCTCCTGGAGTCATCCCTTGAAAGCTGTTCAGGAAGCACAAGCATTTCCCTTGAATACTCTTAAATACAGTACAGGGATTTGACAGCAAGTATCTTCTTTCTTGCCTTGTGAAGATAGTGCATCAGTGATATATTTGTTGGGGCACATGTCTGGAGGGTTTGCCTTGGGGTCAGTGTAGGAATTCAGGTAGGACTGTTACTCCAAGATTCACAGTCTTTACTAGCTAAACAGAAATTTACTTGTTATTACTCTGTTATTTCCATCCCCACTTGGATTTGCATACAAACAGGAAAATGCAAACAGCAATAAAACTCTTGCTCTACTACTGGAAAGCAGCTGAATGTGAAGTCTGAGAAAGGTTTTTCAATATTTCACTTTCCTCAAACCCTCTTACTTTGCTCTCAGTTTTCCAGCTATCTATACAATGTACATTTTAAATAATTCTTTCTACATAATTATTATTCAATACCTAATGGAAAATTCAACAAATAGCAAGTCTCAGTCACAAAATTTGCCTCAGTTGGATGCACAACTCAGCAATGAACTCTGAGAGCAAAGACCACAGATTCAAGACAATTCATTCTTTTCTGCGTAGTGTAGTGTGCGTGTTAGAGCAACCCCTGCACAAGGGTACACTGAATTTCAGGCACATGTACAGCAGATAATCCAAACTGGAACTGACCTTGGCAGCAATCCAGGGATGACCCTTTCCCTGGGAGGACCTCCTCTTGAATATATTTTTCAAAAGTGCAAGGCATTAACATTTTATCCATAGGCTTTTTTCCTGTTATTTAAGTGGTAACAGACTTTATAAAAATACAAATCTAGTATATTTCCTAGATTTATGTTCAAATCTGGAAAATTAGCACTAAATTCAATAGTGGCCTTTATAATTTACAAAATTTTATGACACCAGTAAAATTAGTATCTATTTTTATATTGAACTGCTTTTCTAGGAATTCAGCTGAAAATGTTTTTCTTATCTAAGTGCCAATTTAATCCTTTAGAGACACTACGTGTATCAACGCTTCATTAGATTGCTTTTCAGGAGAGAAAGAAAATTTAGAAATTTTTAAAGTTTTGAATGACACTGTTTTGTTCTGTAATAAAATCAGAACTAATTGCTCTACTTTATTGTCTGTTCTAACAAACTAGGCCCAGAAGTACTTGTTTTCTGGCTATGAGGTTACTTGTTTGGTATAACTGACTTACATCCTCATTATTAAATTCTCTTAAATTATAAACTGCAACAGCTGAATGCCTAAAGCAGATATTCTGAACTGTTTCTGACCTGTGGCATCTTTCAGTGAACAGCACACACTTGTGTCAGTGTTACAGGAAGTCTCTAAACTGTGTGTTTGACATCTTCACAAAGCAGTTACTGGAAAGACCAAAACCTGGATAGCACACAATCAGGGAAGGTATTGTGACAACTACACTCAAAGACAGAAACTTGGGCTGCAGAAGCTGTTACACAATCTATATTCTTTAAAAGAAAGCTGGGAAGATAAGTACCAGGACTATGTCTCTGGACTTAACCAGAACAGTCTTCAACATCTTTAAACAAATGCTAGGAAATCCTTAGGGAAATGGACAGCAGAGGGGGGAAAGGCAGTGAGGAGAGCTAATGATTATCAAAAGAAAATATTTGGAGCTCAGGGAAATTACCCACATTGTGCAGGAAGACTAGAAGTTTGGGGCAAAGGCTCAGGTGACTGGGAGGAAATTTTCTCAGTTAACTTAACACAACAGGTTGCATGCAGCAGTTGTGGCATTTCCACCCTTGGAGCCAGCCAATGGTCTGATACGATGGAGTGTTGATGACAATCCTAGTTTAAGCTGGAGGCTGGACTAGATGAAGGCACCTTGTGGAAAATGTACTTGACAAATGGCAAAATGCCAACAAACAGAGAACATCTTAGCTCTTCCTAAGCCCAAACCAATGCAAAATTATTAGAAGAATTAAGTTTCAGAGGTTTATTTTCTAGATCCGGTAGGATTTTACCACTTGAGTCCAGATTCTCACAAGTATTTAAGCCTCCTACTGCAGCTGACAATGAGTTAGGTGTCTGTGTACCTTTGATAATTTTTTTAATTAGTTCTGTTATAATCGGTCATCCTCAGATGGAAGCTTAATAGGTGAAAACCATCATAATTATATATATTAAATCTTTGTTTGTCCACAAAATGATTCATCACAGATTCACTTGTCTTTCACTTTGCTCCATAGTATGTGTAACCTTATATTCAGTGGGTTTTGACTTAATTAACTGTGATTTATAGGTGAAAAGAATATGATATTTCAACATTTTAACTGATTTTTTTAAAGAATATTATCTTCAAGTTCACCCAATTATATAGGCACTTTTTTTTGTGATCTTATTACCTGTTTTTGCAGACTATCTGTATTTTTGGTTTATGGTCATTGACTTTATGATCTTCCTAATTTCCAGATAGATGAAGTTGTTGAGAAGTTCTGTGTGCTTGCAAGACTAATCTACATTGCAGTCATCTTTAAAAAAGCATTAATTGCAATCGAAATTGCCTTCCAAAATGATCTTTATATCATTTGTAGAGAAATTAAAATAATGTATTTAATATCTGTTTGGTAAAACTACAGACTACAATAATGCTGGATAAAAGTGTTTTACATACCACTATGTATTCTACCAAATACTGAGGTATTGCAGCATCCATCTTTGCAGAGTAGGAATATTTTTTATAAAGGGATATCCTCTTAATTTTAGTGATGTTTTTACAAGAGTAGGAACATAAGACTTCCTGATTAAAGAAGAAATATTCTTCCCTTCCAGTCTTATTGTCCTTGAAAACAGTAATTCTGAAGATCCTGTGTGGACATTCAGACCTTTGGAAGATTCTTCACAGGACTAATAAACAGATTTGTAAAATGTGTCATTGGTTCATCTTGATGTAACAGTTCAGATAGAATACTGTTCTTGAACAAATTGCATTTCAGTTTGAATGTCCTATTTACTAGATTAAGAGTAAGAAGTTGAAAAGTCTAAGCTATTTCAAAATGGAGAAAGATGTGGATTTAAAGCTTCATTAACACTATTGAATTAATGAGGATTTAGGAACTGATTTTTCTAAAACATATGTCAGTTCTACCTAATACAGGATTGGAATGGTCCTTACAATTTCTAGTGTCCTCAAATTCATCTTTCTGAACTGAAGTAAGAATACGTGTATACAGAGGGGTTTTTTTTAATCTGTTCCTCCAATAAAAGAGATTTCACTATATCTTCTTGTCCTGTTCCAGAGTTTAACTATCCCTAGCATTTGAGGATATTAGTCTTTAAGAATGTGTGGTTGTAGATTTACTTATATGTTATGGAAAATTAAATATAAAAATACTTCCCCGTATATTATATTAAAAAAATATTGTACTTTGTGAATCAACATCTACCATTATTTTCTATGAAATCATCAATAGTAATACTGCTGAGGTTAATAGAGATTTTAATGTTAACTCTACCAACTATATTGCATGAATAAAGCTACTTGGAATACCAACATCTACTTTTTGCTTTTCACATAATCATCAATAATAATAATGTATTTAAATAGAGGAGAAAAATAAAAATCCACTTCAAGAATCAATAATGTTGGTAATGATGTATGTAATAGAATATAGCCAGCTTTGACCCTCAGAGCTCTGCACAAGCAACTCATTCTGATTAGTAAACCAAGCAAAACATAATGTGGAAAAATATATAGACAATGGTAACCCTAATGTTAACATGTTCAATAATATATGAAATTTGATTCCATCAGAAGGTTCTGCCAATACCATAAACTACTTTCAGGACTGAATTGCAATTTCTATACTTGACAGAAGGAATGATAATTTATTACAGCAGCAAATCCTGTACTGCTGACTGTAAGATCCTATGTTTCTACTTCAAGACTGATGTTTACCTTCATTATACCTGTTGTAAAAATTATCTTTAATTTGGTTTCGCATGCAATTATTCAACAGGCTGCCCAGGGAGGTGGTTGAGTCAACATCCCTGGAGGTGTTTAAGGCATGGGTGTACGAGGTGCTCTGGGGCATGTTTTAGTGCTTGATAAGTATGGCTGGACTCAATGATCCGGTGGGTCTTTTCCAATCTGGTGATTCCATGATTCTAACTGAATCTCAGTTTATTTTTACATATTAAATACTATTTATACTCTGCTTTATGCTGGACTAATTCAAGAAAAATTGCAGAAAGTTATCCTATATTTGCAGTAAATGTTGAACAATAGAAATTTATTTTAGTTTTTCACGATATTATGAATGCAGCTTTTGTTATGCAAGACTGAAAATAACTAATGACAGCTTTATTTTACAGTACTTGTCAGGGTTTTTTGTTTCAGGAGTTTTTGTTTGTTTTGTGGGGGTTTTTTAACAGCTAATTTTCAAGTTTTTCATACTAAAAGAGACCCATTTCCTAGTCTGAAGCCAATAGGATATCCTTTGTTTCTATTACAATTCTTGGTCATTTCATGTGCTGGATGTTAAGGCAGTCATCTTCATTGTACTCGGTGTAACTCTTTCTGCCAGATTTTTGGTGTTGTACTTGCTTATAGCACTCAGAAA
>WAAB01018083.1:0-10382 GCA_013389865.1 Piaya cayana
TTTGTTTGGTTTGGTTTTGTGTTCTCCACTTTCCCAGTAAGGACATCCTTCCCAGTGCCTTGTAACTATGGATATATCCAGGCTGTGGACTATAAGTTTTCAATGGTCAAATGACATACCACGGCAATGATGATGGGAGGCCACAATAAGTGCCCCAACCCTTAACCAAAAGTACAGGGAGGAGTGTGCAACATTCCAGGAAGCTGAGTCTATGGTAACAGTCATCTGTTGCCCTACCCTATTTGTCCTGCCCACTAGAGATGCTCAGCTATACACGGATTTTAAAGGGCCTTGTGTGGCCTCATTACACTCAGAAGTCTTAACAGCACCAGCAGCAGCACCTTTAGTATTATGTAGACAGAAACTTGTTTGCTGAGCTGCAATGAGATTGTAGTTTGGTAGCTACCCCTTTTAAATTGCTTAGCTAAGGGTTAAAAGCTGTTAAACTGTGCTGGCTGGTTTGATCACACTAGTTATTACATTTGTAACTCAGATGAAGGATGAAGTCACTGAGGGCAAGTAAGGCATGGGCGTGACACTAATAGGAGTGTAATCACAGTTGTGGGGAGTATTTACACTTCTTTCCTGTGGAATATGTATATGGGAGCATGACATATAACGTAAAGACCCTCATCTAAATCTCTCTGGAAATTGCCACTTGAAGGAAGGAGGGGGCTCTGGTGCACAGGCATATCAGCTGTACTTCTTCTAACAATCTAACAATGACTAACCACAGCACTCACTATTAGCCATATTTGTGTGGCTAACACTCACACTAATGCCTCTTAACAAAATTGCTTGAGAAGAACAACTACTGTGCTACCTGTCACTATTGCAAACCTACCTTAATATAACCTAGAACTCTTCTTAGGAGCAAGTACTAGCAGGCCCCAAACTGGAGATTGGAATGTTTGATAGCTCTCAGGTGCAGTGCCAGTCCTTGGCTTTGTTCATGTCTCCTTGCTTATGCCAAGAGGTATTAATAGATAACTCTAAAAGCTGAATAGGCCTGGATATCTGAAAGGAAGTGAATGGCTTGCAGGGTTGAGACTGCAATTTTGTGCAAGTCTGGGATATAGTGTGGCCTTCTGGGGTGCCCATGAGGTAGGGTGGATTGAAGTCATTCAGATGTAGAAGACACTACAGTGATGTTCTTGCTGAAAGTATCTCTGGAGATCCTGGTATCAGTCTCCTCTTTTAATGAATGATGAAGTCTATCTCCCTACAGTTGCATTGGAAAAGCCAAACTGAATGTAAGAGACTAAACAGTGCCTTCTTTGTGAAGTCTTTCTAAAATATCCTATTCCTAAACAAGGATTATTTCCTTTTCTCATTTTTTCAGCTGGAAGAAAAACTGCCATACCTGCCTTTTAATCCTTCACCAGTTTGGTTTTTTTTTTCTTTACCTGAGTACATCAGTCCTTTCTTTCTAAACAATCTGTTCTGGCTGCAGAGCAAACTCTTTTTAAAATTGCCAATAGCACCTTAACTTTCCAAAATTTTTGCTCCTGTATATATTTTTTTCACATAGAAAAGAACATGTGTTCCAAACAGCACTTATGCATCACTAAAGTTATTTTATGTCTTTACTGCAAAGCCATTTAAAAAAGAAAAATTAAAGCTTCTCTGTGTTTCTTGAAGTTTCTTGAAGTTATTTTATTTTAAGGTAGTAGACTCTAACTGTTGGAGATCAGAAACTGCTACACATATTATTAGTCATCTCTTTTGGACACTGGGAGAAGGCAGGAACTGCTGGGAGAAAACCCAGGCAGAGAACCTGGATGGTGACCATCTCAGCCACCTCAATTTCAGCCACCAATAAAAATGAATCAATACTATGAAACCACAGCTGGGGGCTGGAGTATTTAAATATCTTCCAGTAAAGGTTACTCAAGTAAATGTTTATTAATTCAAAACAAGAGTAGGCAGCATGAGTTTTCATTTTGCTGATATTTAATTCATAGTCCATGGTTTTCCTCCATTTATGTGCTATGAAGCATCTTGGTAGCTGCTAAATGTCAACACCCCAGCACTGCTACTTTATTTCAGTATGTGGTCAAGTCAATGGAAAGTCTCATTCATTCATTGATTTATAAACACATATAGTATGTGGGCTTAAAAATATGCATTTATTTATTTATTTTGCGTGACTTTCAGTACTTTGTGTTGGTATATTTTCGATACCTAAATTCACTCTAATTTATTTCATTCCTGTGTCAGTATTTCATGTTACATAAGTTTTACAGGCAAGACACTGAAAATCCTAGTTTGATTAAACTTTTTCTCAGTTATATGCTTGATGAAGTATTGACAGGTCAGGTGTACTTTTTCTGCAACTTTTTTTCTGATATTTTTAACTTCCATGAACTAGGTAGCAATTTTCCCCTTCATTGCATTTATGCAGTTTCATATTCCCTAAAACACTATTGTACAGCAAACTAAAATATTTTTACATTATATACACATTTAGTATTTACAGGACAGCCATTGTAAATGAAACAAAGTCATGGTACTTAGCTAAATCTACCTATTCCTACAATTTGAAATTTTGGTTGCTATTATCTGTTTAGATATTGCATTCACACTATGTGTTATATAGGGTTATATCAAAGGAAAATTAGAGGGCTTAAATGTAGCCTTTGTGATTCTTAAATAACTAAAAAAGGCAATGGATAATACACTTGTTCATAATCAGGCACCGACTCATGAAATATTATTCCAGAACTCTGTTCTGTTCAGCATATTACATCATCCTCAGCCACATATCAATATTGATTGAATTCTTCCTGGTTCTTTAGGAATGATTTACGGCCTACCTCCCCCCTTTTAAAACACAGCTCTAGTTTTTTTCTCCTGAAAGCATTTATTCATTTCAGTGATGTCTGTAAAATTAATAAGGAAGAATTATGTGAGCTTTATTTAGAGTGCGGAGAGGATTCAGAATGGGCTTTAAATAAACCTCTGTGCAGACATGCTGTGTGAGATGTGTTTAGAAAAAAATAACCCAAACAGTAGCACAGTTTTAAGTTCTACTACTATTAGGCAAAATACATTACAAAATAATAATCTCTGGGCAGGAATAGGATAACTACTAAACTGCTACAATAGCCCTTGCACATCTTAAATTACTGAAGAGACAAAGATAATTTCAGTAAATAACACCAGAAGTTTAGGAGCTTGTTTTCTTTTACGAAACTGCAATTTTGGAACATCAAATATAAAATAACTGTTTCTTTGCAAGTGATATGTAATGTCAAAAGCAAAAAAGTTGATTTATATAATAATTGGTATAGAAAATAATACGGAAAACAAACAAAAGAAAGAAAACACCAACCACAAAGTAACAGGGTAGTTTGCCTCCCTTCTGCTGAAATTCCAGTAAGACAAAATAAACCAACTATGTGTTTATAAATCTTCAGATATTAAAAAATCGCTTATGGTTCCATAATAAATGCAATAGGAGGTTGTACGAGGCACTATTTCACTAGACTTTAGCTTTTTAGGAGGTAAAACACATGGTCAAAGGAACCGGTTCTTAATCCATATTCAGAGCTGAAAGAGGAGTTTGTGTTACTTCCTCTTCTTCAAAATCAATTTAAACTGTCAAAATAGCTTAAAATTGGAAGATTTCGACTTTCACCTCAAGAAAACCCTCTAAAGAATGAGACCGTGTCGTTGCTGAAACATTTATGTCAAAAGGAAATTTTTAATTTGCAAGGAAAAACAAAAGTTTCTCTCTTCAGAGCTCTCTCCAGCAGCAGCACACAGGATTTATCGTCTCTCCTTTAACTGAACACGCGAGTTTGCGACTGGAAACTCTCCCGAACGCAAGTACCTGCTCTTCTCCTTCTCCACGAGGGAAATGGGGCGATTTGGTGGCAGAAATTCCGAGGAAAATACACTTTTGTTAGTCCAAAGAAACACAAATCGAGCACACCGAAGGGCTCCCCGGCCGTGCAGCGGGGCGGGCTCTGCAACGCACCAATCACCGCGCGGCTCCTCTCTAAAAATACGAGCATCTGACCCGCGCCAGCCCAATTGTGTTCGCCTGCTCCGCAGAGGACGCTGCCGCGATGTCCGAGACCGCTCCCGCCGCCGCCCCCGATGCGCCCGCACCCGCCGCCAAGGCCGCCGCTAAGAAGCCGAAGAAGGCGGCGGGCGGCTCCAAAGCCCGCA
Source organism: Piaya cayana (assembly GCA_013389865.1). Lineage (NCBI taxonomy): Eukaryota > Metazoa > Chordata > Aves > Cuculiformes > Coccyzidae > Piaya > Piaya cayana. The sequence goes on from WAAB01018083.1 coordinate 4,177, forward strand.
AGCCCGCGGGCCCCAGCGTCACCGAGCTGATCACCAAGGCCGTGTCCGCCTCCAAGGAGCGCAAGGGGCTCTCCCTCGCCGCGCTCAAGAAGGCGCTGGCCGCCGGCGGCTACGATGTGGAGAAGAACAACAGCCGCATCAAGCTGGGGCTCAAGAGCCTCGTCANAGCCAAGGCGAAGAAGGCGGCGCCCAAGAAGAAGTAAATTATACCACGAGAGACCTGCTCTACATATTTTGTTATCCAACGGCTCTTTTAAGAGCCACCCACACTTTCCCTAAAGGAGCTGAGGCACCGAGGTCGTCAGTAACCTGCAGCAAGAATCCAGTAATTCGTAAGTCGTCAGAGGACAATTTTAATTTATTTTATCCCTACGATTGCCGAAAGAAAAACTAACGAGCACGGTTAATGGGGCGGCTTTAGGGAAGTGCAGACTTTTACAGCTTTTTGAAAAGTAATTGGTTTGAGTACCAGGAAGCAATGTTTTATAGTAATAATTTGATAAGAATCGGATGTGTTTTTTAAAGACTTTTGTAACGAAATTAATGCAGCGGACAGGCAGGCTACAACTGAGCCATGTCTATTCTATCGTACATTGTCACTCTTAAGGCTACTCCTTAAATGGGTTTTCTCTGACCGGGAGGAGGGGGGAGGATTTCTTTACCGACCCGAGAATAGCCCTGGGCATTCCCTCTGCTTTTGTTCTCGATGAGAAAGAAAAGAAGCATTTAAGTATTGAAAAAGCCCGCCCTGACCAAGGATTGGCCAGCGGAGAGCCCAGCCCGCTGCCCCTTCCCCCCCTTCCCCGAAGTCGATTACACCTCGTATCTCTGGTGCCGTTTCAGCCACTCTCGAAGAAGAAAAAAGCGGAAGAGGGGGGAGCGGGGGGATGGGGGGGGACCTCTCGCCGAAATACACTGTTCCTGTGTTCTCTGGCTAAAGAACTGAGCGGAAAATATCCCTTCCCAGGAAGAAGTTGCTTTGGGGAGGACGTTTTGGCACGACTTTGTTAACGAAAACATGGAAAGCGTTGCTACTATCACCAAGCCAAAAATACTGTTAATAAACATAGAGAAAATGAGACCAAATGTGGGTTGAGTAATTCATATACACCGGCTTAACTATAGTACGGATATCTGAGCTCTCTTATGATTTTGTGGGTGGCTCTGAAAAGAGCCTTTGGATTGTTTTCTCCGGGAACAGACCAGCGTGTCGTGTCGCTTTTCACTTGGCTTTGGCCTTGTGGCTGTCGGTCTTCTTGGGCAGAAGCACGGCCTGGATGTTAGGCAGCACCCCACCCTGCGCGATCGTCACCTTGCCCAGCAGCTTGTTGAGCTCCTCGTCGTTGCGGATGGCGAGCTGCAGGTGGCGGGGGATGATGCGCGTCTTCTTGTTGTCGCGGGCCGCGTTGCCCGCCAGCTCCAGGATCTCGGCCGTCAGGTACTCCAGCACGGCCGCCAGGTACACCGGGGCGCCGGCGCCCACCCGCTCCGCGTAGTTGCCCTTGCGCAGCAGCCGGTGCACGCGGCCCACGGGGAACTGCAGCCCGGCCCGCGACGAGCGTGACTTGGCCTTGGCCCGCGCCTTCCCGCCCTGCTTCCCGCGGCCGGACATCTCTTCCTTACTCCCTTGCTTCCAACAGCGACGATCACCAGAACAGCGCGAGCAGCCGGAACTCCTCAGCTATAGCCTCGCTTTCCCACCTCGCCCCTTCGCTGATAGGGTGAGAAGTAGGTCTCCTCCAGGCAGCCAATCAGAAGACGAATCAAATTCTAACCAATAGAAAGTGGCAACGGAAAGTGGTGACGCGCGCTGAGTTTTGTCCAATGAAATCGCGCATATGGGATACTGCTAATTTGCATATGGGGCCTATAAATACGTGCCAAGCAGCCGCTTCTCCGCAGTTCGTATTTTCGCTGCTTCTGATCGGTTGTAGTGGTTCGTGAGAGACTCGCGTTCGCTGCGATGCCTGAGCCGGCCAAGTCCGCTCCCGCGCCCAAGAAGGGCTCCAAGAAAGCCGTCACCAAGACGCAGAAGAAGGGCGACAAGAAGCGCAAGAGGAGCCGCAAGGAGAGCTACTCCATCTACGTGTACAAGGTGCTGAAGCAGGTGCACCCCGACACGGGCATCTCGTCCAAGGCCATGGGCATCATGAACTCGTTCGTCAACGACATCTTCGAGCGCATCGCCGGCGAGGCCTCGCGCCTGGCGCACTACAACAAGCGCTCGACCATCACGTCGCGGGAGATCCAGACGGCCGTGCGGCTGCTGCTGCCCGGCGAGCTGGCCAAGCACGCGGTCTCCGAGGGCACCAAGGCTGTCACCAAGTACACCAGCTCCAAGTAGATACCTGTTTAAAAAACCTTTTAACCCAAAGGCTCTTTTAAGAGCCACCCACTTTTTCAGTAAAAGGGCTGTGCAGTCAATTTGATTCCTTATTGTGGGTTGTAGATTGACAAAGTACCAATTTTTCCTGTGTTGGGCAACATGCAAGTAATCTGGGTACAAATTACTTGTTGCAGCTAGTGAGGTTTTTGTATTGCATTTTATTACTAGGTAATTTCCTTTATAGTTTCATTGCACTTTTAATGTGTTAGCACAATGTTTCTTGTGCAATACGTCCCTCTTGATTCTAAGTGTGTATATATATATTTTCTAAATATTTATATATTCCTGTTTTATGCACTTTAATATGAAGAAAATCTGATGTATTCTGTAGTTTTACAGTTTTGAAAGAGTCAAAATTGTTACTAATGGAAATATATGCACATCTTCGTAACTGCTATAACATCATCTCCCACATGATGGTGCTCAGGCTTCTCTCGTTGCAGTAGGAAGAGATGCCTACAGTGCACTATACTGTGATAAGAATTTACATGGTAACAGGTGACATTTATCTTAATAAGCTCTTACCAATAGGTCAATGATTAATACAGTACAGATGTCCCTTCTAAACATTATTTCAGGTGTTTGGGGTTTTTTTTAGTAATTCTACTATGCATGTGTGTTTTGCAGTAACTTGCACAATTTCTCCCTGGTCTGCTTTAGGAAGAGAATATCCCTTTTGTAACTAAAAACACAAAGTGAAGATGAATGTTATTTCATACCTACCTGACCTTTCCTGTTATGTGTCATTGATTTCATTCAAACTGTAAACAACTCAGAAACTAGCCATTGTGGACTGTCTTCATACATTATCAGAAAGGTTATCATGTAGTAGGCCCTAAAGTCTTTCAGCCCCAAGCCACGTTTTTTTTTCTGAATCATTTCATCCCATTTTTGGGTAATTGGACACTGCTGTAGGTACTGGTCAAAGACACACATTCACTCAAACTGGACCTGAATAATGCTGAATTCCATGCATGTTTTGTGAAACTGGGAACTGTGGGAGACTGAACCTGTGCAGGTATCCTGGACAAGATCGCAGACAATCAATATGATTGGAAATGAAGTCATTTATTAGTGAGCATGCAAGCCTTTTGTACTTTTCTGCTATGTTGTCTCATGTTTACGTAATGCTTAGCTAAAGCCTGAAGTTTCCCCTAGTAGTTTTTGTAGAAGTAATCTTGCATGTAGACTGCCTTGTTCTCACGCTGTAACTGCTTCTCAACCTTGATGTATTCAAAACTTCTTCCTAGCAACCTGATAAGGCCACGTCATTAGACCAGCATATATTCCTGCAATGAACACAGTCCATACAGGGACCACAGAATCACAAAAGTCAGCCTTTATAGTACTGACTATGTGTTGTTTTGTAGTATAGGTAAAGACAGACAGTAGGTCTCTCAAATTTACCACTGATTTCAGTTTCTTTCATTATGAAGGTTGATGGGGACCTGTCAGATTGGATTTCAGATGCCTACTGGTAAAAGGAATCATCCATACTCAGTTCTCCAGAAACTTCAAATGGAGTTTAGAGATCAAATCTCCTTATGGCAAACCCTAAAGCAGAGTTTTCATATTCTGGGCCTTACCATGTGTCTGGTACCTAAAAAACATTAACAATGGCATATTGGAACAGGCTATGCCTAAGGAAGTGGAGTCTCCTTCCCTGGAGCTGTTCAAAAAGGTAGATGTGACAATTTCTGGCATGGTTTATTAGGCACAGTTGGGCTAACAGTTGGAGTGGATGATCTTAGAGGTATTTTTCCAACCTTGTGATTCTAACACATTATGGTTGCTGGATTTTAGTGTAATTGTGTGTGGGTCACTAGAAAGGGCGTCTAAAAATATCACAGGCTAAGAGTGCTGATACTCTCAGAGTAATGGTGATCATCAGAAGAATTTGTCAGTGGTTATTTATTATTCTCTATACTCAGACATGAGTCAAATTCAGTAATGCTCTAACAATAATAAAAAAGACCAGTTCAGATTACAGCAATCATTGGGCACCCCTGTTGCCTGAGTTACAATGGAAACTCTGTGATGCCTTTTGGTCTCCCAGTTCAGCAATCCAGAAGAATTCTTTTTGTCTTTTCTATCTTTGTATTCTTTACATTGCATACTTCATTAACACAGCTTTCACAGAAAGTTTCAGTTGATATATTATTTTTTTAGAAAAGTCTTTTTAAGTATGTGAAACTATTTCTAGACTTGTTAAACTCAAAAGAAAGGAAAATGTTGCTTATGACTGTTTCTTCCAATCTTAGTGAAAATAACAAGGCAACATTGGGAGCTATAACTTGAACAGACAATATTATAATACCTGTACACACACCATCAGATGTGATCCTAACACATACATTATTTTTCCATCAGTGCTGAAACCAAAGCATCTGGAATGACAAAAAAAATAAATTAAAAATACAGTGAAAAATTCTGTGTACTTGTTCTTTTTACCAGAGGTAAAATAACTAGCATTTAGGCTCAGCAAGAATAACAAATATAACTATTTCATTCTGCAGGAGGATGAACATTCAAAATTAGTAAACAAGTAGTGTGAATATCAAATCATATGACAGCATATCCTTCCATCTCACATGTATTTTAGTGTTCTTTACTTTTCAGTTCAAAGAAGTTTTGTTTATATTCTTAAATCCATAGTATCCAGATGACATTATCCAGCAATAGTAAAATAATGCAGTGTACAAATACATCATCCTAGTGTAGCAGGCGTTATGAGGATGCCACTTCTTCAGTCTGGGTTATTTAATCTGTTACAGGAATTATGCATCTGCCACCTAGACCATGTCAGGAATTATGTGGTTGCCATCTCATCAGAGCTCAGCCTTAGATTCCTGCTAAAAGAAGACAAGTCACCAATGTTGTTTCTTTATCCAACATGCAGAGCAGCTCCGGCTGAGTGCCCCCAAAGGACCTCTGCTGCATATTGTACTCCCCAGTTGTACCCATACCATGCATCACCAAATCCTCACATCCAGTCACTGAATTCTGGTTGGTGGGCACTTGGTTTCTTAATGATTTTCTTGGTCAGTGGCCTGGCCTTCTTCCAAAGTTACATCTCCTTGAAATGGTTTCCTTGGTCCTTACCTTCTTCATTCTGATTGCATGTGATGTTTTCAGATAGTTCTGTGTTTGAAGCATTAGTTCAATTAAACAGTGTACTCTGTCAGCTTTTACACTCTCATGCTTCAACTGCTTTATCTTCTAGTGTTAATGCAAAATTATTAATTCTATCAATTTTCAACACATTAAACATGTGCTTTGTGATGTATTATTATTTACCCTCCATGTCTATCCTCTAAATACCTCTTCTTTCACAGCAGCTGAAGTGTAGGGTATTTAATTTTGGTTTTACAAACATTTTTATTTAAACTACTTTTTCTGAAACAGCAATCAAATTATCAGAGTTGCATTACAGTTTACTCCTGTAGTGAATAACCAACCATAAAAACATATTTGAGAACCATCCAAACAGTTATAAAAAAATCCCCCAATCTCATTTTTATTAGAATAATAAAGTTAGCATTCTTAGAAATGCTTTTGTCTTCTCTAGACTAGCCCACTTACAATAAAATTTATATTAATTAATCCTCATGTTTTTAAAAAATGTTCTTTTTTTTTCCTGCAAAGTGAAATACACCATCTGGACAAACAAATACCTGTATCATAGAATCATAGAACAACCAGGTTGGAAGAGACCCACCGGATCATCGAGTCAAACCATTCCTATCAAACACTAAACCATGCCCCTCAGCACCTTGTCCACACGTGCCTTAAACACCTCCAGGGAAGGTGAATCAACCAC
>WAAB01018083.1:10403-32936 GCA_013389865.1 Piaya cayana
AAGGAGCAGTCTCACCAGTGCCGAGTACAGAGGGAGAATAACCTCCCTGGACCTGCTGGTCACACTGTTTCTGATAGAAGCCAGGACACCATTGGCCTTCTTGGCCACCTGGGCACACTGCTGGCTCATGTTCAGGCGGCTGTCAACCAACACCCCCAGGTCCCTCTCCTCCAGGCAGCTTTCTAGACAGACCTCTCTTAGTCTGTAGCTCTGCACAGGGTTGTTGTGCCCCAAGTGCAGGACCTGGCATTTGGCTGTGTTAAACCTCATGCCATTGGACTCTGCCCAGTGGTCCAGTCTCTTCAGATCCCTTTGCAGAGCCTCCCTACCCTCCAGCAGACTGACACTTCCGCCCAGCTTAGTGTCATCTGCAAACATGCTAAGGGTACACTCGATGCCTTCATCCAGTATTGTCTAGTTAACTGACCTGAGAGTGAATCAGAAACCAGAAACAGATGCCATGCACATGATCCAAAACCTGAACAAATCATATACTGACTATAACAATTTTATCCCTATTGGCCAGAGGTTATAATCACTCAACAAACATGATAGATTATGCCTATAGTAGTTTACCAGAAACTTTATTTTCCGATTTTAGTAGAAAAGAATACACTTAAAAAAAAAAAAAAAAAAGGATTAAAGGGGAAAGTATTATGTGCAACTATGGAAAAAGATTTGGGTTTATATATACCTTCATGTAATGCTTTTGGCCGGTAATGAACTTCTACCTGGTTCAGATTGTAAAGGAAAACAATGAATCCTTGGGTTCCAAAAACCTGGTTTCAGGGTTGTGCTGTAGCAGAGCACAATGCAGCTCAAGACATGCTACAAATCTTACTGGAGAAAACGGCTGGAAGCTCAGGTGAATGTAGTTGGGACCACCCCTCCTCCCTTCCAGCTCACATACCTACAAGGAAGGAAGGAAGAAGTGTCATTATACAGAGTGGGATAGCTCCTCTGGGACTAGGGGCACAGAACTGGAGGCTTATGTAGTTTGAAAGAAGTTTTTAGGTTTTTGTTCTGGTTTCTTTGATGGTTGAAAAAAAATATGTATTTGATTGCCAGTCCTGATGGAGAAGTTGCTCCAAATACATTCCTTGTCAAAATGGTACCTAGAAACAATCACAAAATTTCTTCCATTAGTTTTGTTAACATAGAAAACCTCAGTAAGCAATTATGAACATATTTGCATTTCAAAACTAGTAAATAAGTAGTTTAAACCTAAAAGAAGTAATAAGACAGCTTGGAATTTTCACCACTGTTAAAATCCACAGCTTTGTTGGTTTTTTTTTTTTAGGGGGGGTGGGGGTTTTTTTGGTTTGTTTTTTTTTTTAAATGTAGGCCTACTTGCATTCCATGTAGATTTGGTTCTTGAAAGGTTCATGGGAAAATAGAAGAAATAATTCCCAAAATAAGAAGAGGGCACACACTGAGAGTTATGGACTCTCCATAAATCTAGGCTTCAGACAGTAAGGGATCTTGCACTACCTTTGCGCACTATCCAAGCTAGGAAGAAATTAAGCTCTTGAATACATGCCCTTTGCCTTTTGTAACAAGTGGCAGCCACTGCAATATGAAACAATCTGAACAAACCACATTATAAAGTTCTAAAATTTGAGATTTTTTTTTTTGCTTTGTGCGTTTCAGACACAAGGTTAGTATCTTTAATCATCCTGCTTAGAAGACGACGACAAGAATTAGCCTAGGAGTGACACAGACCAAATCTTTCTACATGTGTAAATATATCTTTAAGTAGGGCTACCTCGTGCTCCAAGCCCAGCAGACTGGGTTGACCACATCCCACGCAAATCGGGGTGCCTGGGCTCAACTGAGCTGTCTGAGCAAGTCCAGACAACCTGTCTGAATCAGTTCCACTTCCTATATGCAGGGGCTTTTAAACCCTGCCTTTTGAAATCGTTGGTAAAAATCCCAGGAAAGAAATAAAATGGTCCTATGGGTGTAAGGCTTATTTAGCCCCTGGAGTTTTTGCCTTAACAGATACTTTTGTGTCACCAAATCTTATGGGGTGTGTATGTGTTGTACTTCAGACTTACAGTAGCAGCTTCTAATCTCGCGCTCATTGACAGACAAAAATAAAACAATTAAGGAGTTTCTAAAATGTTGATAAAGACAATCAGAGTGATGAGCACTTTTCATAAGACCGTGGTGGAAGATTAATTTTTATACCGTTTTAACTCTGAGAAAATTTGCATGAAAGATTATTTCTTAAAGAGACATGACAAAGGATATAAACAACAGTGGGCATCAGGAGTTTCTGAAGAACTGGGGTTTATTTACAACATTTATCTAGACTGAATAATGTGGACTTCGCCGCTTGCCCTACAGGTTTATTTCTTGGCAATGGAAGAGTTGAAAGTACATTTATTGGTGACAAAGTGAAAAGGAAATAGCTTGGTTTCAGATTTAAAAATCCGGAGCCCTGCTCTGCCCTTCCCAGAGATATCTGATCTTTTTCTTTGCCTTCTCTTCACTGTTCCCAGGGGCGTCTCTCAGTACAGGGGGTTAGAAGATGCCGCAGAGCAGCGTAGCCCACTGTCCCACCTTCTTTGTGTCTTCCTTTTCTGTTCAACCTGGCCTTCTTTCCTGATTCTGCTCTCCCATCACCTCATAGTAACACTGCACACTCTCCTTCAATTCATCCGTAATGCACCTCGGCTCCCTCTTCTCCTGGAGGATGATCTGTCCTTAAATCCCTGTCTCTAGTACCGGAGAGGGAAACAGGACAATCTCCGCTTGCTATCACCGGACTGATAAACCCGGAGGGTTTCCTCGTCCCTGGAAAAACGAGGGGTCCTGGCGGGGACTTTCTACTCCGTTATCCACCACCTACTGCATTTACACAGTGAAGAGATAACTCGTCTTCTACCTAAGTTCTCCTCCGTCAACCCCCAGTTAAGCTCGTGGGATTAAATGACACAGTAAAGCAAATACCGCTTAGTAGATATTAAAAGCCCCTTGAGTGTTTTGGGTTTGTTGTTTGGGGGTTTTGTTGTTGTTGTTGTCGGTTTGTTTCTTTTTTCTTCTGCTTCCCTCCCTCAAGGAATAGAACACACAACGAAAAAAAAAACCAAATTTATAAAGGAGGTTATGGAGAGGAGAGTGCTGACCTCTTCTCCCAAGTGACAGGACAAGAGGAAATGGCCTCAAGCTCTGCCAGGGGAGGTTTAGGCTGGACATTAGGAAAAAAATATTTCACAGAAAGGGTCATTGGGCACTGGCAGAGGCTGCCCAGGGAGGTGGTTGAATCACCTTCCCCGGAGGTGTTTAAGGCACGGGTGGACGAGGTGATGAGGGGCACGGTTTAGTGTCTGATGGTTGGACTCGATGATTCAGTGAGTCTCTTCCAACATGGTTGTTCTATGATTCTATGATACCTAATTAATCCGCGTAAATGAAGCCAGCTCTTCGATCCGGGTGCCATCGTGCGATTCGCCGTTCCAAACAGCTCAAGTTCTCCTTTCCTCCAGCGCGAAGGGGCATGTGCGGGGGTAGATGCTGACCTGTCTTGGAACCCGACCCGCCGAGGAAAGGGAGGGCAATTCCCTGCTTTCTGCTAGGCCGCCCGCGGCGTCGGCTCCTCAGAGTTGCTAAGTGGTCCCATTCACAGGGGCTGGGGAAGGCATTTGTCCTTTGATCAGAGATGTTTTCACCTTCCTCTCCCTTTCTGCATTTGCAAAACCGAGTTAATGTCAAAGAAATAGCCGGGAATCCATCTATGCCGCTAGAAGATTACTGCACATGTTCACACTCGCCTTATTAAGACATGTATTCAATGATTTTTGGGGTTTTTTTTTTAGATCCAATCTGCTGAATTACCCCACATTACATCTATGAAGCATCTTCACAGAAGCGTTTGGCTTTACAACATATATTTGAGGCCTTGTGGCCCTTCACAGTGTAATCCTTATTTAACTCTATTGGGTTTTTAAGGCTTTGTTTCCTAGATATTTGATCTGAAACTCGAGCTTCATAATTAAGCATTATTCATTCTGCAACAGGGAAATGAGAAGAATAATAACTAATACTGTATGTTCCATACAGTTAATTTTGTACTGTTGATATCATAGCATTCTTTTGTAAGGGTAAGAAATCCCAAAGATTGTCTTCTTCAAAGTTTCTAGTCTCAAAAAGGGAATTTAACTCCTTTCACACAATGTCGAGATGATGGACGCACACCTGGGGGGTTCACAGGACTCTTCCCCAGCTTCACTACAATCCACAGTAGTTCGATACACAGATTACAGTTTTATTATGTGGAAAAAATGCAGACACAGAGGAGGGTGTAGACTTCCCTCCCATGTAGATGTATGAAATTATTACTTCAGTAATAACCGTTACAGCGCAGTTTGAAGAGAACTTAGATCAGTAAACACCAGGCATGCAGATATGCTAAAGTACATTTCTCCTTTCCCTGTACTGGAGGACAGGGGTGGGAAAAACTGGGAGCATGTTGTAAACTACTCCTGATTTTCCAGTGCCACCGAGTTGTTTGATCCTCAAAGGAGCGCAAAACAAACAAACAAACAAAAAAGAGGCCCAAGAAAGTCAAGAAGCTGGGGCTCTGCAGCCAAGAGCCTGCACAAAACAGAAAGGCTAAAAAAACAGAGAGGAGCCCTGCTAAAGCCGAAAGGAAATCAGAATCAAGCAGGACAGCACAAAAGCAGAGAAAAAAAACTTTAAAATAACACTGCGCTCTGCTGGAACAGCAGCAGCTCTTCTAAGAGCCACTCACATTCTACCAAAACAAGGCGAGAACTAGGAAGTTCCTGTACCTCAAGGAGAGAAGGGGGCGGTTCTAGTCAATAGCGCTAGAAATTTGAAGGTAAAAGCGATAGCGCTCCCTCCAGTGTAACGCAGCAGCCGTCATCTTAGTGGTGTATGCGATCAAGCACCCCACCGAGAACCCAATCTTTCCCTAGTGCTCTACAGAGTTAATTTTGCCAAGGAAAGCCGTCAGGACTCCCTTTCACTACAGCATTGAAACGCAGCGGAAAAAGGAAATCAAGGGGCGCGAGGCAGGGATCGGAATATCCCTTCTGTTGCGAAACATGTTCAGGCTCGGTGCCACAACCGTGTGACTTCCCTAGGGATTGTTGTTTGGTTTAAGATGGTGCTTCGCTCACTCCTCCCGCCGCTCCTGAAAAATCTGCACTGCCCTGAATTGCGGCAGCGATTCCCAACTATTTGATATCCCACATTGGAACAGAAGTAACCTGGATTAATACGAAGACTTCGTTTTGTATCAGGCTCTAAAAAAAGTATACAGCAACATCAGTTGTCTTACTGGGACGTAGAATGCTTATCCTATTTTATAAAAACGTAGCTGCCACGGCTGATATCAAAGCATGTTTTATTTAAAAATAAACCAGAAAAGTTTAAAAAGCGAGAAGCAATAAAATTGAACTTGTTTGATAAGTAGAATTTTCTTTTAAAAAAATTAAGTTGGCAAATAGAAAAACCTGTACTAAAAGAACTTACGCGAGCAGGAAGAAAACAGTTAAATAAAGCACTTAGGAGAAAACAGCTTATATATTTCCCTAGGTTCAGTAGAAGGAAAACTAGAGTGACTCAACCCTTTACGACCGTTGTGGGTGGCTCTGAAAAGAGCCTTTTGTTTTCTGTTGTTTCTTTATTAGCCTAAGACGTCTTCACTTGGCTTTGGCCTTGTGGCTGTCGGTCTTCTTGGGCAGCAGCACGGCCTGGATGTTGGGCAGCACCCCACCCTGCGCGATCGTCACCTTGCCCAGCAGCTTGTTGAGCTCCTCGTCGTTGCGGATGGCGAGCTGCAGGTGGCGGGGGATGATGCGCGTCTTCTTGTTGTCGCGGGCCGCGTTGCCCGCCAGCTCCAGGATCTCGGCCGTCAGGTACTCCAGCACGGCCGCCAGGTACACCGGGGCGCCGGCGCCCACCCGCTCCGCGTAGTTGCCCTTGCGCAGCAGCCGGTGCACGCGGCCCACGGGGAACTGCAGCCCGGCCCGCGACGAGCGCGACTTGGCCTTGGCCCGCGCCTTCCCGCCCTGCTTCCCGCGGCCGGACATCGTCGGCAATCAGCGACACCAAAAGCCACCGCACACAGACCTGCTCCCCGCTGCCCCCGCCGGCCCCTTTATATAGAACCCGGCCGGAGCGGCGGCGCCTCCTCCGATTGGCTGTTGCGGAGCACTCCTCCCGGCAGCCAATGGCAGCGCGAATCGAGAGGCGACCAATGGCAGCGCTTGTGGGCTGGGGCCGCCCCCAACGGCAACGTCCGACCAATCGCGAGGCCACGCTGTCGAGCCGTTGCTCGGCCCGGCGCCGCTATATAAGGAGCTGCGGCCGGCGGTGCCGTTACCCGCTGCTTGTTCGGCGCTCTTAGTTGGTTCGTGAGGGACTCGCGTTCGCTGCGATGCCTGAGCCGGCCAAGTCCGCTCCCGCGCCCAAGAAGGGCTCCAAGAAAGCCGTCACCAAGACGCAGAAGAAGGGCGACAAGAAGCGCAAGAGGAGCCGCAAGGAGAGCTACTCCATCTACGTGTACAAGGTGCTGAAGCAGGTGCACCCCGACACGGGCATCTCGTCCAAGGCCATGGGCATCATGAACTCGTTCGTCAACGACATCTTCGAGCGCATCGCCGGCGAGGCCTCGCGCCTGGCGCACTACAACAAGCGCTCGACCATCACGTCGCGGGAGATCCAGACGGCCGTGCGGCTGCTGCTGCCCGGCGAGCTGGCCAAGCACGCGGTCTCCGAGGGCACCAAGGCTGTCACCAAGTACACCAGCTCCAAGTAGATACCTGTTTTAAAAACCGTTTAACCCAAAGGCTCTTTTCAGAGCCACCCAACTTTTCAATAAAAGAGCTTTAATTTCTGTATTTTTTCTTAGTTTTTCTGGTGCTGTTACTTGGCTGTTAGGACATGTTCAGTGCTAGTGATCTAAAAGTCCCTGGGTGCTTCTCATCAAAGCCCCACCCCCAGTCTATGTATACTTTATGCGGTCTATAAGCTTACCTCTTTATGGTTTTCTGTGCCCTATCAAATCCAGCCATTATCCATGAATTTTCTTCACACTGCTTGTGCACGCACTCTTGTGGGATGCTTCGATTGCCAGCTGATTGCAGGGTACCTTTTCTGGTCTGTATGCTTGTATGCCATTCGCCAGTGCTCACTGGATGTCCTAGGCATCTGAAATGACATAAAGGGAAAGTTATGGTGCTTGTCCTTCCTGACTCAGGTTGGTTTCAAGCCGTGGTCCATCTTGTCTCGCTATTCTCACTATGAGCTTCTATATCATCAGTTATAGGTACACTCCTATATAGTTTAGAAATACGTTCGAGGTTTTAAGTAGATAGTTAGGAAAATATTTTGTTCTCCGGTCTACTCTCTGTAAAATATCACCCGTTTAAAATGTACACCTGATGGGATTACTGAAGACATTTCTTAATAAAAAACTATTATTATTCTAAGGTCCCAAATACAACATTGCTAAATGTTTCAGAACGGACTAACACTCGGATAGGTAAGGTCTCATCGCGTCAGTTACTCTGATTTTTTCAGTCCTTGCTGCCCCGTGATGGGCGTTTACGAATTTTCTGTCATTTTGTGTTTCTACGGTATCAGGTTAAAACCTCAGACAGAGAAAAAACTGCGAGATGCAGAAGACAGAGATGTTAAGTAGTTGTCGGAAACTGCAAGTGGTAAAGCTCTTCAAATGAAATAATCCGTGGCTCTGAAAAGAGCCTTTGGGTCGAGTTAAGTCCGGTAGAGGAGGCAGGAGCCGCTTACTTGGAGCTGGTGTACTTGGTGACAGCCTTGGTGCCCTCGGAGACCGCGTGCTTGGCCAGCTCGCCGGGCAGCAGCAGCCGCACGGCCGTCTGGATCTCCCGCGACGTGATGGTCGAGCGCTTGTTGTAGTGCGCCAGGCGCGAGGCCTCGCCGGCGATGCGCTCGAAGATGTCGTTGACGAACGAGTTCATGATGCCCATGGCCTTGGACGAGATGCCCGTGTCGGGGTGCACCTGCTTCAGCACCTTGTACACGTAGATGGAGTAGCTCTCCTTGCGGCTCCTCTTGCGCTTCTTGTCGCCCTTCTTCTGCGTCTTGGTGACGGCTTTCTTGGAGCCCTTCTTGGGCGCGGGAGCGGACTTGGCCGGCTCAGGCATCGCGGTGAACACGAGTGTCTCACGAACCAACTAAGAGCGCCGAGCAAGCAGCGGGTAACGGCAGCGCCGGTGGCAGCTCCTTATATTCCTCATTGTGGGAGGAAGCTCCACCTCCGGCAGGTGTGTGTGTGTAATTAAAACACTGAATCAGAAAAGGGCGGGCAAGGCCTCGGGCGTTTTGTTCGTCGTAGTTGAAAGTGAAATTGCAAGTTAGAGGCATCGCTGCATCGCTGAACCGACGAGCGCTGATCGCGGAGTCGAGCGACGCGTGAGCTCTGAGCGATGGGATTGTCTGCAGGGAGGCGGAGCGGTGTATGCGCCCGTCGATGCAGCGCGATGCACGCAGGGGACTAACGGAATGTTGCTTATCAGCTGGGGCAAAGTGATGTTCGTGTCGATTAATTCTGGGAAGTATTTGTTCGTGAGAGCAGAGCGTCGTGCCCTTCAGGAGGTGTGTGTGTGTCGAGGCGTAGGGGTAATGGGCTTTGGAGGACACAGAGGTCCCCCCCCCGAGCGGGGGACACACGCAGGTCGGTGGCTGTGTCCATCGGGGAGCACAGAGTCGTTGAGATCACTGCAAGAGCCCGTGTTCGAAGGAATGGAGAGATGTGAATGCATCGTCGGTACACAAAGTGATGCGTATCGCGGTCCGGAGGGAGGGGGAGGTGAAATACACTCAGAGCGATAAGATGGTCGTATGCAGGGTGAGTGGACGCTTCGGGGCTCGGAGTGACGTGTGCGTTGGTCGACGCAGAGAGATAGGAGTGTCTTTGGAGTGCGGAACGAAGCCTGTCCCCGCCGGTGCAGAGCGATGTTTATCAGTCGGGGATAAAAGGATATGAGTGTTTCGGGGCTCATAGAGCGAAGGCTCTGTCCATCGAGGAGGAGAGCGTCGTTTGTGTCCTTGGCTCATTGCATAGCAAATGTTAGAGGGAATGGTACGATGTGTCTATATCATTGAAGCATAAAGTTATGCACAGCGAGCCCGGGGAACGGGAGGAGGTGAAAGATATGCAGAGCAATAGGACCATCGCACTCAGGGCGACGTGTGCGCCTCGCGGCATGGAGCGATGTGCAGTCAGAGGGCGCAGAGCAGTGTCAATATCTTCCGGGAGCAGAACGATATGTGTGTCTGTCGGTGTCGAGGGATGGAAGTGTAGGGCTCCTCGCGTAGTATTTTTTGGGGGTAGTGGAGGGCTGTATGGTTCGGGAGGTGAAGAACACTGTGTGTGTCGGGGCAGATGGGTAATGTGGTTTGGTGAGCACAGAGGTATGTGTTTCGGGGGCAGTCACAGAGATATTCGTGTTTCGGGAGGCACAGAGAGACGGCTGTGTCCATCGGGGAGCAGTGCGGTGGACGTGTTGACTGGATCAGGGCTTAGTGTAGGTTGGGGAACCGAGCGCCGGGTGCTTTGCTGGGGGTTGGGCGTTGTGTGTTGTGGGAATGCGGAGCGATGTGTATGGACATAGGGAGATGGGCGTTATATTTGACATTGCTGTAGAGCCGTATACGCGATCCTCTGTGCGTCCTTGGGGAGCAAAGCGTTGTGTGTTCTGTGGTGTGCTGAGAGAAACCAGTGTCGAGGAGCGCTGAGCGCTGTGTAGAGCCATGAGCCGGTGCAGAGCGATGGGGGTGTCTTCGGGGAGCGAGGCGATGCACCGCTACTGCAGAGCGATGTGTGCGTAGGGGAGGAGCGGCGCAATGTCTGTCAGCCGAGGCAGAACCATGTTCGTGTCGTCGGACTCAGGGCGTAGTGCAAACTTGTGGGAGCAGAGCTCCCTCGGGAGGTCCAGGGCGCTGTGTGTGGCGGGGAAGAGGAACACGCAGAGAGATTCACGTTTCGAGGATCGCAGAGCGATGAGTGTGTCCATCGGGGAGCAGAGCTACTTTTTTTTTGCCTTTGAGATTATCGCGTAGCGAGTGATAGAGAGGAACGCAGCAATTTGTACATTTCCTTGAGGCACAAAGTGATGCATATAGGGACGGCGGGGTGGGAGGAGGCGAAAGACACGATGATCGTACTCAGAGCGATGTGCGCACCTCGCGTCGCGGAGCGCTGTGCAGTCAGCCGGCACAGAACGACGGGAGTGTCTTCGGGGAGAGAGAGGAGCGATAGGTGTGTCGGTCGGTGCAGAGCGATGGGAGTGTCGTTGGGTTCAGGGCGTAGTGCCTGTTGCGGGAAGCAGAGCGCTGCGTGTGTCGGAGCGTAGGAGTCATGTAGCTGGGGGGCCGCAGGGCGATGTGTTTTGTGTAGAGACTCGTAGAGATATGCGTGTTTTGGGGTGCACAGAGGGATAGCTGTGCCTACCGGGGAGCAGAGCTGTGTGTGTGTTGATGTGACCAGAGTGTAGTGTATGTTGGGGGAGCCGAGCTCTGCGTGCTTCAGTCGGGGGCAGGACGATGTGTACAAGGGCGATGTGCTTGTCACCGCAGCAAAGCCGTACGAGTGACCCTCTCTGCGATACTTATTCCGCGTGGCTCAGAGAGGTGCCCGTGTCGCGGGGCGCTGAGCGCAGTGTAGAGCGATGAGCCGATGCAGAGAGATGAGAGGGTCTTCAGGGAGCAGAGCGACGCGTGTGCCCGTCGGTGCAGAGCGGTGTGTGCGTAGCGGAGGAGCGGAGCGGTGTTTGTGTTGTCGGATTCAGAGCATGGAGTATGTTGGGTGGAGCTGAGCGCTGTGTGTTTCGGGATCCGCAAATCGCTCTGTGTGTATGGGTCGCAAGGGTGATGTGGTATGGGGAGCGCAGAACTACGTGTTTCGGGGGATGTGTGTTTTTCGGGGGTCGCAGAGCGATGCACGTTGTTGTGTGCGTGGCGGGGCGCTGAGCGATGTGTTTGTGGAAGCGGGGGATGGGGGGGGGTGCGACGAGGAGGTCGGGCGATGTGTGTTTCGGTGAGGCTCAGTGAGATGGGTGTGTCGGAGGCATTCTCTGTGTGTCGGTTTGTGTTTCATTTTATGGTGAAGATTATGATACGTTAAGGAAGTGAAGGATTAGGACGCTGAACAAAGCAGCGTATTGGAACACAGCAACGGGCCGTTGAGAGACGCGGTCTCTAACATCACTGCAACAAGCGGTCAGCGTTGGGACCCTCCACCACCTGCAAAGGGTCAGCACGCCTTCCTTCTCCTGCTGCTTGATGACACGGGAGTGAATGTGTTGTGCCAACTTCACACAGATCACCTTTTGCCAATGCATTTCGTGTTTCTTTGGTCAGGTTTGGGCAAGTAGCTACGAGTGCAGCCCCGGGACTAACACCAACGCGTGGATTTCTGTGTTCCTATTTGTCCAGGATGGCGCTGCTTTGGCTGCCCGCCTTGCCCGAGGCTCACTCGGCAGCTGGGCGCACCCCGACTCAGTCTAGGTAAGACGGGATGGTCGTCAAGATGCCCATGGCTATCAGGAGCTCACCACGCCCCACTCCCGGCTCCTGTCGCGCAGTCCATTCTTCCCAGGCTCTGCACTCCACCTTGCCTCTCCTCTCCAGCGAGTACCGGCGTGGGGTCGCCAGCAATACTGCTCTGCTTCTCCTCTCGGTAATGAGGCTCTGTCTTGGCTGGGTTTTGTGGGAAAAACGATTATACGTGGAAGTTTTCTAAGTGTGGTGAAGTGAAATCCGTGTTTTATCCCGTATGGAGATATTGGATCCTTCCCAGAACTCCCGCTCTTCAATTTGCTGATGCCCAAACCTGTGGCGGAGCTCACTCATAAAGAAAATAGCCACGAACAGAATAATCGGAGACGAGATCTTGCGGCAGAGAGGGCTAAGGGCTGAGTCACAGTAGGGCACTGGCTGTCAGGCTGCTTACACAGCACTGGTTCCTCCTCCTCCCTCGCCTCTTTCATCAGTAGCACGTACTCACGTGCATAGATTCGGCAGGGAGGCTTAATTAATAGCTTCACATCAACTATCACTCATGTATTTTCTGTGTTATCCTTAGCTGTCCAAGAACATCTTGGAATACTTAACAGCGGAATAGTCAAGCACAGTGAGAAAATCCTGTCTCGAAGAGGCTATGAAGTTCCTCTTCTCAGCGATGTGATGAAGTGCCTTCTCTCCTCAAAACCGTGGCAACCACCACCGACATAAACAAAAAATATTTTGCCAGACAACTTAACACTCCCTCTTGCATACGAACTGTGTCCTTACAAAATTGCATGGTTCCAGGATTTTTTTTTTCCTGGAGATGAAGAGAATCTAAGTTAAAACCCTCTTCTCCGTGGATTTTCACAGATTTGTCACCTCTCTGCCATTTACAGACTGCTAAAGTTTTCTCCTTAATAGACGTTGATGTGTATTACATGTTGTCTGGGAAAGAAAGCTAATTGCAGTGAAAAGAGATGGTGAGAAACCGCTCGAATCGGCATCAGAAAGTGCAGTTAGTAACTAATAATGATAGTAATTAGCCCGTAAGCCACAAGAGTAATGAAACAAAAAACATACGAGCCCCGAAGTCGACTTGATATCTTTCTAGACACGAACTAAATTATACGGAGAGCTGCGAACAAGCAAGCTGAACTAATTGCTTAGAGTGGATCAATCAATCGGACATCAAAGGCAGCGGGTACATTTGCATATCTGAAGGCAGAGGGTTTAGCACTCTCTTGTTCTCGTAAAGTACTGTGTTTCCTCCAGAAATAGCTCGCAGAGATTTCAGTAAGTCTGTCCCTTTCCTAACATTTTGTGTGCTTTCAGATCTTGTGGAAGAACTGATTTCCCGAACACAGCCTGACATATGGAAAGGGAGTTCTGAGCGCCGGTTCGATGCGATGGAAAATACGACCCCGAGCCAGCGATGCAGAGCAAAAATTTGTTTACCACTAACTGTGCACAGGCAGATTTAATCGCAGTTCTTTCTGTTTGTACTTCTGCATCTAATCGAACTCTTCCCATAAGAGGAACGTGATTCTTTATGCTATGACTTTCTCCCTTTCCCTATACCAGACTTGGAGGTGACCTGCCCCGCTTGTCATGAGCGGATGCTGCGGGGCTGTGTCCTTGTTAGTGACGTCACGGCTCTGCCTGCTCCATTGTCCCTCTCATCTCCCAGCTCACCTGCCTTTATGGGGCAGCCCCCTTCTGCTTCTTCCCCACAAACTTTTCTGAACTTGTCTATCTAGGAGCATATTTACTGCAGTTAGACTCAGTATACGAGTCCCCTTTCAAATAGTCATCATTTGCTCATCTGTCCCCATCTAGTCTGTTCGTGATGGAAGTATGGATATGGGAATCAAAGTATTCAGCCACTTCCAAACAGTTCACGAGACATCAGCCTTTGTTGTTGATCCTGCACACATTACTTTTTCTAGCATCACATGCTATCACCTTTTCAGATACATGATGCTGGGATAAAATCAGGGCAGGCTCCCCTGGGTGGGGTATGGGGGGAAGAAATAAAGGTGACATGTTGCTGCCTTGGAGTGACACAGTTCAGTATTGCATCTACTTCTATGACTATTGACTACACAGTATCATAGTTGTTAAAAATAGAGGCTATTGCTCTGTTCTATCTTTCATTCCTCTTTCTTTCTCCTGTCCTTCTTCCTATCCACCTAATCCATCTGAAATTGCCTGAGTTTCATTTCTCCCCTTGTTCCCAGGAAGCTGCCACATACCAGCACTCTCATTCACACTCTTTCTTCTAGAGGAGGACAATTTCTTCCTTACAGTATGCAAGCAATGCCTGTCATTACTGAATATGTAGCATCCACCCCTTCCCTGACCCACCAAGTGCCCTTATTCCTAATTTGTGGCATTGAATTGTGGTTTTGGCCTGTAGCAACTCAGCCAAGGAATGTGCTGAACTTCGCTATGCTTAGCCTAGACAGACAGGAGAAGTTTATCATGGATATTTTTAAGCATAAGAGAAGACAGACTATTTCTTTGTCCAGCTGAACACAGAATAGTTACTAAGCTCATTATGTAGCTTCAGTAGTCTGAGTGCGGTCAGGCAAAAAAAGAGATGGACAAAAGAGAGAGTTAATAGCATAGGTGGCATCATAATGCAAATCTCTAACATACTGAGGAAAGAAAGACATCCCAGGGAACCTCTGAATCAAAGCTGAGCTGCATTGATCACCTGTCTCGAGTGCCTGTATGCCCAAGTGATAACTGGCAGCATCCTGTGGGAAATGGATGCTAGTGGAGGCCATACACTTTCTTCTGCAGTGATCAGTACTGTTCATCTCACTCTGTGAGTGAGATTCTCATTCTGTGAATGAGATTCAGTTATTCTGTGAATACTGGGCTGCATGCAGAGCAACCTGGTCAAGAAAGCTTCTAGAATAATCAGCAAGACCTCTAATACTTTTTTTTTTCTTTTGAGGAGATGGAAGTGGGAAACAGTAGTTAGGGACAGTAGCAAACAAAGTAGCTTCTGGGACAAAACAGGCCACTATGACTTCTTGACGATCACCTGGAAGGACAGGGGCACAGGCTCCTCCTGACATACATAGGTCTTCCCAACCTCAAAATGTCTTGAAAACAGCCATGGATATCGACTTTCCAGTGTCTCAGCTTTCTTCTCTTCTCACTTGCAATGCTCTGCTGCTCATCTATCATGGCCTATATGGAGGAATGGTAGCTTAGATGTCCTCTACATCCTGACATACTACAACTGATTGCACTCATCCCATCTTTGGAGTATTGTGTTCCACCATTGA
Organism: Piaya cayana; assembly: GCA_013389865.1. Classification (NCBI taxonomy): domain Eukaryota; kingdom Metazoa; phylum Chordata; class Aves; order Cuculiformes; family Coccyzidae; genus Piaya; species Piaya cayana. Next base: position 25,226 of record WAAB01018083.1, read on the forward strand.
TCACAGTTCTTTTGAGCCAAGGCACCAAGAAGCTAGGGAGTGGCTCAGCCACTCTGTCTCTGCCTGCACTGCCTGCAGCTTGTAGGAGACCATACAAGACAGTTCAGTTCTGCAACAAGGTGTACAGTTACATTTTTGGTCACTTCTTATTTCACAAAGAAACACAAGCAGACTGCTGCAGGGTCCAGGCAGAAGTCAAAACTGAATTTTTGTTCTTACCATCTTGAAATGCAAAAGAAAACTTGTCCATATGGTGCAGCACCTTTGCTGAGGCTGTCTGTGGCATGGGCAGCCTAGGAAAGAGTCTTGCCTCTTTTTCCAGAGTAACCCACAGTGGGAAGGAGCTGCTGTTTCCCAATGCACAGGACAGGCAACAGCAGTATAGACAAGCTGCACTGGGAGATTCCAGATGACATGCTCGAAGTGTGCAGCAGCAAAGGAAATGTCACATTTGTGTAGCACTGGAATGCCTTATTTCACATGTTGCTCTTCCCCCTAAAAGATCTAAAACATTTGCCTGAACAATAAGAAATATTCAAATGAGCGGTACCTAGAGTTTCTGTTCTATGCATCCTTCAGGTCTCCAGCATATGCACACATTTTCCAGACATGTTTTATTTTATGTGCCCTGTAACTCACCCAGATTGGTAAAGGAATGGGTTAAGCAGAAAGGAAGAACAGTGACTATTTTCTCCCTACCTGGATTCACATGCCCTACTGGCAAAATCAGGGTTTTTTTAATTAAATCATCTATATACACACAGAAATTCATCCAGTACAGTAACATTTTATATACAGATCATATTGAAACATCAAATGCTAAACAGTAAACTTTATTAGTGGGCCAAATGGTTGATTTGAACTGATTATTGGAATTATTCCTTAACTGAGTTTGGAAGTTATTGAAACCTATGCAGTCTGTAATGATCAATGAGCTATTTCTCTCTTGCTTTGAACTAAAATAAAACTTTTTTAAAATTCCAAGTAGTTTTGCAAAGAGATAATTTAATAAAAAAAAAAGAAGAAAGTTGTATCTATGGAACTCCTTGTAATAACTAAATTTTCTGCCTAGTGCCTACCAAACCTCTGGTCATGGGTTTCTTATTTTAAGAGATTGCTGGGGATGTTAAATTTTAAGAGATTACTGGGGATGTTAAATTTTAAGAGATTATCTGGGGAAACAATGAGATTATCTGAAAACAAAACCCTTTTGCCATAGGGAAGAGTACTTTGCTGGAGACCAAATGGCATGCAGCCATAACCCCTTTGCAACTGAGATGTGAAGGTTCCTAACTCATATAACCATGTGTTACAATTTAGAACATTATGATAAATCAGTTTTTAAATGAAATCCATCATCCATGGACAAAAGATATCTTCCAAATGATCCAAAATCTGCAATTACACCAAAGGCAGATTTTAATTGTCTTGAGTGCCTCTATGACTTAACTTATATTTCTTATGTACCATTAGCACCAGTAATGAATTCAACAGGATCACATGTATAAAGTATGACTGCTTAGGAGCACCGGCATCAGGAAGAACTACTTGCTTGAGAAAATATTGAAGATACTGTGCAGCCTTAGGCAGCCCAAGGTGAAAAACATGCTAATGGGACTTTGCAGCAACAGGCTTAGTGCAAGACCTTGATCACTCTGTTTGAAATACACATACATGCATACACAGCAGTCCTGTGTCCTCAGCTGCATTTGTGAGATGGATATATCCATACGCCCTCATAAGCAAACAGTAAAATTCCAGCACAGTCATAGTTCAATTGATGGGATGAATCTCAAGACCAGAGTGTTGCAATTGACAGATATAAACTGTTCAGAAGGGATAGACAAGGAAGAAGGACAGGAGTTGTCATCTACAAAAAAAAATGGACTGATTGAACAAAGTTGTATTTGGGAAACAGCGATGAACACTTGAGAGCTTATGGATAAAAATTAGAGGCCAAGCTGACAGAGGAAACCTCGTGGTTGGTATTTAACTACGGGCTGCTCAATCAAGGAGAGGGTGTTGGTGAAGCTTTCTTACTTCAGCTACAGGAAGCATCATGCTCACAGGCACTGATCCTGCTGGGGGCTTTTAATTAACTGCTGGAAAAGCATCACAGCAGACTACAAGCCATCCAGACAACTTCTGGGGCATGTTGAGGACAATTTTTTTTAATGCAGGTGAAAGACAGCCCAACCAGAGGAGAAGCAGCATTGGATCTGTTTCTTACCAACACAAATAAACACATTGAAAAGACCAAGACTGGTGGGAGCCTGGACTGCAGCCTGGGCCCAGGCCCATCACAAACATGAGGGATATGGGCCAGGCAAAATGTAAAGGTGAGACCCTGAATTTTAGTATAGGAAATTTTCATTTGTTTAATGAACTAGTGGATGGGACCTCCTGGGAAACTACCCTTATGGCCAAAGGAGTGGAACAGGGCAGATAGTAATTTATGGGTGTTTTTTTTCTTACAGAACAAGTGCTCTTGATTCCAATGTGTAAGAAAGCAGAATAGGAGGGCAGGAGACCACTATGGCTGAGTCAAGACCTTTTGGCTAAACTGAAACTTAAGAAGGCACACGAAACAGGGGCAAGGAATATAATATAATAATATTATGAGGATTCTCTTCAGTTGTGTAGCAATGAAATCAGGAAAGCTAAGGCACAGTTTTGCAAGGGATTTGAAGAATAATAAGAAATGCTTCTGCAGGCTCGTTGATCAGAAAAGGAAGGGTAAAGAGAATGTACCTTCCAATATATGAGACAGGAGATCTGGTGACAACTGACACAGAGAAGGATGAGGTACTCAACAATTTTTTTGCCTCAGTTTTCACTGGTAATCTCTATTCCCACATCTTTCAAGTCCCTGAACCTCAAAACAGCTTCAACAGAAAAGTGATAGATGAGAGGTATGGATTTGTTGGATGGAGTGCTGGATAAGGGATGGATGCTCACACCCAGAGTTACAGTTAATGGCTCATGCACAAAGGGAAACCAGTAATGAGTGGTGTGCCTAAAGGGCCTATGCTGTGCTCAGTATTGTTTAATATCTTTATCAATGACATAGATAGTGGGATTGAGTACACTCTCAACAAGTTTGTGGATGACACTGAGTAGTGCAGTTGATACAGGAGAGGGAAGATATTCAATCCAGAAGGACTTTGACAGACTTGAGTTGTGGGTTTACATAAACCTCGTGTTTAACAAGGCAAGTACAAAGCCCTGCACCTAGGTTTGGGCAATCCCCAATGTCAGTACAGATCAGGGTATAAACTGATTGAGAAAAGCCCTACAGAGAAGGGCTTGGAGATGCAGGTGGATAAAAAATTGCACATGAGACTACAATGTGTGCTTGCAGCCCAGAAAGCAAAAGCTATCATAAGCTGCATAAAAGGAAGCATGCTCAGCAGGTAGAGGTAGGCGATTGTCGTCTTCTACTCCACTCTTCCCAGCACAAGATAGACAGACTTGTTAGAGCAGATTCAGAGGAGAGCCACAAAAGTGATCAGAGGACCAAACACATCTCCTAGTGAGGAAAACTGAGAGAGTTGCGGTTTTTCAGCCCAGAGAAGAAAAGGCTGCGGCAAGACCTTATAACAAGTTTTCAATACATAAAGAGGACTTACAAGAATGAGGGAGAGAGACTTTTTTTACCAAGGCCTGCAGTGACAGGACAAGGGGCAATAATAGTTTTAAACTGAAAGAGTGTGGACTGAGGTTTGTTCTAAAGAAGAAATTTTTCACTATGACGGTGGTGAGACACCAGAGAAGATTTGAAATTTTCAAGGTTAGGCAGGATGGGACTTCAAGCAACCTTGTCTAATGAGAGTTGTTTCTTCCCACAATAAGGAGGCTGGTCTAGGTAATCTGTGAAGGTCTTTTCCAACCCACACCATTCTATGATTCTATAGATCACCAAGTTACACATGCTCAAAAGAAGGATCTTCATGAAAGTAATTATCCAATACCACAGTAGGAGTAAAACAAGTCCTTGCATTTCTGGCTGAAGTTCTGAAAAAAACCTGTAACTTCCAAACAAATCAGTCCACTGTGAGCATTACTTCTACCTTTAGTATTGTAATAAATGTGCTGTTTGCTGGGCAATTGTTTTTCAGGAAAAAATAGGAGACAGAAGTAATTCTGTCTTTTACTAGCTACATTATTGTATGAAGTTTCATATCAGAAAAAAATGTTTTTTGTTTAAGACAATATTTGAAACAAGTAATGAACTTTTTAATATGAAGTTGCCTATTAAAGTAAAGGAATTAAGTCACTTATAAAATGACTTCCTCCTTCCTCTTCCCCACTTGGTAACATTTGCAAGATGTCCTTTGTTTTCTTCCTTTGCTAAGCCTAAAAGTAACTGCCTATGATTGAAAAAAACCCCCAAATTTAAAAGTATAGATATGTTGTCAAAATTTGGGAGACGACAGAAAATGGATTTTAAGAAAGCATGTAGGCTGTTTCAGGGCTGTGCTGCTACATCAGGTATTTGGAAGAAGGATAGAGGCCCAGCCAAGCCTAGGAAAATGCAATTGCAAGGGATCAGAAGAATTTAGAAGTAAAGCTGCTAATGGACTGGCTCTGATACAGTGAACAGAATGGAGTAACATGCAGAGTTTGAAGGAAATATGTATGCTACCGAAATTTCTTCTCAATGGAAAGTGTCCTTCCCAACAAATTAACTCCCATGACAATGTAGTTCTTAGCCCATACTCCACAGTAGGGTCAGCAGGTGAAGCCAACATAAAAGACTGCACCAGTACAGCTCTTGGCTCAAAATCCACATTGATCTTCTGGTTTTATAATCCCACATATGATGTTATTCTTCTGTTTTTATAATCCCACATATGTTATTCTTCTGTTTGTCTTCTCTAGACACAAGCCCCTCTGAAATGTTACCATGTCTCTTGGCAGGTTCTCACACTTAAGGTGCACCCTAGTCATGACAAACCAGTGCTGCTGACAAACTCTTTAAAACAAACCCCCCCCCTCCATAATTCCACAAGAACATGTGTGATATTTCATTATTAAAAGAAAAAGCTAAAGATGCCATTTTCAACTACATGAGGTAACCGTGAGGGTCTCTTATTCTTTCCCTTCTTTCCCACATTGTATTATGCATTTTTTACATTTCTCTATCCAACTCATCCCAATAAAAGAATCATTTTATGTGTATTCAGTTTATCTCATGCATTAAAACAAGTCTGCCCTATTTTTTTCTTGGCAGTTCTGAAGACATAATTGTTTGATCAATCAATTTGATATATATAATTTTATTATGGAAATACTTGCACCCTTAGCCCTGTTTTTCCTAAAGAAAACATGCACACAATATTTTGTTTTGATTTTTTTTTGCGCATCTGCTGACTCTGGGTGATGGAATGCCTGAAATATAGTGTAAAAAAATAAGCACAAAAAAGAACTCTGTCTTAAAACAAGAACACTCAGATGAATGTGTTTGCCTGTTGTGCTGAATCAAAAGAAGTATTTTGGAGAGAAAAAAAGGAATATAGTTTGTGAAAATATTTATACAAGCATACGGAATACTGAGGGAAACAGTGAAAGAACATCTCTGTTTCTATGAGAAGTTGAATGAGAAGTACCTCCTGATTTAAGAGACCTGGTTTTCACATTGACTTGTCTAGTGAAAACGGTCTTTCTTTAACTTTTTATTACCTCAGAGTAAAGTTAAACTGGGTACTAAGTCCAAAAGTTTCATTAATTTTTAGGAGGGGAAGCCGTATTATGGGAAACAACTCGCAAGGCACACAGACAGCCGAGTGGCTACTTTGTGTTACTTGCTTATTTTCAAAGCTAATTTGCTCTAAAAAAACGTCTCCGCATTTCTTCCATTTTGCACCACCTTGATAAAAACCGTCTCCGGAACGTGAATCCGCTGTCACTGTGACAGACATGTGAGAAGCAAAGTTTTAATTCAAAAAGAAAAAGAAAAATCTCACTGTCTAGCTCCGCGTGCAACTCCCAAAGCAAGGGATTATCGTTTTGCCTGAAACTCATTTTAACACTCCGCTAAAGGAAACACCGAAAGATAAAAATATGTTTTCTCCCCAGCAACGCTGCTAAGAAGTGGGGCACGCGACCACGGTTTTTTTTACGAAAACCACACTTTTTTGAGGAGGAAGAAACACAACGGGAGCAGCAGAGCTCGCGCGGCTGCGGGGCGGGGCGGGCTCTGCAACCAACCAATCAGCGCCCGCTGCGCTGCTATAAAAGCGGCGCCGACAGTGCTGCTGTTACTGCGTTCGAGTCCTCGCTGAGACTCATGTCTGAGACCGCTCCTGCTCCCGCTGCTGAGGCGGCGCCCGCCGCCCCGGCACCTGCCGCTAAAGCCGCCGCGAAGAAGCCGAAGAAGGCGGCGGGCGGCTCCAAAGCCCGCAAGCCCGCGGGCCCCAGCGTCACCGAGCTGATCACCAAGGCCGTGTCCGCCTCCAAGGAGCGCAAGGGGCTCTCCCTCGCCGCGCTCAAGAAGGCGCTGGCCGCCGGCGGCTACGATGTGGAGAAGAACAACAGCCGCATCAAGCTGGGGCTCAAGAGCCTCGTCAACAAGGGCACCCTGGTGCAGACCAAGGGCACCGGCGCCTCCGGCTCTTTCCGCCTCAACAAGAAGCCCGGCGAAGTGAAGGAAAAAGCTCCCAAGAAGCGCACGGCCGCTGCCAAGCCCAAGAAGCCGGCGGCCAAGAAGCCCGCCAGCGCCGCTAAGAAGCCCAAGAAAGCGGTGACAGCCAAGAAGAGCCCCAAGAAAGCCAAGAAGCCGGCGGCCGCCGTCACCAAGAAAGCGGCCAAAAGCCCCAAGAAAGCGACTAAGGCTGCCAAACCCAAAAAGGTGGCAGCCAAGAGCCCGGCCAAGGCGAAGGCGGTGAAGCCCAAAGCAGCCAAACCCAAGGCCACTAAGCCCAAAGCAGCCAAGGCAAAGAAGGCGGCGCCCAAGAAGAAGTAAACCCGTGGGGAAGAAAGCTCTTGCTCCGCTCTTAAACCCAACGGCTCTTTTCAGAGCCACCCACATTTTCAAAGGAGGGCTGAAATGACCAGGGGGGTTAGTTTTTTCCTTTGTGTTGTGAATAAATTGTGGAAGTGGCTTTACAACTATCGGATCTACCCCACCTGGAAGCTGATAAAGCGGGTGCCCGGAACAACTGCTTTAAGTGCAGCTCAGGGGGTCGTTAACTACTTTGAGGGCGGACATTGCTTTAAGGTTCCTTAAATACTTAAGAACTTAACAGGCTTGAAAGTTTACTTTCGGCTTTCAACCCAGCCGTTTTAACCCATACTTTACGCATCCCTAGCAGCGCCTACGTGACTGAGGGGAGCAGAAGAGATGCGGGGACAGTTTTTGCCCGCTACCAGATCAGATGCGGTGCAGTAGGGAAAGGCTTTTCTCACTTCAACGTTAAACTCTTGGGCGCAAATCAACTCATCACGTAACGATTTTAGTAAAATATATCAAAACATGCTTGTGTGCAAACCTCACATTTTAAAACTACACTAACAGGCATACAAAAACTCACATTCCCACAACTTTGGTTTTGTGGAGTAGTTATCAATGTATCATAAGTGTCTTAAACTAAGCCTGAAGCAATTCAGCTCTTTAGTGACTTTGTGGGTGGCTCTGAAAAGAGCCTTTGGGTTTCTTTGAGAAAAAACTTTCTGGGCGTTGTTTGGTGTTCACTTGGCTTTGGCCTTGTGG
>WAAB01018085.1:0-13140 GCA_013389865.1 Piaya cayana
CTGAAATTTGCTAAATGTAGTCACACTAGCAATAAAATGTGTATAAAGAAAACATGTTCCAGATTCTATGTAGCTGCATTTGACTATCATATCTACATTTCCTTTCCCACATTGCAAAATTACATTAATTGATTTGATTTAACTTGTTTCTTCCCCTTGTCCCAAAACCAAAAGCTCATAAATCCTCTATTATCAGTAATTTTACACTCCATTTCTAATAAAAATATTTCCCAAAGTGTGAGACTGTCTGCTTACACTCCACTGATGTTTTTAGCAACTCAATCCCTCAACTTAGCCATACCCACAAGATACAAAGCAGCTTTATTATGACTTCCTTTTTAACCACTAGCAGGTGTGCCTAAATATCTTGCTTGTGAAAATGATCTTAATATCATTCTGGGATTAAAAACATGCTTGCCATCTTGCATCAAGTAACATCAGGGAGACTTTACTGCCCTCTACAGCTACCTGAAAGGAGGTAGTAGAGAGGAGGGAGCTGGCGTCTTCTCCCAAGTGACAGGGGACAGGACAAGAGGGNCTTCTCAGAACCAGGAAAACAGAGAAAAAGTCTCACACTTTGGGCAGACATTTTAGTCAGGCAAGTACTGCTGGTATACAGAAGCTACCATTAGCAGGAGTCTAACAGTCAGAAACAACAAAGCAGTGATTCACGTGCAGAAAGGTGGAGACAGAGGAACATGCCATGATCACGTCAGAGGATGGGACTCAAAGATGTTGCACACAGACAGGTTTGAGTATTCAGCAGCAAGAAACTTTACTGGGGACTTGCCTTAAAACAGGTTGGTAAGCAGCAGACTGAGAATTGCTTTTGAAAGGAGAACGTAATATTTTTTATGGTAAGGCACAGGACTTCTAAATGAAAAGTCTTCAAATATACACTATCAAGCAAAACTAATTGCAGTGCTTGAAATTAAGTATTTCTTGTCCTTAAGCAGGTAGGAACTCTACCAACTAAGGCTTTACCCTATATTGTCTTGCTGCATTAGCAGTTATGATAGTCATGAGAGCTGCTGGACTAGACAGTCTAACAACTGCTTTATCTGGAACAGCACAGGTTTTACAGGAAAAGCTACATATCACAGTCTAACTTTTTAGGGCCTGTTCTGAACTAGCAGTATGGATTGCTGGTATGCCACTTGCATCTGTCCAAAAGAATAAAGACCTCTTCTAAATAACTGGATCAGATTATGAAGTTGACAGACATTAATCTTCCCTCTCTGCTTGGTCTCATATGACTCCCTGAAATTAGATAACAAAACTGGGATGCAGAAGTATGACTGAAGCAGTTTTAAAGCTGCAGCTAGCCATGATATAAAATGTTTCAGACTTTGTAAAATCCAAAGAGAAAGCATGATCAAAAGCAGATACATTGCAAAAAGCTTGACTCTAGAAATCTCTAGGGCAGGGGTAGAAAGCATTTCTATGAGGTATCTAACTTTTCAGCACAGTAGATTCTGTTACTTAAACAAGCTGTCATATAGCATACGGTTCCATTATAAACATCACATCTTCTGTAATTCCAGGCATAAATATAAGTTATTTTCATGTGACTATTAAGCAGTATAGAATATTGGGTAAAAGGATAAGCAGAAAGCAAAACTAAATTCTGCCTTCAGGTGCTAGAAATACTGGAGTTATCTCAGTCTCACACATGGACATTAAAGCAATTCTGATTGAAAACGGTGTATTTTGTATGTTCTTATTTTATGTTCATGACTAAAGTATTTTTTTATGTAAATAATATTTTGGTTTGGTACTAGAATGGTAACCTGTACTTTCCTATATTTTTTTTTACTCCTTATTTACATAAAATGTCAAAAAGGAAGAATATGCCATATGTAAACTTTGAGGTTTCACATAAGCTGTTTAATGTGCAAGCAACTCTATATTTTTGATACAGGATATAGTAATGAAAATCATAGAAAACATGACTCTCTATTATTCTCAGTTATGTAGTAATCACTCTTTATTCTAACATAATGCATGAATGTATTTTTTTCCTTGAACAAAAGAAAAAAGGACCTTTTCCTGCAATTTCAAATACATCTAAATGTTATTATAATGCAGATTAATAAACACAAAACATATACTCTCAAAACAGTGAAAAGCAGTAACAGTTTCCTTAAGAATGCAACTAACCAAATCTTTTCAGTTTCCTTCTTAGACAATTTTTTTTCAAAATTAAATCCTGATTTGGCTCCCATTTTTTTGATGTCTTGATAGAATTTTTAATTTATTTTTAAATTCCATTTTACTTATTTAACATCTTCTCTTTTTTAATGTTACCTCCCTAGGATAATTTTGTATAATTATATGTATAATTTTTAAGCCTTGTATAATAAGCCTTGTATAATTTTGCTTACCAATTGCATCATTGTAATTTCTATTTTTTCAAATAATTTCTTGACTGACCCCAAAAGCGTTATTAGCTGCATAAAGTTTATTGAAAATAATGGGTAGATCATAGTAAAAGCTCTTTCAGTGAACATAGTATTGAGTGAGAAGTCTGCAAGTGTTAACAAGAAGTGATATTAGAAAAAAGCAGTCAAACCCTTTCCAAAGAAATTACATACCTAAGTATTCACAGCTGTAGAGTGAAGAAAAATAACACACATAGTACTTCTAAAAGAGACTGTAACATCTCTTTTTTAAGCGTGATGCATTCCTCACATTTGTGTCCATTTTGATATCAGAAAGATTTATAGTCACTTCTCTGTTTAGAGGTCTTTTAACTCCATTTATCACTAAAACCCATGTTCAGTATTTCAATCCATTGCTGTTGAAGTCTGAAGGAGTCCAGTGTCTTTTCATTTTCAGAAGAAAAATAACTTTCATTACTTTAAGAAAAACGCTTGTGCCATGTGCAATGTTTAGAATAATTAAATTTCACTCTTGACTTTTCCATGCTAGCCTGAAAGTCTGATTAGGTCACATTGTCTAGCTGGTTGACAAATGTCTGGTTAGTGTTATGAATTAACATAACTCTCTTTCAATGGAGACAAATGTCTGTGTGGTAGTTTAAACAGCATTATGGGGATAGATAGTGCCAGAACTAGAAGCTGGGCAGTGACTTCATGGAGCAATGCAAACCATTAGTTTTTTCTGTCCATGAGACTACTTGCCTGACTTTCCCTACTTACCACTGACCTACAGTAAGCAAGCTGTAAGGGTACCCAGCCTGCCCAGGCTGCATCCCTGCTTCCACCAACATGGAGACCCTGGGAGGACCACTAGCCTACCCAAACCCTCACAGTGCTGGGGGCCATCATGGACCCCATTACCAATCCCCATATCTGCCCACCACGTGTGGATGCTGTGGGACAAACGGTGATGAGGTCACAGCCTGTGCTGAATTCAGCCTCGTCTCCCAGTCCTTTCCTCCTCACAGAGCAGCCCTGTAGCCCTGACAGCCACAGTAGAGTAAGATACTCTTCTGTCCAGTATCTTTGCAAATTCTACTGATTTTGGAGCAAGACAGAGAAGATGCTATAAAAGTTAAAGAGAAATAATGACAAAAGTAAGAGTCAGGAAAACTGTGGATATTAATTTCCTTCATGTAATACCCATTAGCTAGCAATCCCCTACCAGCTGCAGTTTCCCCAAACCCTAGAAATTAGGTAAGAGAGAGATGCATCATGGAGAAAAAGACACAGCAAATGTGCTTTGGAGCTCCAAGGAAACTATATTATTTTGAGCCTGAAAGCGCACAGCCCTTTGCTTTTTGCTCTAAAAAGTAGTTTTCACATTTTTCCAGTAAGAGACAGGGTGGTGGCACTCCCAATGGCATCACACAGACAAGCAGTTCCACTGAGTGGAGTGGTTCCCCATGGAAAAGTAGAGTTTCTGTCCCATGGGTTATTGTCGTCTTTTATTCATAAGCAAACCCTCACTGATGTGAGCACCCTCTTGGGAAACATCTATTTCAAACTGGTATTTTCTAGTAGAAAAAATGAGGGCATTGTGACAACAATCTCACGACACTGCTCTCAAAAGTCAAAAGACAAACCACAACACTAATATCTCACAGGCAATAATTATTTAATACATACTCTTGTGCCCTTCAGCAACTGCATCTGGATAAAGGGCATAGGGAAAGAATTAAAAACTTCTGAAATAAGGAGATATACTCACTATTACTTTCTGGTAAAGACTTCCTCAGCAAGTCAGCCTAGGACTCACTATGATACCAGTTAGTAAGCAGTGAAAGTGGAGTTACTAGATTACATCAGTTGCATTCGGATAATAAATTCCTTTCTCCTCCAGGAAAAAACTATGCTATTAATGTTTCTATCTAATTCTTAATCTCATAAGAGTGGAAAAATGTCATATTTCTGCAGGTTTTTCCTCATAAGGAAAAGTGACGATGTATGCAAGTATTAGATAATGTAAAATGTAATGTGCATTTCAGTCTTATTACAGTGGTATATAGATGCTCTTATTCAAGGCAGAAAAGAATGGTTGTGGTTTTGTCCACTACACACTAAAAGTACTTGTCCTGCAGTAACTAAATGTGTTGGGGTTTGGTTTGGTTTTGGGGTCTTTTTTGGTGTTTGTTTTTGTTTTTTTAATCCTGTAACTGTCCCAGGCAGGAATATAAATGCCACTGATATCTCAGTTCTCCATCTGAGCAGGATTTTATAAAAAGCTTGTCAAGTGATTCAAAAGTTTAGATCCTGAACCTAATGATATCTATAACAAAGCAACCTAATTCCTAGTATATCATATGAAAGACCTGTCTTCTGGGTTAGCAAAAAAAAAAAAAAAAAATTATTTAAAGTGAATATAAGATTTCTGATTAGAGTAAAACTGGTTCTGCTTTATGTGATAAAGTTCTACTTTTTCATTTCTGTCACTAGAAACTTTCTGCACAAGTAAGTGGCAATGCAGGGATATATTCTTGATGTACCTGGATGAGAATTTCTCATTGCAGAACAAAAAAGCACTCACTGATTTTTACATAAAAAGGAGCTACAAGAAGAGGTAATGCTTCTATAGCAACAAAACTTTCTTATTTCTGTTCACAACAATTGTTTTTCTCTGAGCCAGTTCCGGCATATTTGCAACTAATAAAAAAGACAACAAAAATTACTTCCTGCATTTATGCAGTTAACTCTTCAAATGAGCCTGTCAGGCTGGAACTTGCTTCAAAGGCAGAAAAGTAATGACCACAGAATACCTGTCAGGGCAGAAATGGTGTTATAACAGTTTTGGCAGAAAACTTAAAACAAAATAGATTAAAATCAACTGGCACCAGAAAAAAAATAAAAACCCCACAACAAACCACAAACTTGTAGAAAATACAGTCTTAAGTATTAGAAAAACAGGAAAATGAATTTTTATAATTAAGTATCATTTTACTTCCTATTCTTATAGCTAATTACGCTCCAGATCTGCTTCATTTTGAATTTCTATTCATTAAATTTCCACTTTTCTGAAAAATAAAAATCTGCTTGTACCTATTCAAAATGAATGGATGTTATATTCTGGCTTGTTCCTGGGAAGTACTCCTTCAGTATATGCACACAGTCATCCCTTTTATATTACTTGATGTTTTTCTGTTGTGTAATGGCTTCAATAAATAAGTGATATTTCTACAGTACAAGGTATAGGAGTCTTCACTGGTGCCTGATATTTTTGCAAGATGAATAGCAATTTATTTTTATAGCCTATTACTTAGTGACACACATTTTGTGACACCAGTGGAGGGCTATCCAGCTGTCAACATCACTTCTGGCACTATGATGAAAGCTGTAATTGAACAACATTCAGTATAGTGCTATGAGTTACAAAGGAAATCCACAAGGAAGAACTGATCCAGTATTTATGCCTAGCATTAAAGGAAAGAAATTAGTTTTGTTTTCCAGTCTAGATAGTTTTCTTTTTTTAAATTAATCACTAGGAAAAAACAAATATAAAATGTGGGATTTATTGTCCAAGTCTGATAAATTCCTTTTATTAAGATTATTTGAAACTAGTTCAAAACATCAAGCATAACCTTGCTATTTAATTATCTTAAGTAACGCTGAAATAGCTAACATTCACATACTGCAGCATAATGAAAATGAGATGATTAAAGTTCAATGTGATGCTCCTTGAACTACTTGGCCCCAAACAGGAATTTACACTTACACAGCAGGAAGTCTGTATCAACAATAAAAAGTTTGTAGCAGCACAGAAGGTTTCCATGCAGAGAAGAATAATATGGGTGATATTTTATTAACAGGCAAATGATGTATTTATTCGCATGCCGAAAAAAATAAAAGCTTTTCCTTAGACAAGGAGGACTTCTAAGACTCCATTTAAGAGCCATGCAGCACTGATAAGAGATATATTAAGAGCTATGAAACTGATGCCAATGATTTTAGCTGCCTCAAAATGCATAAAAGTCCTCAAATGTGAACAGGTTTATAAAGTCTCTATTAATCTTAAAAATTCTCAATTCTTTTAGAGACAGGAGATACTGAAGACCTGTGTGCCTCTTAAAGTCTTCTCAAATATCTAGAATCAGAAAAACCTTGTCCACATGTCATATGTGCATTCCATATTTTAAAACTTGCTTTTAAAACATTGAAAAAAAAAAAAAAGATAACACAACGTTTCTAGGTTTCTCTTGAAGCTGTTGTATACATCCCCCGGACTAATTTTCCTGTAAAGTTATTACATATCCAAACATAATAAGGCAAAGATTTTATAAATAAAAGTGTCTTTTACCACATAAACAGATTTCCCTCTTCTTCCTTATTCCTTCCCCACTCACTTCAAAATATTTATAATGAAGTTTCTTTAGTACAAAGCTGGATTAGTCTAAAATGTTACAATTCTTCAAAACCAAGATAGTTTAAAACAAAAAATAAGTAAAGTTAAGGAACTTGACACCGCTTCTATGACTCCATTACTCTATTATAATGAGGAGTTTGTATTATATTCTTAGAGGTTTACTAGGGAGGGAATGGTAGATCTATTTTCAAGTTTGAAAAATTGTCTTTCCAGTGAATATATATAATTTGAGGGGACAGAGTTGCTCTGCAAAGGAGAATTACTTCTAAAGATTCTCTCAGCATGCAGAGAAATAATAAGATGTGTTTTCAAGACACAGTCCTCTATTTTTCAGGCTTCCAGCACTCACACCTCTTCTGGGCTCCCAACCACTGGTGTATACTGTATTTATAAGACACTGGCACTCATTAACTAGTACGTCAAGGAAAAACTAAGTATGAGTTAACAAAGCAACATGCAAGTTCTTCTTGTCTGAGTGAAAGGAAAATTCACCTGTCACTTCGGTTAGATTTTTCTTTGACTTATTCACAGGTCAATATGTACTTTAGTAAAGCGTAATATAAAGGCTCTATTACCAGTGACAAACATTCACTATACAACTTACTTAACACATTAGAACAAAAATGTAGTAGTAAAAATACTTAGGTATTGTTCAAAGAACTCAACATAATGGATTGTGATAGGTATAACAAATTAGTGATTTTAAGAAATAATAATATGCAAAGTACATTCATAAACATGTACTTCACTCTTATGAGTAAGATTGCATGTATAGACCACCCCTAGTTTGTTCCAACACCTTCAGTCCAATCTAATTTAAATAGTGTTTATTTTTGTTGATTTTTCTACAAAGGAACTATTTTACTTAATAAGTATTTATGGAGGTGATGATGGAAAAATGGAAAAAGTATCTAGCCCTAGATGCTAACTGAAGACAGAAGCATTTAGCTGGGTCTATTTTCTGGATATATCCCAGAATTCAGGTTTGAATAATAACCTTTAACCACAGATACTGCTATACAAGCTGATCTGTAATGAAATAGGACTTAGTATTATGAAGAAAGAAGTATGCTTTCTTGAGGTTATATCATCAGCTACAGAACTTTTGTGAATGGCATTCAGGTTTAGCAATTTGTAACTAATCATTCATCAGTGCCTCCACTTTCTACTGATACTGCTGAGAAATAACGATTCAAACTTTTTTTGAGACAGATGCTATATCCAGATGACTGTTTAATAGCCCTTGATTAGCATGTTTTGCCCTGAATTTTGACTAGGCCCTCTTTGAATCCATTTAATTTTTTGATGACTGCAGCTTTCTTTGCCAATGACAATTTAATTACCTCCCTTTTGTTTGTATTGAATGTCTCTCCAGTAATTCACTTGCTGCATCCCCCTGAACAGTCTACATGACACCTGCAAAAATTAACTGCTCGAGGTAATACTTTAATTTTCTATTCATAAATATCCTTATTTTGATGTAGTTTCCATTTTTAGTTGGTATCATTATTAGATGGACTTCTTAACTTCTACAAAAATGTTGAATTGGAGTACTTCACAACCATGCCTGGAGTGCCTTTTCATTAGTGTATCTTCATCCAGGGCTTAAATGAGAATTGCTTTCCTGCTTTTAAATTCTCTCATTAGTATCTCCTAACATACAAGTTTAGGATGCAAAAAAGTGTTTGTCTAGGTATTACCTTCTTTTCCTAACACTGTCTTAGTTTACTTATGCTTAACTGAAGTCACATATGACAATAATAAAGCAGTATTTAAAAAGGGTCACTAAAGCACTGCCAGTCCATCCATCAGTCAGGTAAGAACTCTCCAGTTTACAGAACGCTATAGGTCTTTCCTTCAACAAACAGATGTGATCTACATTGTAAGTGTTGAAAGAGCAAAATAAATGACAATTGCTTAGATTCACTTCAGCTCTTTTGGCAAGTAACTATCTACCAGGAAGGACTTCATAGATCTCAGCACCCCTGCATTTTTCTGTACAAGATTATGCCTCTGTACACTCAGTTGATCTTTCAGTATTTAGTTCAACACTGGAGTAGAATTTTCCTGGGACTTTCAAGTTCCCAGTGTACCATAAATCAATATCACCTAAACTCCAGAGATAAAATTTTTAAAAGCTATAAGGGCAGGGTCCACTACTGCTACAAAATCACTTCAGCTGAATATTTTTGTGTACTGACCAATGTGATTAACATGAATGTAAATACACCTGTAAGAGTCAGTCAAAGGATCAATTCCTGCCTCAACATTTTCTCTCAGGTGCTAAGCACAGATGCAGGCCTTAGGAAAACAGCCAAAAAAGCTGGTACAGAACAGGTACTTTGTACCCAACTACCTGTACCTTATCACAAAAATGTTTTGTACCAGGCTTCAAGAATCCCTGCTCCCTACCGTTGTTAAAGATCCATGAAGCAAGGAAGAAAAGACAGGAAAATTAATGATGGGACTTACCACAGACCCATACCCCAACAGAACATGCGCAAAGAACATTTCAAGTGAAGATCAAGGTGATGGTGACTATTAGCCTTCATTGGGAGACCCCAGGTTGACCACTGCCACCAGAAGGAGTACATGTGCAAAGGGAGGAGACCTACTGACACTCCTCTCTTGGCATGTGTGGCCTGCTAGGTGGAGATTGGCACACCTCCACAATCAAAGGCAGATCACAGGTGTATTCACTAGCATAAAGAACAGCTCTGGAGCAGCTGATTTTGAGGGAATAGAAGACCAAAACAGAAAACAACCCTCCCTCCAACCCGTGGGTCACCTCCATTGAAGACAGAAGCAGTGGAACACCTTCTGGACCAGGACCCCAAGAAATGCCAGAAACCTTTGGACCCGTGGTGGTAGCTATAAACCCCTTTTCCTTCCCTTTTCTCCCTATTTTTTTCCTTATTTCTCAGGACAACCAGTTCTGGTGGAACTCCCTACTGTGGGAAGGGTACCATTGTTACTAAAAACTCCTTTAACTAAATATGCAGGGATAGCCACCAATGCCTTGGGAAAGGAACATAGGATTAATACCCATAGCATTGTTCCACCATTTTAATTCTTTTTTGCCTGAAAAGCCCAAGTTTGTTTGTTTGTTTGTTTTCCAGGAGAACCCCATGGGACATTGAAAATTTCTACAGAAGATACATGAAAAAAAGTTGAAAACTTAAATGTGAAGATGACCTGTAAAATTTTGATTGGGTTGTTTGTACTTTCCTGCATTACACCTCCTATTTGTAACCAAAATAATACTGAATGGCCTTGGTCCCAAGCCATCATAGGGTATTCTAGCTCCCTTGGAAATTATCCCAAAGATAGTCATCCAAATTTGGCTGTAGCCGTAATGCATGAAAACAAGGTTTACCATTCATCTGAGTGGGGCTGGGATAAGAATGAGGGGATTAGAACCCTCCCTGTTATCACTGATGAAAAGATTCAGGTGGGATGCAGAAAAGTGGAACTTGGATTTCAACCTGAAAAGGCCTCTATTATTTCGGTTGTTGGCAGTTTTTCAGATTTCAGTCTGACATCCAAAATTCACCCCGGCATTTCAAAAGAAATGTGTCCTACTAAAGATTGGAAATGTATTAGGCAAGATAGTTTTATTTTGTGTTGCCGCCAGAAATTTACTGGCAACAATACTTTGAATCCGAGTGATGTTAACATAGAAGTTACCAAATCTTGTAAAAATGAACAAGGTGATTGCTGGCTCAATTTTACTATGGTTAATTCTGTCTCTGTGCTGTGTGATTGGAAAGCTGATCCAAAAACCCAACCAAAATTATTAGGTTTAATTCATAAATTCAAAATTAATATTGTAACCAAACCAAACTTGTTGCAATTCTCACATGCTAAGGTGAAGACACTTCCCTCATATTAAATGACAAGGAAACAGTTTTTCCTTTTGTCATTATTCAAGGTGATGACATTTACATAAGATGCCAATTAATGGCTAAATCCCTCATTGAGCCAGCAAACAGCTATGGTATTGGACCACATGATCTTATTCAACCACACAGAACACAAAATTTGGACTGTTGGTTAAATATCACCACAGTAAAATCTTGTCATAAAGTCACGTGTGGAAAAAATAACACCAGACATTGGAGGGAATTAAAAATAAAAATTTTAACACCTACGGTTCCTCCCAAATCAACACTTTGACCAATGATTTATGAGGGATGGGCCACCTGGTTACGTAGATCTTCTTGAAGACAAATACTGATCTGACTGGTGTTTTGGGAAGAGGATAGGGGGTTCTGAATAGCATGGATTCAGAGGTATTGTTAAACAAATTGGCTGCTACAACTTTTGATTTGGCAAAAATACAACAGCATTTACAATCTTCCCTTTTGGCTTTGGGAATGCATCAGTGGCTGTTGTCCAACGTATTACCAAAATGGGAAAAGGTGAACGTAAAAGATCATGAACTAATTTTAGACACATTTGGCGTAGCCCAAAGTAATCTCTCTTTGGCTCTCAGTTGCATCCAGGCCCAATTGTGGATGCAATCAGTGGCTGCGTCAATCATTAGAGAAGGTGAAGAAGGTATTTTGCCTACAGAAATAAAAAAAAATAATTTGGGATAATGCTACTGATTTTGAAAAGAACCTCTCCAATCTTGGTGGAAGTAGGTAAATATTACCTATGCTCCTATTAAGAACACTGTCACAGCTTATGTGTCAACCATTCATAATGCTTCAGTATCTTTGATTTATCCTGGTTTTGCATGAGGCTTGAATCACAGAGGGACTATATACTTTCGAGCATAGAGCATGGGCCCAAAAGGTGAATGATAAATGGCAAATGGTAGACCTGGAAACCTACATTGTGTGGGAACAACTATCAAAAGGTTTGCCATTTTGAAGTTCATCCTGGAGTTGACCATAAAACTGTAATAGTTTATACTGGCAAAGGTTATATATGCTTGAGAACTGCTTGTAATAATATAACAGTAGAGAATGTAATAGTTTACACCAATAATCACATGAATTTTTGTGTTTGTAATTTTACTGAAATAACAGGATGCGACTTCTCTTACTCAGCTCCAGTCACTTCTCACCAAATTCTAAAATCTAACCTCACATTGATTCATGAGTTAATGATTGATGTTCAACAGGTTGTGAAGCAAAAAGTAATGTAAAAATCTTTCCTCGCTTTTCCTCTCTCTTTCTCTCCTTGAGTGCTACTGCCATGTGGTCCCAAAGACAACTTACCATGAAGACAACCGATCCTGAAGACAAATGTTGAGCAACCATGTGGTGTAAGAGTCAAAGATCAATTTCTGCCTCAACATTTTCTCTCAGGTGCTAAGCACAGATGCAGGCCTTAGGAAAACAGCCAAAAAAGATGGTACAGAACAGATACTTTGTACCTAACTACCTGTACCTACTTCCTTATCACAAAAATGTTTTATACCAGGCTCCAAGACTCCCTGCTCCCTACCATTGTTAAAGATCCATAAAGCAAGGAAGAAAAGACAGGAAAATTAATGATGGGACTTACCACAGACCCATACCCCAACAGAGCATGCGCGAAGAACAGTTCAACCGAAGATCAAGGTGATGATGACTATTAGCCTTCATTGGGAGACGCCAGGTCGACCACTGCCACCAGAATGAGTACATGTGCAAAGGGAGGAGACCTACTGACACTCCTCTCTTGGTATGTGTGGCCTGCTAGGTGGAGATTGACACATCTCCACAGGCAAAGGCAGGTCACAGGTGTATTCACTAGCATAAAGAACAGCTCTGGAGCAGCTGATTTTGAGGGAACAGAAGACCAAGACAGAAGAAGACACACACACCCCCTTTCCCCACCATGGGATCATCTCCATCAAAGACAGAAGCAGTGGAATGCCTTCTATACCAGGACCCCCAGAAACACCAGACATCTTTGGATCAGTGGTAGTAGCTATAAACCCCCTCTCCTTCCTTTTCCTCCCTATCTCTTTCCTTGTTCTCTATCTCTTTATTGCAAGTCACTTTATGAGCACAAGTAATTAAGCACCAGTTTATATTGAAATTTAACTCCCTTAACTTGTTGAATTATTGCCTTTTCCTCATTACACTCTGAAAACATAAATGAAATGAACAAGCACACGTCAGCTTATGAGTGGAATGTGACAACACCTTAAGGAAAACTGCAGCAACAGAGATTAATGAAAATTCATTTCCCAATACCCTTCCAAGTTTTGTTTCTCAATATGTTCAATTCTCCAAAAGATTTGATTTTGGATCTTAAAGAGATTACCAAATATTTCCTAACTGAAATAGTTTGTTAGCGCCTTTTCAGTGTAATTTCTGTGTACTACTACCTTGTAAAGTACCA
>WAAB01018088.1:730-26953 GCA_013389865.1 Piaya cayana
AGAGCTGGGGTTGTTTAGCCTGGAGAAGAGGAGGCTGAGAGGAGACCTCATTGCTCTCTACAACTACCTGAAGGGAGGTTGTGCAGAGGAGGGAGCTGGCATCTTCTTCCAAGTGACAGGGGACAGGACAAGAGGGAATGGCCTCAAGCTAGACCAGGGGAGATTTAGGCTAGACATTAGGGAAAAAATTTCCACAGAAAGGGTCATTGGGCATTGGAACAGGCTGCCCAGGGAGGTGGTTGATTCACCCTCCCTGCAAGTGTTTAAGGCACGGGTGGACAAGGTACTGAGGGACATGGTTTAGTGTTTGATAGGAACAGTTGGAAACGGATGATCCTGTGGGTCTCTTTCAACCTGGTTGTTCTATGATTCTATGCTTCTATGATTATGGGGAGGCTGAAAAGGAGATATATAATGCTACGGGGTTTTACTGGAGTTTTCTCTTGTGACATTATTA
The DNA here is from genome assembly GCA_013389865.1 of Piaya cayana. NCBI lineage: Eukaryota > Metazoa > Chordata > Aves > Cuculiformes > Coccyzidae > Piaya > Piaya cayana. Next base: position 1,188 of record WAAB01018088.1, read on the forward strand.
TAATTTACATTACTTGTTTAACTTAAAGACTAGGTGATTTCTTTCTCTGATGTCTAGTATACTTGGATATATATTTTAAAAAAAAAATTATACAGGCCCCATAGATAGAATGTAAGTACTTCAGCTTCTTATCCCTTAGTTTCAATTTATATATAGTGTGTATACTGTGTAGATCTCGACATTCAAGTTTCCTGTCCTTAAGCTGCTCTTATTTTTCAATTTTTATTAAAGATTTTTTTTTAAGCTAGCTTAAAGGAGTTAACAGGAGTGAGAAATTTAACATGGCTCATGGGCAGTTTCTAAATATTTCACTACAAAGTAATTCTACTAGTAATTATTTTAAAAGATTTTTTTTTCCTTCACTTTGGCATTCTGGAATAGAATAAAGCCAGATTCTTAAATGATTAAGTTACTCCCCTTCACAAGAAATCATTAACTCATTAAATGACTTTAATTGATGTTTGGAGCTTACTAGCAATCCAGTTCACCATAAACAAGTATTTAACAATTTTCCTTCACAAAGTCTTCACCAAGTTAAACATGTTCTTTATTTTAAGCATTGCTGTCTCTTAAAATTCAATTAGTCTGTGGTGAATAAAGGTTATTGTACCAAGATTTCAGGGAGTGGGGGGAATGAACACATAAAAAACACAAGAGACAAAAAAACAAAGCCCCCCTCATTTCTTCTACTTATATAGTGAGTGGGTTTGATCAGCGATGTCAGTTCAAATCCTAAACTACGTTGCAAAAGTAAAAACTGATAAAGCAACATTAATTTCAGAAGCACCAACAGTCCACATCATATATAGTGATCCTAGACTGTGAGTGCCCTGACACATGAGACCCTGCAAAACCATAAACATGAGATGGGTCACCCCCTCAAGCCAGCTCTCATGCTCACTTTAAATCTGTCCTAGTACAGGAGAAATCTCATAATGTGCTTCAGAGGAGAGAAGCTCCTATCTCTGCTTAGCCGACAAAGTCAGCAATCGCAAGTGTAAGGTTAATGGGAGTTCTGTCGCTGTGTTAAATCCTAACTCCTACTTTGTGAATTGTGAACTGTAATTGATGAGGGTTTTAACTCTGCAGTAGATATGAAAATAAATTGGTGAATTTATTTGTATTCACAAGTTTTATTTGTTCCTTTTGCAACTTTACCACTTATTTTTATTTGAATGTTAATTTATCTGAGAAGAATTAATGGAAATAGTAAATATTATCATCGGTCTCCAACTTTCACTTCACTGAAGATATTGTTGCAAAATCTATCAGTTTCTGAGCTTAAGTCACATTTCTTTATTCAAAAAATCTACTGTTATTTCCAAAAAATTCCAGTCAGTCAAAAAACAACTTTGTATAACATAGAAAAAGCTAATCAATAGTCTCAAGTTCAAACCTAGCATGAAAAAAAGGCAACCTAGGTAAGACACATTAGATGCTAGGAAGACATCACTTTTCTTACCTTTGCAGGGCTTCAGCTCAAATACCAGTTTTTTAACCAATAATGATAAGGACAAAACAAAATGCTTCATTTGTAATTACTAAAAGTTTTCTGGGCATAGAAAAAGAAAAGCAAGAAAAGCAATGACCTTTGCTAATTCTGTTTTATTTACTCTTTCTTCTTCTCCTTTACAGGGTTTTAATGCTTAGTTCTTTATTATTCTTTCTTCCTACCAACTTGCATATTCACTCGAACTGGATTAAACTGCTGTATATAGAAAGACGTGAGCAATATTTAAAGTGTTCAGTACTACTAAAACAATGAAGATCCCTACAAAAAACCAAACAAATACCCTTATGTCTCACCTGCTGCAGACTTCCACCAATTCAGCAGCTCAGCTTTTTGAAACTAGGTGTAGCTACTTTTTTGAAATTCTATTATGACTATGACAGAAAAAAAATAGTTCAAGTAATTTTTTTGTTGTTTTTACTTTCATGGTTTTTTTTTTTTTCACAAAGTATTCACTTTTTGGTAGGTCACTGCAATTTAGCAGACAAATCTGGCAAAGGAGAGGTATGGTGAAATTCTATATTCATTGCTATTTTCAACATCATCTAAGTCCACACAAGTAATTCTGGAAGCATTTCAGTTTAGGTCTCTGTGTTTACATAAATTCTGTTGAATTAGATGTGCCAAAGCCTGTTCTGTGGCACTGAGAGCAAGTGATGTTGCTTGCATGCAAAATGTTAAAATCTCTTGTATATCAGAACAGAGAGGCTTTATCAATTTTAGTTATCAGAAACTGCCACTGACCTATGCTAGTCCCTAAATTGTGCCTAAATACTGTTTGAGATATTGTTAATTGCATAAAACAAAACATTTTAGGAAACATGCCAACAACTAAACAGCTCTATTCCTGTTAAGTCTCCTTTTGTGAAGAAAAGTACAGAATACTCTACATTTATATAAAAGAAACAGGAAATGGAACTACGAAATTTTAGTTGAAGGTATGCTTATATAATTCTTTAATGACATCATCTTCACAATGAGATTGGTGAGGCACTGGAACAGGTTGCCCAGGCAAGTTGTGGATGCCCTGGAGGTGGTTCAAGGCCAGGCTGGATGGGGACTTGAGCAGTCTCGTCTAGTGGGAGGTGTCCCTGCCCATGGTAGGGAGGGTTGGAACTGGATGATCTTTAAAGTCCCTTCCAACCCAAACCGTTCTGTGATTCTATGATTCTATGATTCCATGATTCTATTATTCTATTGTTAGATTCCAGCATAGGATACAAGGCTGTGGTGGCCTTGTTTTGGTCTATGCTACAGTTTATAGGACACTATTTTTGCTGTTGACAAAAGTCTTGACATTGATTGTGTATGCTATAAAATGGATTTTTCATGTCTTGCATCCCTGCTGATGCTGAGTACTCCTTCTATTTCTGGCCCAGTGAGTCAAAGTCACAGTTACTTCCATCTCCTGCTAACACATCTCTAGATCATAACCACTAATTCCTCCAAGCTATTCAACTACTAACATAGTTAGACTAAAATAACAACCATTGTTTTTAACATGCTTTTGCTAGAAATTTGCTGCATCTTTCTTAGCAAGAAAGACTTTGTGCCCCAAGGCATGCTGTTTCTTCCAACAGTACTTACTGGTCTAATAAAAATATTCATTTACATTAATACATGAAGTAAACTTATTTCTTCAGGCTGTTTAAATGTGAAATACACAATATTTCACAGAACATTTACCTCACAAATATTCCTCTGTCATTATTAGCTCTGTCAAGCTAAAGCTCCTGCTGCACTTCCCTATTTCTACATGTTATATGCAGCATCTGCAATCTTTACAGAATGAAAACCAATGTTTTGTTCCAGCTTTGTATCACAAACTCACATTTGAGCCTAACTCCTGGCACATAAGATCACTGCAAATAAAAAGTACACCTGAAATCTCACAGACTAATTTCTTCCAAATAAGACTGAAGGTTATATTTTCTTCCTTTGCCTATTCACTTGAAGAACTAACCTTTTTATCCAACCTTTGTATAATTGCTGGACTCCAAATGCTAATGTCTTTCCACCACTAAGTAAACTACAGTGACTTGAAAATCTGGAAAAGAAGATTTTGCCTGTGGTGACATAAAATAAGTAGAAACCTAGAGCAGCTAACACATAATCTTTGCAAAACTGATAAGAACAATTTGTTATAAATGTTCTAGGAGATTTCAACCACACTCCTTTCAAGGTCCACTCTTGAAATATAGGTTTAACTTGACATTCATTTAGTTATATGAAGCAGAATTTCAGCAACAACAGTCTTACTGAAGCAGCTACATAATAAGTAATGTTACATACAGTCTGTTTTATTATGATAGTCCATGTTGCTAAATTTGCTTACACTTTAATGGAAGAAGACTACAGATGAAAATTTATCACATGGATTCACCTCTGGATTGTGCATTCTCCTATCACAATAAAATGCTTTAAAAACGTAGTACAGCTGAATTCTGCAGTCATGAGTCATGTTAAAATACACAATAAAGAAAAGGAAAGTCATCCCTGAAGCTTACATGTAATAGGCAAAGACTGATGAAATCAGAAAATACAATGGAGCAGTACAGGACCGAAAGGAACATGTGTATCAGTAGGGTCAGACCTTGACAACAGAATAACAGAGGATGCATCCAGAAGAGTCCATCGATCAGCTATTCTGCACGTCTGTGGACTACACCATTGTCAACAACCCTATTGCAAGTATCTACTTGGTTCTTGGATCCCAAAGGTGGGGATCAAAATACATAGTTTAGCCTATTACAAGAAGAGAACACGTGAAACAAAGACAAGCAGGTGGGAAACATAAGGTGGACTTCACAACTTAGAGAATGACAGTGAACAAAGCAAGTTACTATTTTATTTTCTCTCGTTGCTATCTTACTTCAAAAAAGCAGTCTATTGCTTCTTAAAAAGAAGAAAAGATGCTTGCATTTTACATATAATAAATGGCAATGCAAAACACAAAAAAATGCCTTAAATGCTTACTTTGTTATCATTGTATCTAAAATTTCTTCACATATGGTTGTTGAATTTGTATGTAAATATGTAAATTGTAGATTAACTTTTCTTTGGTTAGATGATTGGTTATTTTTTAAACTGAAATCAAACTTTCACTTAGGCTTTTAAGGGCAGAGGACATCAAAGTACACTTTATCAGCTACCAGTGCATACCTCTCTAGGCATATGCTAGAAACATGGCAAACTTTGATAAAACATTTTTGGCATAAAGAGTAGCAAGAACTAGACAGAGTCAGAGTTTGTCAACTCTTGCTCTAATGTTAGGAAAACTTTTGATTGCAATGACAAGTGAAATACATCACTTGAAATTTATCTGGAAGATACCTGAATCCAAGGTTATGGAGGTTCCACCTTTGGTCATTAAAAGCAAAGTAAGCTGAAATTGCAAAAGAATGTTAAAAATACATCAAACATAAATCTGACAAACATCAAAGTTCTGAGTGTTCGCTGGACTTTTTTTTCCATAGTTCTCTTATAGAATTCATGCATAATAAGCCTATTTTAATAAGCCAAATGATTTGTAAATATTGTGAGCTTTTATTATTTTGCTTTCAGGTTGATTTATTACAGTTGTCAGGAAAGGAGTGTAAAAGCATCACCTTTTAATTTTTTCAGATACCTGATGAACCAATGGAGTGATTGGAAGGATTATAAATAATGAAATAATATACACTTTCAGGAACATTCAGAAACTTTGAATTAAAACCACTCTTACAAAAAAGTCACAGAAGCTTTGTTCAGCTTAATTCATTCCTTAATACTCTAAAAACTGATGTAGTCTAACGGAGGGCATTTTCTCCATTCTTCAAAAAAACAGCCATTTCAAGCAGCAGTGATTCTTATCTAAAACACATTATCTTATAATACAGTTACAATCTTAAATTACCTCTTCTTTAGGTTTCCATGTGTAGGAATATCCAAGATCGCTTGTATCCAGTACCCACAAATCTGGGAAACTTTTTGATTCATCTTCCTAATTACTTATTTAAGTGACAACACTGCAAAATGTAGGCTGGTTAAAACACTTTCTGAGGGCAATCAACTGAAAATAACATCTTGTTCCATATGGACACAAGACATTACATCAAAGCTGCAATTTTTCAAATCCTAAATTTAGGAACAGAGGATTGACACTGGCAGTCTTGTTTATCCAACTCATGTCTCTTGCATTCTCAATCCATTTCCCAAGAGCTTTTTAGTCCAAAAGGCTCAAGTGGACATATATGCTACGTATCCTTACACAACACACGCTACAAAATATTTCCCAAGCTCCTGAATCACTACTTCCCCTCAGTATCAATATATACCTCAGGGGTACTTTTGTCCATCTTTTTAAAAAACATAGTTCCTAACACCAGACTATGGCTCAAACAATAAAGAAAACTAAAAGAAAAAAAACCAGCAACAGCTAACAAGGTCATGTTTTCGAAAGGAACTCTCCTGAAACACAGAATGGCACTTAACAATTGGCAAGGCACAGAAGCCAGGTACTTTGTAGACTTGATCTTCACTAAAATTTCATTGTAACCCGCTGCACATCTCTGAAGCCTCTGCAGATAACCATTTCAAGAAGGATGGGAAACAAAATGAAACCTCCACAAAAAAAGCCCTCCTGGGTTACTGGAAAATGAGATGGGGACCAGAGGATTATAGTCACTCTCACTGGAGGGGAAGATCAAGTTTGTGACCACCTGAAGAACCTGAATATACAGAAGTCTATGAAAGCTGAAGAGAATTGGCTGATGTGATTGCCAAAACACTCTCTCTGATATCTGAAAAGTCATGGCTGTCAGGGTAAGTCCCTGGTGACTGGAAGAAGGGCAACACTGTGCCTATTTTTAAAAAGAGTAGAATGGATAACCCTGGGAACTACCAAGCTATCAGCCTCACCTCTGTGCCTGGGAAGATCATGGAACACATGCTCCTAGAAACTACACTAAAAAATATGGAGGACAGGGAGGTGATTCAAGACAGCCAGCATGACTTCCCCAAGGGCAACTCCTGCCTGACTGATCTAGTGGCTTTGTATGATGGGGTGACTTCTCTAAAGCCTTTGACACTGTCCCCCACAATATCCTTTGCTCTTAATTGTAGAGATATGGATTTGATGGGTATACCGTTCAGTGGATTAGGAATTGCTTCGATGGTCATATTCAGAGAGTGGTGGTCAGAGGCTTGATGTCCACATGGAGATCTGTGAGAAGTGGTTTCCCTCAGGGGTCTGTACCAGAACCAGTGCTGTTTAATATTTTCATCAATGATATAGACAGAGAGATTGAGTGCACCCTCAGCAAGTTTGCAGATGACACCAAACCGAGTGGTGCAGTTTTCACATCAGAAGAACAGGATGTCATCCAGAGGGACCTGGACAAGTTGGAGAAGCGGGTCTGTGTGAACCTCATGAGGTTCAACAAGACCAAGTGCAAGGTCCTACACCTGGGTCAGGGCAATCCACCATTTAAATACAGGATGGGGATGACATGATTGAGAGCAGACCTGTGGAGAATGACTTGGGGGTGCTGGTTTATGAGAAGCTCGACATGAACTGGCAGTATGTATTTGCAGCCCAGAAGGCCAGCCATATCCTGGGCTGCATCAAAAGAATCATGGACAGGTTGAGGAAGGTGATCCTAGCCTTCTACTCTGCTGTCATGAGACCCAACCTGCAGTATTGTGTCCAGTCCCAGAATCCCCAACATAGGAAAGATATGGAACTGTTAGAATGGGTCCAGAGAAGGGCTATAAAGATGATCAGAGGGTTGGAGCACCTCTGCTATGAGGACAAGGTGAGCAAGTTGGCGTTGTTCAACCTGGAGAAGAAAAGAGTCTGGGGAAACCTTACAGCAACCTTCCAATACATGAAGGTGGCTTACCAAAAAGCTGGGGAGGGACTTTTTACAAGGGCATGTAGTGATAGGATGAGGGGGAATGTCTTTAAATTGGTAAGAGGGGAAGATTTAGATTAGACATTAGGAAGAAATTCTTCACAATGAGGGTGGTGTAACACTGGGACAGGTTGCCCATTGAAGTTGTGGATGCCTCCTCCTTGGAAGTGTTCAAGGCAAGGTTGCATGGGGCCTTTATCAGCCTGATATAGTGACAGGTGTCCCTACCCATGGCACGGGGGTTTGCATTGGATGATCTTCAAGGTCACTTCCAACCCAAATCGATGATTCTCCAATTCTATGAAAAGCAGTGTTATGAATTACCACATAATAAGCAGTGTGTCTTTCAAGCAGTATGGTATTTGGAACTATATATTGGTGTCACCAGTTACACGATATAAGGGTGTAAAAGCTCTCCTCAGCTGCTGAGTAAAAATTCCAGCAACTGCAAGCAGCCTCATGTAATGTTATCTGTAAATGTATCAAGCTTTATTGTATGAGTAATCAAACTTCTTGTCTTCATTTCTTCCTTGCCACGACTTTTTTTAAACTTTACAATCTGCAGTTTGCAAAAACAACAATAAAACAGTGACAATTGCAAAAATTAATTCATATCATGATTTTCTCTAATATTAAAATGCATGGAAAAAAATATGAAACAAATAACAAAATATGAATATTCATAGTTTGGAATGGGTAACAATACTTTTGAAAGTAGTGAATATACTTAACCTCAAGTGTTTTTTTAAAAGACAGTGCTTCCACTGGATTATTTATTATTCTTACTCTGTAACAATTCTTTATCTTCAGAGGTGACACTGAGAATAACTGCAAAAATGTCATTCTATTTTCACTTGTTTCACTCTTACAAATAAAGACTGGAAAATCAAATTTAAATTAGTCAGCATCAGCATCTGAGAAAGGCTTATGTGAACATGCGAACAATAAATCCATATGTTAGTACAAACAACAGGCAAAATCAAACTGTGCAAGACAGTATGACAATTTTCTAACTTAATTACATTTAAGTTAAACATGAAGCTTCACAAGTCCCTTGACTTCCAATGGCACTCTTAGTCATCCCTGTGATAGTCCTCCTTAATCAGAGAAGTTCAATATGTACCATGCATTGTCCCTTTGTCCTCAAATGTGAGGAACTTCCTAAAGAATGGCACAGAATCACAGCGACACAAGCCATGCTTCCTGTATGCCTTTGCTATGCTAGATCTGAGAGGATAGCCTAATAGAAGACATTCCACTCATTCTGAAACAGCAAATAAGAACAGTTGCCCGCTTTAAGTTATTAGTAACTTTTTTTTCATTTTACTAAATAAATAGTGTGAGCAAACAAAGTGAAGATTCAGTCAACAAAATGGGAGATGGAAGTAAACTTGATTCACCATGTGGATACACTAGGTCATACTGACATCAGTACTCTCTTGTTCATAACATCCTTTGTGTAAAAGTAGGATAATATTTTGCTTTTGCAGTAAAAGAAATCTTTTCAGATAAAGCAAATAGGTCAGAGATGTTCAAGTACGGAAAGGTTCAAGGGCAAGAGAATCAGATTTCTGCCCTTTCTCCCATAAATGCAGAATATCATAACCCAGAACTGATGCAATACCATACACCAAGGCCATAGCAGATCTGTCACCATAGTAATTTACAGAGTTGGTAACTTAACTGTATATTAGAAGGGAAAATATATACGAAGCTGAATTTTAAAAGCTTTGATGCCAACATAACGTTTTACTTAAGAAAGTTCTACAAACTCTTAGGGATCTCCCTTGCCCCTCACCTACTTCCCCAAGTTTAAGTTTCATTTCTATTCTTAAGGTCACAAGATTGGTATTTGTTTGCAATTTTTTTAAGTTGTCAAACATACAGTCTTTCTAAATATGTCTAATTTGCTTATGCGAGGCTGAATTTGGACAGAATTTTAAGTACAAATCTATGATGCATCAGGCTAGTTCATATTTCAACCACTTTAGTAAGCTGAGTTGTGTTACATAAATGATCTTTAAAGAAAACCACCTTTTAAAAGTGACTGTCTTCAGTACTCATGTAAGGGAAGACATGTCTAAGTTATCTTCCAGCAGATTTCACAGATGGCTCACAAGGCTGTCTGTCATAAGGCACAGGAGGAAGACAGTTGCTTCTTTCTTTACAGCACTGAAAGTGCTAATCACAGTCTGCATTTCATAGAATCATAGAATCACCAGGTTGGAAGAGACCCACAGGATCACTGAGTCCAACCATGCCGATCAAACACTAAACCATGTCCCTCAGGACCCCATCCACCTGTGCCTTAAACACCTCCAGAAAAGGTGAATCAACCACCTCCCTGGGCAGCCTGTTCCAATGCCCAATGACCCTTTCCATAAAAAACTTACTCCTAATGTCTAGCCCAAATCTCCCCTGGCAGAGCTTGAGGCCATTCCCTCTTGTCCTGTCCCTTGTCACTTGGGAGAAGAGCCCAGCACCNACTGCTGGCTCATGTTCAGTTGGCTGTCAACGAACACCCCCAGAGGTCCTTCTCCTCCAGGCAGCTTTCTAGACAGACTTCTAGTCTGTAGCTCTGCATAGGGTTGTTGTGCCCCAGTTGCAGGACCCAGCATTTGGCAGTGTTAAACATCATCCCATTGGTCTCAGCTGGAGACCAAGCTGGAATCACTAGGTTAAGGCTGGAATCACTAGGTTTGAAAAGAACTTTGAGAGCACCAAGTCCAACTGTACACATCCACTACTAAATAATATCTCTAAGCGTTTTGGCTACCTGTCTTTTAAATACCTCCAGGGATGGTGACTCAATCACCTCCCTGAGCAGCCTGTTCCAGTGCCTGTTAACCCCTTAAGTAACGAAATTTTTCCTAATGTCCAATCTGAAGCTCCCCTGGTGCAACTTGCATTCTCTCTCTTGCCCTATCATCTGTAACTTGGGAGAAGAGACCAACACTCACCTCGCTATAACCTCCTTTCAGATAATTGTGGAGCTCCCCCTGTCAACCTCCTTTCCCACTGACTGAAGAGCCCCAGTTCCCTTAGAGGCTTCTCATAAGACTTGTACCCCAAACCATTCACCAGCTTCATCACTCTTCTTTGGAAATTCTCCAGCACCTCAATGTCTTCCTGATAGTAAGGGGCTCAAAACTGAGCAGAGTATTTGAGGTGTGGCCTCACCAGTGTTGAGTACAAGGGTACAATTGCTTCCCTACTCCTGCTGGCCACACTACTCCTAATAAAAGCCAGGATGCCATTGGCCTTCTTGGCCGCATGGGCACACTGCTGGCTCATGTTCATTTGATTGTCAACCAACACTCCCAGATCCTTCTATGTCAGGCAGATTTCTAGCCACTCTCCCCCAAGCCTGTAGCACTGCACGGGGTTGTTGTGTCCCAGGTACAGAACTCTGCACTTAGGCTTATTGAATATCATCCTGTTAGTCTCAGCCCATCAATCCAACCTGTTCAGATCCCTCTGTAGAGCCTCACTACCCTCAAGTAGATGAACGCTTCCTTCCAGCTCAGTGTCATCTACAAACCTACTAAGGGTACACTCAATCCCTTCATCCAGATAACTGACAAACATATTGAACAGAACTGGACCCAGCAGAGAGCTCTGGGGAATACCACTTGTGACCAGCCCTCAAATGGATTTAACTCTTTTCACTATGACTTTTGGGTCTGGCCATCCAGCCAGTTTCTAAATCAGCAAAGGGTGTGCCTGTCCAGGCCAGTGGTAGCCAGTTTCTCAAGCAGAATATGGTGAGATACTGTGTCAAAGGCTTTATACAAGTCCAACCACACTACATCCACAGCATTTCCCTATCCACTAAGCAGATAACCTTGTCATAGAAGGTGATCAGGTTAGTTTGGCAGGACCTGCCTTTCATAAGCCTACGTTGACAGCCTGATCTCCAGGTTGTCTTGTGTGTGCTGTGTGACAGCATTCAAGATGACCTGCTTCATGCCCTTCCCTAGCACCAAGCTTAGACTGACAGGCCTGCAGTTCCCTGAATCCTCTCTCCAATCCTTCCTGTAAATAGGTGCAACATTTGCCAGTCTCCAGTCAAGCGGACCTTCCCCAATCAGCCAGGACTGCTGTTAGACAATGGAAAAGGGTTTGGGAAGTGCTTCCACCACCTCCCTTAATACTCTTGGGTGGATCCCATCTGGACCCATACACTTCTGAATGTCTAATTGGCCAAGCAGGTGTCTAACCATAGCTTCATGGATCACAGGAGCTTTGTTTTGCTCTCCTTCCCTTTCTTCTGGCTCAGGAGGCTGAGTACCCACAGAACATTTTTCCTTACCATTAAAGACTGAGGCAAAGAAGGCATTAAGTATCTCAGTCTTACTCTCATCCTTTGCCACTATTATTCCTCCTGTGTCCAGCAAAGGATGGAGATTCTCCTTGGCCCTCTCTTTGTTGCTGATGTATTTGTAGAAATGTTCATTATTAACTTTCACAGAATAGACCAATCTAAGTTATAGTTGGATTTAGCCCCTCTGATTTTCTCCCTGCATGACCTTATTTCATCCTTGTAGTCCTCCCAAGATGCCTGCCACTTCTTCCATAGCTCCTATACTTGCCTTTTTTCCTAAGATCCACCCAGAGATCTCAGCTCAGTCAAGTTGGTTTTGTCCCCCACAGGCTCATTTTCCAGCACACAAGGATGGCCTGCTCTTATAACACCAGGATTTCCTTCTTAAAGAACATCCAACCCTCTTGGACTCTTTTGCTCCACAGGACTGTGTCCCATGGAATTTTATCAACCAGCCTTATGAACAGTCCAAAATTTATCTTCCAGAAGTCCAAGGTAGCCATTCTGCTGATCCCTTCTCACTTCTCTTAGAACTGAGAATTCTATCATCTCATGTTACCATGACCCAGGCATCCTTCAACCATCACATCTCCCACAAGGCCTTCTCTATTCACAAACAACAGGTCCAGCAGGGCATCTTCCCTAGTTAGCTCATCAGTTGCATCAGGAAGTTGTCTTCCACACACTCTCTGAAACCTCTACACTGTTTCCTCTCTGCTGTATTATTCTCCCAGCAGACCACTGGTAAGCCGAAGTCTCCCACAAAGACAAGGGGTAGCAATTATAAGACTTCTCGCACTTGCTTGTAGAACAACTCATCAGCCTCTTCTTCCTGGCTGGGTGGCCTATACCACACTCTCACCACAATATCTGCCTTATTAGATGCTCTGTTGATTTTTATCTACAGACACTCAACCCTATCATCACTATCATTAAGCTCAAGGCTATCAAAACACTCTCTAACACAGAAAGCAACCCCACTGCCTCTCCTTTCTCACCTATCCTGCCTGAAGTGTATAGCCAACCATAGCAGCACTCCAGTCATGCAATACAACCCATCACGTTTCTGTGATGGCAAGTATACCATAGTTTTCTTGTATTACAATAACTTCTAGTTCTTCTTGTTTGTTGTCCATGCTGCATGCACTGGTGTAGATGCACTTCAGCTGTGCTATTGACCCTGGTACACTCCAGAGGGGAATAGTCTTAATTCCTAAGTAACTTCTAGCTGAATTTATACTGTATCTTACATCAAAATGAATTACTAAAACTTAAAATACAAAGGCTGCAAGGAAACAAGTATATTCATGTTGATGAGATGTCAAGTATTACCTTAAAAAAGCATTTAGTATGTTCTTTTCAAGTGCAATTTTATGCACTTTCCTATGCAGTCTGTAGCTGAGTCTACTTTGTTGGTACAAGTGAGCATATGAAAGAACCACTGAGTAATCATAGAAACATAGAATGGAGATTGGTTTGGGTGGGATGAGACCTTAAAGATCATCCAGTTTCAAGCCCCCTGCCATGGGCAGGGTCACTTTCCACTAGATCAGGGTGCTCAAAGCCATATCCAGGCTGGAACTGAACCTCCTCAGGGACTGTGCGTCCACAACTTCTCTAGACAAATTGTTCCAGTGCTTCATCCTCCTCACAGTAAAAAAAATCTTTCTGATACCTGGTCTAAATCTACCCTCTTTCAGCTTAAAACCATTACCCTTTTTCCCGATCCCTTCACTCCCTGAGTCCCTCCCCAGCTTTCCTGTTGACCCCTTTAAGTACCATAAGGCTGCTACAAGGTCACGGGTATACGTTGGCTAGACTACTATAGGAATAAAAGTGAGATTTTAAAAAGATAATTATGAGTTAACCTTATAGATCAAATTCTGACAAACAGATCCATTATCATGTTGTGCACTAACTCTAGGCTATGAAAAGAATCACAACAAACCACAAATGTTTGTATTTATTTTTTAAAGCCCACTACACTCAGTCTAATGGGTGTATTTTTCTGATTTTTACAGCAGAGTATGACTTTTTTTCATAATTTGCCTCTTCATTATGAAAAACAGCAAAAGGAAACAAGGTTTAATGAATATCAGTGGTGTTCTTTTAGGAACTTCACATAGACTAATCCTTCTTTTTTTCAGCCTTTGAGAAGCATTGTGAAAAATAACAATCCACACACACACACAAAAGAAGAAAAAAACAGACAATAAAAAAAACAGGATACATTTTCTACCCTGAAGCTTCGAAGACTCAGCTAACCTGGCTGCAAGCATCTGGCACCAAGCAAGTGGCATATGTAAGTTGTTTATAGACTTTGTACATCTCTGAAACAGAAAGCCTAAAGCTCTTGTCAAGAAGCTTCAATTTGCTCTAAAGCACTGTTCTAAGGCATCAGTTTCTGAGACCTCTCTTTTTTTTCGTTCAGCATGTTCTTTGAACAAACTGTAGCACCTCTGGTGGGGTTTGCAGATGGAAATCACATTGGTTAAGTGTATGTACAACACTGAAATGTATTGAAACACTGTTGAAACAGTGTTCAAGAGATATCTGAAAGCATTAGCATATAGTCCGGTCTTGACTCATTGTGTTATCTATCTTTCTGCAAGCTTAGCTCTCTATTAGTTTTGTGTGTGTGTCTTCTATTGGGTGAATATTGTATAATAGAAGCTCCATTATGAAAAGCTTTTGCAGAAAAAACAGAACTTACAATTTTTCTGTCTCCTAGGCAGGTGCTTAATTACACACTCTGGTTTCATAAACTACACATGCATCGAGAAATTATTTGAGACTGTAATACTACAGCATTTAATGTACCACAATCATTCAACTTCATGGCTGCATACAAGGCTGAAGGCAGTACAAGAGCCATACATATCCGTACCTCTCCAGGTTCTAGGCCCATCACCATAAGAAGGATGTTGAGGCTCTGGAGTGAGTCCAGAGAAGAGCAACAAAGCTGATGAAGGGGTTGGAGAACAGGCCTTATAAAGAGAGGCTAAGAGAGCTGGGGTTGTTTAGCCTGAAGAAGATAAGGTTGAGGGGAGATCTCATTGCTCTCTACAACTACCTGAAAGGAAGTTGTGTAGAGGAGGGAGCTGGCCCCTTCTCCCAAGTGACAGGAGGCAGGACAAGAGGAAATGGCCTCAAGCTCCACCAGGGGAGGTTCAGGCTGAACATTAGGAAAAAATTTTTCACAGAAAGGGTCATTTTGCCCTGGAACAAGCTGCCCAGGGAGGTGGTTGTGTCACCTTTCCTGGAGGTGTTTAAGGGACGGATGGACGAGGTGCTGAGGGGCATGGTTTAGTGATTGATAGGAACGGTTGGACCCAACGATCCCATGGGTCTTTTCCAACATGGTGATTCTATTATTCTGTGATATGAAACTAATAGATCAGGGGAAATCACCTTTTTTGTTACATAAACCAAGCTCCTATAATGCACTTCAGAGGAAATTCCAACATCCTACTACTCTGTTTAGACATTTTAAATCAGAAGTAAAGAGAATTCATCCTGCTCTTGTCCAAGATCACTGTACTTCACAGAGAGCTATAACCCTCCCTTTTAATATGTGATACAGGAATTTATTATTACTGTCTCTAGAGCTGACATAATTATAGGCAAACATATTCAATAAGGAGCTTTTTCTTTGCTTCCTAGCTCTTTCCTCCCATGATACATATGACAAGTACTTTTTTTTTTCAATCTCTATTTCATCAGTTGTACTTTTTTCAGCAATCCAATACATATATTTTTGTATGAAATAAATACTACTTTGACACATTCAGGAAAGTTCAAGGAAGATCAACAATAACTTAACAGGATTTAAAAAATAAAATAACCCAAACACAACAAACCAAATCTAATACTCTGAGTCCTTTGAGATTCAATCATCACTAAAACCGGAGAGCCTGACATTTCTTTCATCTTTATTACACCTGAAGAAGTTATTTTTAGCTTTTGTGCACTGTAATCCACTTGCTGTTAGCTATGACAAGCATCACAAAATAATTAACTTATTTCCTCTAGCAGTGGCATCGCTGGACAGCAGATTAGTTATTCTAACTGTGACATGGCAAGAAAATGTACTTTTTTTCCTTCACATACAAAAGGCAGTAGCCACATAAGATGTTGCTTTAATATGTACTGCACTGCTATCTCTAACGACTCAAGTCTTCCATTTATTTTCCAGTAGCTTGTCAAATTTTAAAAATTGATCTTTAAACAGGTATCTTGAGACTTATTTCAGAAGGGATTTTTTTTAAGTATCATGCAGGATTTACTGCTAATTTGGGCAACAGACTGTAAGGTATGTCACTGATATTTCTTTCATCATCCTGAGATATATAAACATGATACACACATATGTGTATATATATACATCCACTCATTAAATTGTCTGTACAGCCAGGAAACAAGGATTCTTCACAGTCTTACATCAGTTTTGCCAGGCACTAAATCTCTCCTTAACATTATGCTGTGTAAGCCAAACTTCTTCAACATACATATTAGATTACAAGTGACAGAGATCACCAAATTAAGCATGGTTTAATGTGTTTGTACATAGGACAGCTAAAGTATTTCTGCCTTATAGACTCCAGTTATGTATTTTCTCAAGTTTCAACTTTACAGTGGAAAGTCAGTCTTTCTCCCTATAAATAAATAATTATGATGGAATACGTCAGTAACGCTGTTCTATATCTGTTTTGTGACAACCACATATGAGGCAACAGGTAACATCACCAGCCCTAACTGCCTCTTAGCATGAAGCCTATTCCTTTCATTAATGCATTTGGAAATTTTAAAAGATGATATTAAGATGACATACAAAATATGACATGACTTGACGGAGTAGAGCTATCTGCATTGAAAACATGGCATCTGTTCCTTGCCAGGTAATATGGGGTCATCATCTCTATGTGGCTATTTCAGACTGAAGAGAAGGACTGCAAGAGCATTATCATTTTACCAGCTTTGAAATGCAGGATTTGAAACACAGGATTTTAAATGCATCACTCCTATTATCATGCAGGCTCCTCATCTTTATTTGTTTAAACTGTCTCCACTCTCTGTCATTCTGCTCTTTTTTTCCTTCCTTTTTTGAAAGAAGTGAGCTTACTCAACTTTGTGTCTTCCATGACTACTAGGAGCTCCAGACCACAAAAACAACTGGACAGAACTGAACATATGATTGCCGATAAAAGTCCGTCAGGTGTCAGAGTACTTGACAAAAATGGTATGCCACTCCTGAACTTCTCTCAGAATAAAATTATTAGCAAGAGTTAGAAGGAGTAACAGAAGAGTGTATTGACTGTGTCGTATTTATGCATGAATTTTGTCTTCCAGATATGAGGATGTAACTAGAAACAATAGGTGCATCATATCTCAAACAACTTCTTCAAAAGTGTGCCTACCATCTTCAACACCAGTTGGATGGTATGGAGTTTCCCCTACTAAACTAGTTAATGAGGTAGAGGGTTTTCCCTCAGTAACAAGTAATATGTTTAAAAATATAGTTCTCAAGAGACTAAAAAAAAAGGGAAGGAGTAGGAAAACTGATGAAGAACGTAAGCCTCAACTACAGAGCCATATACGCTTTGATGAATTTGTAACTTTATTGCTTTTAACAAAGCAACTAATAAAAATATCTCTCTCAAAAATAAACATGCGGGTATATTCCTAAAACTCCCACTTCTTCCACAGGGTTATTACAACTAAAGGCAATTCAGCCTGACTGAGCATTCCAGATTCAAGCTGACTGAACTGCTTCTCATTCCTCTCTACTTTTTAGTAAAAAACTCCGAGCGATTTTGGATAGTAAGCAAGCCTATGTATCTGTAGGGTATCTCAATGTTGACAAGCTTTGTTCTGTCTTTGCTTGGGGTCAAGCATGACAAATTTCCAGCCAGATAACACTTGTCACATCTTAAGCCCATCTAGACAGCAATCATGCCTGCTGCTCGCAGAAGCAACATCTGCCGCTGTGACAAACAAGAGCTCTTGATTCACAAAATCTCTTGCTGAGCTCCCAGTTCATTAGGATCTCCTAACTGCTGCCTTTTACACATGAAAAACACACCTATCACTGAACAAGAGAAGTGTCTTGCTCCTTGCTACACCCTTGAACAAAATAGCTCCTGCTGAGGCTGAGCTTGGCAAGAGTAAAAACCCCCTTCACTCACAGAAGCAAGATCTCGTCAGACTGACTGTCAGCACTACCTGATGAGAGCCTCTTCAGCTGTGAAGCCAAATCCAGCCGTCTTCACGAGTACGGATCTAAAATCCCAAGTGCAGCTGTGCCGTCTTTTGGCACAAGCCTAGAGTCCCCATCAGGGTGAGCACAGGGCTCCCTCTGAAAGCTGCCTGGCAGCCACAGCTCACCCTGCTTTGGGCACCTCCTCTAGGAAGGTATTTTGAAGCTACAGCATGAGCTTAATGTTTACTGTAAACTAATGTTTCCTCAAAGCCCCCAGACTGACCTAGTTGCTCATGGTTACACACTTGGAAGGATCATATAAGCACATTTAACTCCCTGTCTCTACTTACTCTGCAGTACTTTGAATGCAAAGGTATCCGTCCCTGAATTGCCTTAAGGCCGGAACCTTTTCTAGTGAGGAAAAGAACCTAGACAAACTTGGCAGTTAAAAAGAACAAAGAATTCCACATTTAGCCTCCTTGATATGAAATTACTTTTCTCTTAAAAGAAATGGTGTGTTAGGAAGAGGTGAGATCTCACTCGGGGAAAACTTCAAAAGCAGCAGCTTTTATAGGGCTAGTATCTAAAAGACTGTAACAGTCTAATTTTCTTTTTAAACAATCCTATTCATACAATATAGGCCTAGAATTATAATATAAGAAAAGTCTTTCTTTGAAGGAAAACACAAGAAATCATGTCTTCCTACATTTTGACAAAATTCTTCAAAAAAAAACCTGGAGCAATACTTAGTAATTTTACATGGCTCAAAAAAATTAACTAGCCAAATATATTCAGGTGTTTGAGTTGGTTAACTTAAAACATGAGATAAGTACTACTGAGTTCTTGGGATACAATCTTTAGTAGATATTAGAGGATGCCAGAGGGTAAAGAGAGTTGAATAATGAGGGGGAAACACCCAAGATAACCTTTGCAGAGATCAATACTGCGCTGGGACCAGTGTTTTATTTAATGCAACAATTACTCTACTTTTTCTACAGGCATTAGATCCCTTCTGCTATCCTTCACTCTTACAAAGAAAGAAAGGGTTACCCCCACGTCTCAAGGATTTGCATTCCAAAGATTTGCTTTTTGTTTCTTACTGTACCATAAACTTCTATGTGGTCTTCAGCAAATCCCTTTTTATCTCTTCCCAGTAAGACAACACGTGTGAACTGCAACCAAGGATAAGTATGCTAAAGATAGGATTGTCAAAGTATTGTTACATGAACAGAAAAATTTTTGTTCCTAAAAACTAAAAAGATTTTTCAGACAGTAGAAATCACAACTATTCTTTCTGGATTTACATTCAGTGTAAACAAGCCCAGGTCTCTGTAAATTTGACTTCTGCTCAACAAATGAGAAGGATATTATTACTACTTCTTTGTAATGACATTTAGATAAACTTGCAGTAATTGTCTCTACATGGACAAATATAAGCTAGAAAAAAATAAGTAAAAAAAATCCAAATCCAAATCCGTGTTAAATTGATGCTATGACTTCAGTTGTGAGCCATTTGTTTATATTAAACTCCCATCTTTCTTTTCTTCTTTTTTCCAGGGCATTAAATATAAGTGCTAAAAAAATATTTTTATACAAATAATAATATAGCTCAGGATATGCCTTTATTTTCATATCCTGCTTCCCTTACTACCCCGCTTCATTATTTTTTTGATACTCAATCGAAGTTTGGCTTTTAAACAACAAAAACACTGTTTCATAAAGCACTTGTGGACCACTGTGCTCCACTGAGCTGAAGTAATGTGGAAGTATCAGAAATTAATGAGCACGGTGGAGCACAATCTAAGCTCCCAGGGGCAAGATAAAGAAACCTAAGTACTGAAATGAGTTTCTTGCGGTATATTATACAGTTTTCAGTCTAGATGTAAACACAGAAAATTCAGATTTTTCCAGTACTGTGTGCTTTAGTATAGGTGCATTTTCTTCACCTTACAGTGCTTAATACATTTCACCTCAGCCAAGAAAGCTTGCTTTAATGGAAGTTAAAAACGTAGTATGCATAGGAAAAAATGCACTCTGATGCATACAAAGATTACAAACCCTCAGCTGACTTGACAACATTATATTAGTTTAACATTGCAGACTCTTGAGAAACTGGTTGCTGCTTAAAAACCTTCTTATTGTGTTCTTACAATAAAAGAGAGAAACATGAAATTCCTTGAAAATCATCATAACAGAGTATCCTAATGGATCATTATTCATACGGATGGGAGCCAAGAAGTATAAAAGCACAAAGGATCTGATATCCTTCATTAGAAAAGATAATATTATTTACAATCACTTGCTCTTTCCTACAAGGATTCAGAATTTTTATTTTCCTTCTTATAAAAATATGAGTATAACATACAGTTATGATTAAAATTTTACTTGTTAAGTCTGGAAACAAATATATATTTTGAGAGTACTCCTTCTTTGTAAAGCACTTGGCTAAAATAATTGGAAAAGGGGCAGGAACACCTACAGGAATAAGTTGTTATTAATAGGAATGTCACATTACTGCTGACTTGATAAGTTACATTCTTTTAGCTGGATCTTATTATAAACTTCCCAATGTTCAATACAGTTAGCAGAGAAGGTACTAGTTTGACAAACACCGGGAAGCTGATGCCAAAAGCAGCAACAATTGCCGCGCACTGTGAGAACTGCGAGGCTTGCAAGATCTCGGGGGGGGGGGGGGGAGGNGGGGAGGGGGGGGTGGTGGTGCTCAGTGGGTTTCTGGTCCCCAGGCACCCTAGGGCTGTGTGTGTGGACAGAGCAGGTGGCAGGTCTCACAAGAGAGGCTGTGCATAGTGAAGGAAGCTTGAATTCAATCTTGACTTGACTGATGTAAGCAACCCACACAATGAAGGGCAGTAGGGTTAAACTGAACGTAAGGGTGGGCAATGGTAGTAGGTTTAGGATGGGCATAAGGAAGAATTTTTTTTTCCAGTGAAGGTGGTGTGACGTTAGTTGCCCAGAAATGTAGTGTCCCACAAGTAGAAGTATTCAAGGCCAAGTTGGCTGGAACTTTGAGCAACCTGGCAGGCAAAAGGGGTGGACTAGATGATCCTTAAAGGTTCCTTCCAATTACAATCATTCTATGGTTCTATGATCCTATGACAAAGAGAAAAAATCAGGTGAAAAAATAGTTCCCATTAGTAATTCAATAATCTACTATTAAAAGACCATCAGATATTCACTAAGATTTCAAGATAGGAATTTGTTTAAGAAGTTACCTTAGCCTATATTTTATTTTAATTTTACAGTAAATTTTGATAACAGGATCATTAGGTCAATTCACTATGTTGAAACTATCACTTGGTATTTAGTTATTACTTTGGTGTAAGTACTTAGCTGAAGCAGCAGGCATTAAATGCTATTGACACTGTAATTTGAAACTGCAGAATTATTCTGGTAAGGATCAGGTTTAGATTTGTAAGCTCGCTATGGAATTCTGTACTACACTACAACTGCATGACAGCTCTTCTCGGATCGCTACAGAGAGTGTTGTAAATACTGTAGTCTCAGGAGACACATTTATGGCAACTCTGAATGCTTGCTAACTGAATTTAAGAAGCAAAGCTATGTAGAAATCAGATATTGCAAAGAAAAAGTGGTTTTGAGCCTTCTCACCTGTTTTTGCCCAAATCATTCCATCTAAAGTGTTTACTTTTCCACATATTTGGTATTTTAATCTTCTGATACTCTGGAAGATTTCATAATATCTCAACCAAGGGACTACCCTCCCCTTGCAAAATCTTACAGTGAACTCAGTGAGACATACTAAATCCAACACCTTTGTAACAGAGCTCTGTTCAGTTCATGTCTACGTACATCAGGTCTGGAATCTTATGTCCTAAGATTGAATATTTTAGCCTTAGTCCTTTGACAGATTACTCTGTTGTGATTACTCTAGTCAGTTAAAAGTTATTATTTGCAGTACAGAGAGATCAATCCTGTATCTCTGGAGTTCATTTTCTAACTGCGTCAAATTATTTCTAGAAATAAGGAAATATTCAGCTAACTTTCAGCACCTGTGGCCTTATATACATAATAAATGAGCAGGACGGCTTTTTTCTAATCTCATACTGCAGGAGATCACACTGTCTCAATAAGCCTCTAATACTTTGAGGACACTGGAGATTAAACTTAGAAATTGAGCCTGTATGTAAAGTTAATAATACTGACTAAATCATTTCCAGAATCCAAAATGGATTCTGAGAGGAGATTGCTTTGTGATTTTGTTTTACAGATAGTCACATTACTGTCATGTTCATGAATCACAATTATGTAGGTAATGAATTTTAATTAATTAATTTGTTGTAATTACCTGTAATTCTAAAGTAACTCAATCCCCTGAAGTTTCTCTCTTGTTAGCTACCACATAACATGGTTCTGTTTGATTCTTCTCCCTTGACAGTCTGATGATCAGATTATCATAACAGCATTACGGAAATAGGCTGAGGCGAACTATCCATTTTATAAACAGGGAGCATCATAACACCCTCAGAGTCCACTTTTCTTCTCTTGAAATGTATAGTATGTATTTATTGCAGTGTGTGCCTCGAATTACAGTGTAACCTTAAGCAGAAAGTCCAAATAATTAGTTCATAAAAATACTGTACACATCTTCGCCCTAGTATAGAAAAAAGAGAACTTAAAAAAACTGAAAAAGACATAATAAAATAGTAAAGAGCTAAATGCATAAAATGTTTACCTATCCAAGCTGAAAGAGAGAAGTTATTAACATAAAATGACTCATTGAATCAGCACTTCTTATATGAAACGTATTTTCAAGATTTTCTTTCTTTTAAACAAAACTGGCAGGAGTTTTAGTGCTCATTAACATGAAAAATAGGTATTGTTCTCCAGGACAATAGGCACAGCAAAATATAAGAAGCTGAGGCATAGATTTTTTAATAGAAAACAAACCAGGCATGACCTACAATCCTCTTCTCTAAGGCAGAAAAATATCCTAGAAGAGGCTCTTTATTTCACATGTAATCCATGTTCTCAGTTTTAGTACTGCTGCCACAAACTCTTCAGATGACAGTTCCAATGGCTTCAACATCTACCACCCATTAAATGAGCACTTCACCATAGAATTGTAGACTCACTTAGGCTGGAAGAGAACCTTAATATCACTAAGCACAAACATTAACCTAATGCTACCAAGTCCACCACTAAACCATGTCCCTAAGCATATGGAAGAAGAAGCAACAAAGAAATGTACAACCCACCAAGCATCTTATGTGACAGCTAGGGGCAAGAGTCAATGAACAGGTAAAATAATTAGCATTTAGGTAAACAAAATATGATTGTTTTACAAAATTATAACAAATCATTTCAATTATAAGTGGTTTTAATACTGATGACTTAAAAAAGGCCTCTCACTTCTGTGGTCACAGTTACACTGGCATAAAAAAAATCTCAAGTGAAAACTGCCTGTCCTTTCACAGACCACTTCTGAGAACCTAATGGACCATCATCACTCTGTAGCTCATCTCCCCTCTGGCATAAATGCTCTCCAGATACCATAGGAGCAATGAAATATTAATTACTTATTTTATCAGCTTGGTTGCTGGTTGGATACAAGGAAGAATTTTTTTATAGTGACAGTGGTGAAACACTAGAACATGTTGCCCAGAAAGGCTGTAGAAACCTCATCCCTGGAAACATTCAAGGCCGGGTTGGACAGGGCTCTGAGCAACCTGACCTAGTTGAAGATGTCCCTGCTCACTGCAAGGGGTTTGAACTCAATGACTTTTAAAGGTCCTTTCCAACTCAAACCTTTTTCTGATTCTATGAATAGCAAACACACAGTAAGCACTTCCTGACTAATCTACACTCCAGTGTGAGCTGAAAGACCTAAGTGGGCAACTTCACTAATGTCAGAGCTGTACTTGACACAGATACCCTCCAAAAGTTCGGTGGCTGTGCTCCACAGCAGATAGGGTTGATCACAGCCCCTGGGCACCCTCCAGGTGCTGCCTGGTAGGAGCAGGCAGAGTTGCCTGACACTGAGTGGCTCCATGCAGGCACTTTCAACTTGGACCCCTGCAGAGCACTCTGACTCATGGCAGAAACTGCCTCTTGAGTCTCCTCTGATAAAATCACACCTTTCATTACTCTGGAAGACTTTTCTCTTACCTAGCTTTTATCTGCCTGTATCTGGTTTCCCGAATACCTTGAAGGGGAGAATTGGTAGAATGAGACCTGTGTGCTGGACAGATATGCAGTCATGCTCTGGCACAATATCTGACTGTAGTGAAAGCAGCAGGTAAGTCACTGACTTCACTGTTTCTGTAATTCCCTTCCTAATTGTCTTCATCACTGAAACATGTTCAGGTTAAATCTCCCATTCCAGCATTTAGTCCATTATGACTAACAGCTTCTAAAGTTAAAAATACTATTAAACACCCAGTTGATTAATGATAGTAATTTTATTTTTAGCTCATGCCCTCCCTGGTTTCCAGGGACCTCCAAGTTATTTCAGAAATCACTGTCTTCAAGATATCTTTGCATCTCTTCATTCCTTTTCTAAGGTAATCAGAAATAAGGACCAGAATGTGAAATTAAGACAAAAATACCAGAATGTGAGACAGAGTAGTAAGGCTCTTTTTAATTCAGCGTTATTGTTCACTTTTAAGCTTCATAGGGCTCCATTGACCCAGTTTCATAATTACTTTTTTCTGTAATTTTGCCTCTTGCTCAATGAAGCGGATGCAACCCACTGTATTCATTTACTGAATTAATGGGATTTTATGTTAAGGACAAAATCTCCTGAACATAGTTTTGACATTTACATTACATATATTCACTGTATCTTTGCCGCATTGCTGCTTTTCTTGCATTTTAGGGATTCTCCTTCTAAAAGAACTCGAGCATACATTATTTCTCCAAGAACTAATGGACTCAAGTTATTTATTTCTCAGTGTTCACAAAGAAAACCCACTAATTATTTTTCTATCATTAATATGTTACTATAAGTGACTTTTAAAGAGGTAAATAAAATGCTGAATCAGAAGTTTGAAAGCTTTCATTAGAGAAAAGCTTTTTTAGGAATTGTACCACAGAGACAATACGCACAGACAGCTGCCTTGTACTGTGGCACTGAGGGCACTGAGGGAAGGAGAGTGGCTTCAGTCCAGTCAGACTTTGTGTTGACTGTTCATTTTGCCTAAATGCAGCATGCAACTCATTTCCTTCCAATCAACATCATCTGTATTCTTAAAATAAACTATTTACACACATTGACTTGTTGGTATTAGTATGCTTGCTTTTACTTTTGCATCAATTAAAAAATTGTATTAGACATATTTAATACAGCCACCACAAAACAGTGATTATTTTAAATCTAATGCTGAAAGATGACCTCATGACACTAGCATTATACGTCAGTTTAATATAAATTACTCTATAACATGTAATTCACAGTTTAGTTGGATGTAAGGACAGTAATTATGCAAGTACACTGCATTCAAATGATATAATAATTATTCTCATAGTTATCAAGTCTGAAGAAAAGGGTGAAGAACAAAATGACAGTTGGACTGTTTGATCTGTCTTCAGAGAAACTAAAACTTCTCAGGTATATACCTCCTAAACCTCCTCATGATCTAGGAATCTGCTTTAGCCCTTTGCAGCTGGTACTTCCCCATGGCTTCCAACATGGAATACATACTGGAAGTATCAGAAACAGCAAAAAAGAAAGCGTGAGAGAGACCTAACATTGCCCCAGATTTGAAGCAAGCCTCAGCAACCTAAGTACAAACACTATTCACATTATCACAGAATCACAGAANTAACCTAAGTACAAACACAATTCACAGAATCACAGAA
>WAAB01018090.1:0-14643 GCA_013389865.1 Piaya cayana
ATTTTCCCCTTAAATTTATAACACAAAACCCAACAGTATTCTTTAGCCCTGAGACATAGGCATCCACTGTGGTCAAAAATACTGTTTTGTTTCTGAAATCTACTCTGTAGCATATAATCAAGAACCCTGTATTATACTAACAGTAAGTTATTTCATGAAAAAAAAATTAAGTGCCTAGACTGAAAATGTTTTAGTACTTCTATTTTTTATACTAGAAGAGAATATTCAAAGCATCAATCATGCTTGAAAAAAGAAAGATTCCCCAAGAAATAATTATTTTTATGAGAACTGTCAAAATGCAGCTATTTTGCCATGTCTTTTCAAATGTGTTGTTTGAAGCTCCCCGAGATTCCCCTAAGGGCATTCGGCTCAGAATGACATCCCGTCCCTGGAAAATTTTAAGGGAAATGAAGCTTCACAATTCTCAACAGGAGCAGGTTTCGGTTGAACAACAGCAAGTAGATTCATAGCCTGAGAATTTCCATGGAAACATTGGTGACAATTAGACAGCAACTCCTCTCTCTTCAAACAGTTTTTGCACCAGTTTGTCAGTATAAAAAACACATTCACCAAAACTGCTAAGATTGTGTAAAAAGGTAGATACTTTTTTTTTTTTTAAGATTAGAGGTACACTTTTTAGACTTTAAGATATGCTGGTAGCTATTCACATGATGGAGATTTTCTTGCAATATTTAGAGTTAATGTTCAGCCCACCCTATTATTTATAAATCATAGAAATATGGAATCACAGAATCATAGAATAACCAGGTTGGAAGAGACCCACCAGATCATCGAGTCCAAACGTTCCTATCAAACACTAAATGTAGAAATTAAGGACAAATTAATCTCTAGTGTACATAACAGCTGAATATACTCTTATACTTTTAATCTGAATTGTGCAGAACCCTAATTAATCACTACTCTTCATCTTCACCTGCTAATGAACTTGAAGCCCGTACTGACGCTGCCCAATGTGGTTGGAGCACAGTGATAACACATAAAAATGAGCAGCCAGAGGGACTGGAGAGGAAATACTAATGGTGACAACAGAGGACTTGACCAGGATTGTAGAAACACAGAATACTTCATCTTGAAAGGGATGTGTAAAAGTCATCTAATCTAACTGCCCCCTGAATGAGAGGGGAAATCTTCAACCAGACCGCGTTGCTTAGAGTCCCAGGTCCACAATAATTTCCTATCATATTTATCTGCTGGAAGGTAACTAGCAAGTACCAGCAAGAGCTGTTAGTTTTCTGCTACTTAATATTTTCTCCCCTACCTCTTCTGTCTTTTATGTTTGTACAGGGCATAGTCAGCCTTTTGGATAATGCTTCCTCCATCATGGAAGCTGTGCCCACACAAAAACCTCAGAAACAGTGTCTTGCTCCAAGTGAACTGTAATGAAGCAATTATTTCAATAGATATTTATTCATTTTTTTTTTCTTTTTTAATTGCTGCCTGCATGGATGTACATTGTGCACAGCGCTGCGAAAAAAGCTTCATTTCCTAAAAAATACTTAGCAAAATCTCCCATGAAATTGCTTGCAGCCAGGATATTACTCACCAGACTCCATTGTCCATTTTCCAGGAAGACTTTGATTGAGACAGATTTATTACTGGATCCTGCTAATGCCTCCAACAAAAGGAACTGAAAGTTAATGACTGTCAGTTTGAATTAACCTGTCTTGGAGAGACTTGAGTCAGTTAGGATCTCAATTTATACTTTGACTTGATGGAAGTCGATTTGGATTAAAACCATCGTCTGATATTAATCATAGAATCACAGAATCACCAGGTTGGAAGAGACCCACCGGATCATTGACTATTCTAGTACTTGGGTTTTGCAGGAATGAAGATCTCAAAAAAAAATATTAATCTGATAGGATATCAGTAATATTAGTACATCAAGAAACTATATGTAAGAATCTACAGTGATGTCACAGGTATAGGGAAGAATTTGAAGACATTTATAGAATCGTAGAATCACCAGGTTGGAAAAGACCCATTGAGTCCAACCATTTGAGCTGCCCTAGGGTACTCCTGGTCTCCCTTATCTGGTCCAGAAGGGTGTGTGTCTCCCGTGGGCACAGTTAGCCCTATGTGAACAGCTGAATACTCTATTGGTGTTTAAGGTGTGGGTGGATGAGGTGCTGAGGGACATGGTTTGGAGACTGGTGGGAATGGTTGGACTTGATGATCCGGTGGGTCTCTTCCAACCTGGTGATTCTATGATTCTATGACCAAGCCTTGGTTATTTACCTCAGTTGTGTGGGCAAACACTTTAACATTCTCTTGTGAAATAAACATTTACAGTATCAGTAAATAGAAGAAGAACCGTTATCACCTCATCTTTGAGTGTCTCTGCTTCTCCTTTCTAGTTGTCTGTTTCACCAACAGGTACGTAACATTCCGTATCTCGTCATGGGTCATTTGCAAAAGCAAAACAAAATCTGTGAAAGGATCTCTCAGAATGGATCACTTAGTGTTTGATAGGGATGGTTGGACTCGATGACCCCGTGGATCTTTTCCAACCTGGTGATTCTATGATTTTATGATTCTATGACCACCACTTAGCAATTATTCAGTATATAAACTTTACTAAGAAGCATTGCTAGGCAAAGCTCAATCCATCTCCATCCCTGCTTAGAATAAGGGCACAAACCCCTCCCATCACTCATTTTCCATTGCCTCCCAACATCCCGCAGAAATTTCATGTAGTCTTAGTAAATTCCCAGACTACCACTAAATTACTCAAGGTACCACATGTTGAGATCACGTACATCTTGCCTCATTCAAGTGGCCAGATCAAACTCAGAAAGTGGACTGAAGCTGAAGAAGACAAGGAGGACTTTGTCTAATATGTAGTTGATTTTGATGAAGCTTTTATATTTCAACTCCTTGATCTACTTTTACCATTTCCAATCACAGTGGCAGGATTTTTTTATTTCAAAAGACACCTATAATTTCAACATTGTGTACTTTGCTGTTTTACAGAAGGGCAGCTTTGGGGACAACTCTCTTAAGCATTAAGAGTTGGTAAAGCTCGTCAGGATATGAGCCTGTCCTCAAACAGTATCAAACTCACCTATACTATACTGACACATATATTCCAAGGGCCTCAATCAAAGTAGTAAGTAGTCCTGGTGGTTCTTGGCTTAAGGAACTCATCGTGCAGGAATTTTGGGGTGCCAGGAAAAAGCTTGAGTCTGCTTGATTGTTAGGAGTAGTGTTGCAGAACTCCCAGCGTGGAGAAACAGCGCAGGCTGGAGAATGAGTGTGGATGGGGTCAGCTGGAAGTCTGGGAATAAAGACAGCAGCAACTCAGGAAAAGGAGGAAGGAGAAGGGAACAGCTGAATGTGAGATGTGGAGGGCAGGGAGTTTTATAGAACTATAGTTGGTCTGGGAGCCATTGGCTCACCACAGGAAGGATGTTGAGGCTTGAGTGAGTCGCGAGAAGAGCAACGAAGCTGGGGAAGGGGCAGGAGAACAAGGATTCTGAGGAATGGCTGAGAGAGCTGGGGGTGTTTATCCTGGAGAAGAGGAGGCTGAGGGGAGACCTATTACTCTCTCCAACTACCTGAAAGGAGGTCGTGGAGACAAGGGAGCTGGGCTCTTCTCCCAAGTGACAGGGGACAGGACAAGAGGGAATGGACTCAAGCTCCACCAGGGGAGGTTCAGGATGGACATTAGGAAAAAATGTTTCATGGAAAGGGTCACTGGGCACTGGAACAGGCTGCCCAGGGAGGTGGTTGACTCGCCTTCCCTGTAGGGGTTTAAGGGATGGGTGAACGAGGTGCTGAGGGACATGGGTTAGTGTTTGATAGGAATGGTTGGACTCGATGATCCAGTGGGTCTCTTCCAACCTAGCGATCCTATGATTCTATATGAAAAAGGCCAAAGTCTATCTAAAAAATGAAATTCACTTTGTCTGTCATCAACAGCTGCCTGATTCATTAGCTGGCATGGTTTCTGAAGATGAAGGAATGTCTCTGTAACCACAGTGGTAGCTGGTTTGGAACAAGAGCCATATTTTTTAATGGGAAAGAGGTTTAAAAAGCACACTTCAATATCACAAAAGGAGTGATCCAACTTGGCACACCATCTGCTAAACGCCTTGTTACCAAATATCAGCTGGGGGAAAAATTGCAATGGCTTTATGTATAAATAGAAGATGTCAGCTTGGAAGCTCATCAAGCCAGCAGCTTTTAGAGGAACTATTTGTAAAAGAAAGATGTCAGCTTCCAGTTTTATTTTTGTTCTTCCGTTGAAGATGCATCTTCAAATTGATGTCAGTGATTTTTTTTTTTATTCCTTGCAATTAGAGAGCAATCAGATTCTTTTTACGATAGTGCGCTTTTCCTCCTTAGTAGAAGTTTGGTTGCAATTGACCTATTTTTATATATATCATTTTCACAGCTGAAAAGAGATAATCCTATAGAAACCAGGTTTTAATTGACTTATTTTGAGATGTTTTACTCAGATGAACAGAGACAGGCCTACATAAAATAAAACCCTACTATTAGCATTCTTCCACTTCCTAGTGTTCATTTACTCTTATAAATCCCACCGGCAATAAGGCAATTACACCACAGATGGTAGAGTTCAAACAAATTAGATTCCACTGTCTCCTCACAAATAGCTTCAGTGCACAAACTTTTCCAAAGCGCGTCTGTGCCGAGCCCTCACCTTGCCACCCTATTGCTATCACCAAAATGCTCTCTTTTATCTGCATTTCATCTTATCATCCGTGCCTCTCCACCAGTTCCTTTCCTTGCCTCAGCTGACCCTTTCCCAGTAATTTCTCTCAAAATGCAAGTGAAGGACAAACATCAGGGACTCATCAACTCACACACTGCTTTTATAGAACAAACAGGCTGGAAGAGAACCACTGCATCATTGAGTCCAACCGTTCCTATCAAACACTAAACCATGATCCTCAGCACCTCATCCACCCATCCCTTAAACACCTCCAGGGAAGGTGAATCAACCCCCTACCTGGGCAGCCTGTTCCAGCGCCCAATCGCCCTTTCTGGGAAATATTTTTTCCTAATGTCCAGCCTAAATCTCCCCTGGTGGAGCTTGAGGCCATTCCCTCTTGTCCTGTCCCCTGTCACTTGGGAGAAGAGCCCAGCTCCCTCCTCTCCACAACCTCCCTTTAGGTAGTTGTAGAGAGCAATGAGGTCTCCTCTCAGCCTCCTCTTCTCCAGGCTAAACACCCCCAGCTCTCTCAGCCACTCCTCGGAATCCTTGTTCTCCAGCCTTTTCTCCAGCTTCATTGCTCTTCTCTGGACTCGCTCCAGAGCATCAACATCCTTCTTGTGGTGAGGGACCCAGAACTTTTTTTCCCATATTGTGCATCTCTTCTCTCCAGTTACTCTTTCACCCTTCCCCTTCTCCTGCACACTTGTGTGTGCAAGTGCTTTCTGTACCACATATTCTTCAGAACACAGACAGTATTTCCTTGCATGCCCATGTAATGCATTTTACAAGGAGACTTCAGTCCTGGTTACATCAAGGTTTCTACCACCCTGTATTACAAACACTTAATACCTTCATTAATATGGCAAAACCTTTTCCCCTGCAGGTTTTGCATAGATAGATTTATCCTCATCTCAGCAACTCAGACCAGCTTGACTGCTCTACCAAATAAAGAGTCTTGCCTTGGCATGAAGAAGTGCAAAGACAGCCTCTCTAAATACGGAAGAGATGATGATAAAGCTTGAGGAGTTGGATAGCCACCACGCCATCAAATCCAATTTCAGAGCACTGCAAAGCCAGAGTGTCCCAACACGATGTTCCTCTGATGAAATTGCCTCAATACACACTGACGCAACAGAAGTAGACGGATCTATCTTGCTAATTATCTGTGCTTGCGGTTTGAGTAACCTGAAGTTCTGGATCACTTCAATCCAATTTCAGCCACAGCAGATGCTGGCTCCTCTGTGGGATGGGAATGGTCCAAGGTGAATGCGTCTTTGGATAATCTACCTGTAGTGTTTGTTACTTAAATTTATAGGACAAGCATCCTCAGAGTAAAGGGGCACCTCTAGCCATACTTTTGAAACTCCAAGGAGGAAAGACACCAGGTCTGCATTTTTCAGCTGAATCAGAAAAGAGGTGGACAGAAGACAGAAAAAAATATTCAAGAGCTCCAACTTCAGCTCAGGCATCACAGAGCGAAAGTACGAAATTTCAAACCCAATATTCAGTCATGACCTTGATGAAACCTTAAATATTCAGCTTGTGCTTACGCACAGTTTTAAACTTAGTGCATGTAGACAAAAGGGAAATCCTCCCTGCAAACACCAGATCTCCCATTTACCCCCAACATCAAACATTCAGCACATTAAGAGTCAAGAGAATTCTTAATTGACTACACCTTACGAACTATTTTCTACTTTTAAGGTGATTGGATTGGTGCTTTCTGCATTTTGTGTTTGAACTCTTTTCTTATTCATTAAAACTTCCATTTAGTTTTTTGTTTTTCTTATTGACAGAAACAGCTTTCAGCATCCACTTCAAGCAACTTGCTACTAAAGCTCTGAAGTCATATATTATAAACATAAAAATATCTCTGACTAGCAAGAATCTTCTGTAATCAAGTCTCCTTTCATTTATGCCAAGATCTCAGCACAGAAACCCAGAGAAGTCAAGTATCTACTTCCAAGGCTTGGATATAGAAACTAAGCTCTATGCACAACACAACAATTAGGTTTTTAAATTAAAGAAGCTGTAACTTCTACTGTCCTCCATCTGGAACAAGTTTTCAGTGCTCTGGCTGCTCTATATCAACAAATATAGAGAAAACCCTTAAAGACTAATAGGTACAAAAGAGAGAGAATTTGGGATGCAATTATAGCATAGCCAAGTAGTGAAAACAGAGAAAAACAAAGAAAATGTACTTGATCTGGGAGGTGAAGAACCTCAGTCGAAGTAAAATAAAGTCTTAAAAGAATAATAAAAAAGTCAGCCAAGGCTTTACAGCAGCAAATTTTGTTGTGAAAGAGGTGGAAAGAAATAACAAATGGAAACAGAGAGAAATTTTGAACTACATAATGTATTTACAAAAGTAGATTTTGATATGAAATTACTGACTAGACCTAGTACCACATTTCTGCTGTGCCCTGAATACAGCTTTGCTTCTTGGTGGTTTTTTTATTTTTTTCAGTATCTCTTTTTTGTTTGTTTCTTTAAGTTTCATTCTGGGGTAGCAGTAGATTTATCTGCAATTGCTTCTAGTAGCTTTTTAAAACATTTAGCTCTGGAGTAGCAAAGCCTCGTAGCAGCAAACATTGAATACACACCTTTGAGATCTACAGCCGCGTGTATGAAAGAAGACAGCCCCAAATGTCCAATCTAAAAAAGTCTGGGGAAGCTTTTACTTGACTTATCTGAGTCATTAAATGTGAAGGTGAGGGTAAAAGCAAGTATTGCTGAGAAAAGCACGGCAGATTAAGGAGAGTCACAGCTGAGNTGAAAAATGTTTTCCTAATGTCCAGCCTAAACCTCCCCTGGTGGAGCTTGAGGCCATTCCCTCTCGTCCTGTCCCCTGTCCCTTGGGAGAAGAGCCCAGCTCTCTCCTCTCCACAATCTCCTTTCAGGTAGTTGTAGAGAGCAATGAGGTCTCCTCTCAGCTGCTTCTTCTCCAGCCTAAACCCCCCCAGCTCTCTCAGCCGTTCCTCATCAGGCCTGTTCTCCAGCCCCTTCACCAGCTTCGTTGCTCTTCTCTGCACTCGTTCCAGAACCTCAACATCCTTCTTGTGCTGAGGGGCCCACAACAGACCCCAGGATTCAAGGAGCGGTCAATCATGGAACAAATCCTCTTCAAATACATTTCTGAGTGCACAGTGGAGGAGAAGGTGATTGGAAACCATCAGCACAGCTTTACCAGAGTTTAATTGTGCCTGAGAAACCCAGGCGACCTTCTGTGATTAAGTTGCTGGGTTTGTGGACAGAGGAAGAGCAGTTAATGTCATCTGCCTTAAATGACAAGAATTTTGACTCTGCATACGGGATTCCTGTATTGAGATATTATGATCTGGATGGTTGGACAACTAGGTAAAATCGATTGGGCTCAGAGGGCAGGGGTTAAGGTATCATGCTCCAGCTCGAGGCCAGTGACAAGTGAAACATCACTAGGCTTCATCTGGGGACCTGGGCACTGAACAACTTTATCACTGATCGGGAAGAGGACCTTTATGTGAATGAGAGGTTTCACATTTCAAAGAGAGAATTGATGTAAGATGGGATCATGACGAACTCCAGGGTTACAGAAGACTTCTAGGATCTCATCAGGAATGAGGAGAAATTAAAATAGCATCTTTGGATTGTTCTTTGTCTTGAAAACTGATGACAGCAAGAAATATTGGAGGCAAAATAGTGAACTAAACTAGATGACAAGGAATTATTTCTGTGAAATACTGGATCAAACTAAAAGGGACTGAATCTCAGACTCAAGGAGGGATGATGGTTGGATAACTGGAGCAGACAGGCAGGCAGCATCCATGTTAAACAAAAGGTTTTATACAGCCAGACCTCATTCAGAAGTGGATTAAATGAAGTTATTTAAGACTGTTAAGGAAAATTTTTAGCAGCATTGGTACCAGTATCAGGATTCTGGGTTCGAGTAGGAACTTCATATTTGGTAGGAGTGGATGAAAATTTATTTTGCCTCGTGTTGCAGCAGATCAGCAGCAGGCAAAAATTCAAACCGATAAGGAAAAAGGGTTCCTAAAAGCAAGAAACTGCTAACACAACAATGGGCCTTCCTCAGACCGTGTGACTAGAAAATTTAGAATATTGTTACCACAGCCTGCAAATTACCTATCAGTTGGGATGCATATGTGAAGGAAAATCAGCAGAAAATCACTTAAAAGAGGTGTTCTGGTGGCCAAAACAGAGTGATACCACAATTGTGAAAGGCACTTTTCGCCAATGCTGGCTTCAGGGCACAGGAAAGAGAACAGCTGGATTTATTACTGCAAGTGAGCTAGATGGAAATAGAAAGATAAATAGAAGTATTGGTATTACAAGCTCTCTCTCTCTTTCTATTTGGCACATACACATATAAAGGAAAAGAGTAACACTTAATACATGGGTTTTTTCCCAAACGCAGAAAAGTAAAAAAAAATACTTTGTTTAAAAGAATGCCTCGCAGGGTTAAAACCTACTCAAATATATCAGAAAGAAAAGAAACATTAACAAATCTAGGGAAGCAATAATATACTCAATGATGCAGAAACGCTAGATGTGTTTGAAAACCTATCCTGTTCTGTATTTGAAAGAAGCAGCGTGACCTACGCTTATCACTTTAACGTGATAAAGCGTTTTCCGGTCCATGAGTAACTCAGTAGGATATTACACCATAACCATAAGAAAGAAAATCTTTTAACAAACCGAAATAGCTTCCACGAAAAGGAAAAAAAAGTTGGCTTGGGGGGTTTTGGATAGCTGCTGTATTTTCAGCAGACCTGGTTCTGGCACAGCCTGGAAGGATGGAGAAACATGAACATCCTAACACTCTGCAAGCGAGCAGGGACAACCCAAGTAACAAAAAACCTTCTCTAACCCCCAATAAATTAATGCAAAACCTGACTGAGCATTCATTTATCTTGTAGAGAAGTAGAATGTAAGCACTGCCTCTCAACAGCAACTCTTGAAAAAATAAATCATGTCACATAAGCCTGATTACATCCTTCAGGACACCACAAGTTCAGCTGATAAAGGAGTCAGTAGAGATATAACGTGCTTAGATTTCTGCAAGGCATTTGACTTAGCACAGAACAAACTGAGGAAAATGTTTGAACTATACAATATTAATAAATTCCACTTTAAATAGATTAGACAACAACCCAATCTCAAAAAGTAGCTGTTAATGTGAAATCATTAAATGAAGAGATTAGTTGTCTTTTTTTTTCTTATGAGATTGGTATGACACATTCATTGAGCGAGTATACGGTGCTGATAAACTCAATAAGAATAGGCAGATTTGTGAATCACCATTGCAGAGCAGGTGAAAAGAAGGATCTTTCTTACTATTTTTTGATTTTTGACTGTCACAAATTACCTCCAGGAGAAAGGGCAGCAGCACAGATATACAGACTGGAGCCTGTGGATTCTCAAAAGCATTTAAGTGCTCTGAATGGATGAACACGGAGCAAAAAGGAAGGCCAGAAGGAAAAGTTAATTGTTCATTTATCGTTGGTGAAACCAAGACCAGAATTCTACAGTATTTATATAGGTATCTGCAGTATTTTTATATATATATCTGCATGTATAAAAATATAGGGGCTTTTATATATGTATGCACACATATATATATATATATAGTTTTGGCTTCCACATTGTGTAAGAAATAGTGAAATGCAGATGATCAGGTTGATGGGAATCAANTGTATCTGCAGTATTTATATATATATGTATATCTGCATGTATAAAAATATAGGGGCTTTTATATATGTATGCACACACACACATATATATATATATATAGTTCCTGCTTCCACATTGTGTAAGAAATAGTGAAATGCAGATGATCAGGTTGATGGGAATCAATGTATTATGATAACGCT
This sequence comes from Piaya cayana, assembly GCA_013389865.1. Lineage (NCBI taxonomy): Eukaryota > Metazoa > Chordata > Aves > Cuculiformes > Coccyzidae > Piaya > Piaya cayana. Next base: position 10,573 of record WAAB01018090.1, read on the forward strand.
CTTCCGAAAAATAAGAAAAAGAGAAAGTTCACTGATACGATGCCAGATGATAAGCACGTAGGACATCAAGTGCGAACATCTTGTAATAAGCCTTCAGCCAGGGAGTGAATCTTAGCTGATGGTGGATTTCTAGACTCTTTTTCTCCAGATGAAGAAGGGATATCTTCCTTCAAGGCTCTGTGTAGCAAAAAGTAAATTAAAACTAAGATTTGGAGCTCAACACAGGGAGAATTTAGTAGAAGTCAATTGTCCACTAGATAGAGACATCAATCCAGGTAAAGAGAAGGTCCTCTTCACTTTTGAGGTCTAAATCTGTGTTGCACGAATATCATGGGAAGATTGCAGATCCTCACATTGGTGAATTTTTAAAAGATGCATCTTAAAAATTATATAATTAAACTGAGAGGAGTGGAAGAAATAATACATTTATCTAGTTATATTCTGAATAATTAAGGCATGGGTAGACGAGGTCCTGAGGGACATGGTTTAGTTTTTGATAGGAATGGTTGGACTTGATGATCCAGTGGGTCTCTTCCAACCTGGTGATTCTATGATTCTATGAATTGGCCAGACCAGAACAAATAATGCTTTGAAAGCTGAAACTCTTCAAATATCCTCATCATTTTACCCTCGATATATCTGAAACTTTTGTATTCCCAGTAAGAAAAAAAAAAAAAAACGACTGAAGCAAAATTTGCTTGAGAGAGGCTTGAGATTTCTCCCTCTACTCATTTTAGCTGTGTTTTGGCACAGAGCAGGAAGGCAGAAAAGCTATTGGTGCCCTCTTATCTTAATATTTCCATCCCAGCCGCAGGCAGCCTGCAATGAAATCTCATTTGCAAGGGTGTCATAATGCTACAGCAAACGCTGCCATTCAGCTGGGATATTCCATCGCCCTCCAACCCGCAGCCAGGGAATGCCCTGTAGGATTACTGACAGGCTACTGTGAATTACACGGCTATAAATAGCACACCAATGGTGCCTGGGGAAAGGATGATAAAACACAAGTGCAAGTTGAGTTTTTATGAAGTCATTTGCACCACAGAGAAGGATTTATCACTGTACTTGCAGTTTTTCTATTTTTCCTTCCCCAGTACATACAGAACACGGAGGAGGCGGCAATAAAGAACGGTGAAATATGATCTTTAAGAAGTTTGCTCTCTCTTTCATTCCTGTATTCTTTCTGTTCCTGCTCCTTCGCTAAAGTTCCTGTAGCATCACATATATCAGCTCAATCTTGTTACTATCTCTTCCTCTAAACTGCTTTCCCATCAATAAACCTCTCTATTCTGCAGATCATCACAAAAGACAGGGGAGGATGGGCACGCACAACACGCCTGTGGCTTCTGCTTTAAGGAGCGTGAAGATATCACGCTCAAAATTTTCCTTCAGCGCAGAAATAAACCCCTCGTTTGCCATTCCCCAGATTGAAGAGACAACTTGAAGGGTCATATGGTTGATGAGAGAAGAAGCACCTCCCTCTGAAAGGAACAGAAAAGGTTTATGAAAGTTTAAATACAAAATATAACCTTCAGGAGGGATAAGGACAAATAACAGCAGTTACACTTGTTATTTCCCCTCACCATAAGAAGGATGTTGAGGCTCTGGAGCGAGTCCAGAGAAGAGCAATGAAGCTGGTGAAGGGGCTGGAGAACAGGCCTGATGAGGAATGGCTGAGAGAGCTGGGGGTGTTTATCCTGGAGAAGAGGAGGCTGAGGGGAGACCTCATTGCTCTCTACAACTACCTGAAGGGAGGTTGTGGAGAGGAGGGAGCTNTGGCCAGTGAATCCTAATCCACATACACAATATTTCCTTAGTGTTTAAAACATAGATAACTATTTAAGCAACTGAGTGTTAAAGCAAATATGTTTGTATTTTTGGGTTCCCATATACTAGACAGACGCATAGAACTGTCATAAAAGGAATCTGAAGATTTACATGGTTGAAACTTCTATCCAAATTACCAGTTTCCATCTTTGCCGCATCCACGTTGATCAAATAAATGGCTTAGGGTTCTGATTATTTATAGAAAGTTTTTAAATCCATCAATAAATAATTACTATTAGAAATCTTTCCTTCTTTACTATAAACAGAGGCAGAGAATACTCAAGATAGATGCTTAAAATGTAAAACATTCAGTGTGGCTCTTAGACTAATATTGCTTCTTCCCTTTTACTGACATGATTTTACCCAAATTGTCCTTTGGAGAAAAAGAAGAAAAAAATTAGTTAAGACAGGCTGAAGCCTTTATGTTTATTTGAGCTCAGAGTCCCCCTAGTTTCCTGAGTACACAATGTGAAATAGTCACAGAGAAGAAGAAAGAAGTAAAGAGAAGATGAAATACTTTGTCTTCACCCCTCTCCACTGCACAGGAGGACAGTCACCTGACAACATCTGTAATGGTGTAAACATAATCTCATATTTTAGTGATTATTTCAGTACAACATTGACAAACAAGTTAGTTGTTATTCAATTTAAGTATCAAGTTTATACCTGATAATATAAACCACTGCACACTCTTTGCTCTTGGGTCATGTGTTGCTGCAAAACACAGTCAGCAATTGGCAGGAAAAGGAGAAATAAAAGAAAGGGAAGGAAAAGGAACATAAGAAGAAACAAGAAAGGGAGAAACATGAACACAGGTCTCCCATTGCAAGTAAGAATCATGGCTTATCTGAGGCTTGAGGGACATGATGCAAATGAAATCATTCTCTTTAACTCAATGTAGTAAGAATGCCTGTCAGAATAACAAGCCTGATGGTGCCATGAACCATCCCAAGCATCTGGAGCGAGTCTAGAGAAAAGCGACAAGGCTGGTGAAGGGGCTGGAGAACAGGCCTGATGAGGAGCGACTGAGAGAGCTGGGGGTGTTTATGCTGGAGAAGAGGAGGCTGAGAGGAGACCTCATTGCTCTCTCCAGCTACCTGAAAGGAGGTTGTGGAGAGGAGGGAGCTGAGTTCTTCTCCCAAGTGACAAGGGACAGGATGAGAGGGAATGACCTCAAGCTCTGCCAGGGGAGGTTCAGGCTGGACATAAGGAAAAAAATTTTCACAGAAAGGGTCATTGGTCACTGTCAGAGGCTGCCCAGGGAGGGGGTTGATTCATCTTCCCTGGAGGTGGACGAGGTGCTGAGGGACATGGTTTAGTGATTGATGGGAATGGTTGGACTCAATGATCCTGTGGGTCTCTTCCAACCTGANGTAGAAAAAACAGATAGATGTTCTCCTTCTTTTCCTTACTGGTTTCAGCAGATTCATTTTTGTTTATTCACTTCTGATCTTTTCTTTTCCAGATATGGTTGCAAAACTCTTCTCAGGTGGTATCAGCAGCCTTTTTTTGCTGAGGTTTGTGAACTGTCCCTGTGCATATAGCTAACCAATGGCAAATCTGTCGACTTAATATCTTCTGCAATGAGCTGAGGAATAAATTACTGCAGCTCAGCTGACTCAAGGGGATTTGGTAGACTACTATGGCTCAACTGTTTATCTGAGCAAATAGCTTCTCTTCCAATTCATAGTTCGCATGAAGTCAAAGTTGCAATTTGCATATTCTCCACTTACAGCTCTATCTTATCCATTTACTTGGAGGTTCATTTCATGTCAGGGCAAACATTCCCTCATCCTCTGTGGTTGTACGGAATCTTCCACAAATGCTTCTGATCTCAGTCACAGATGTAATTAGTTGCAAATCTGCTTAGCTAGACACTTCTGCAGTCTTTGTCATTCTAAAAACTATGAGCATGAAAAAGGAATGAAAAAAAACCAATCAGCTTCCTCAGATTGCATGAATAAAATTTATGTTGTGAAATAATAATAAGGTTTGTATATTTATTAGCGGTGATGACCAATCAGATTACCTGCTAGAAAATGATCTATCTGCAGAATATTTTCAACATTCAGTCTAAATACTCATTCCACTACATCTGGACCAGAGAGAAAAAAGCTTTCATCATGTTAAGTACCAGTCATAGAATCATAGAATCATCAGGCTGGAAGGGACCCATCAGATCATCGAGTCCAACCATTCCCATCAAACACTAGAATCGTAGAACCAAACACTAAACCATGTCCC
>WAAB01018098.1:0-25362 GCA_013389865.1 Piaya cayana
ACATTTACTTCAGCATGGTCTTATTATTAATTTATTATATAATATATTAATTTCCAACTATAATTATTCCTGATCCAAGCAGATAATCTTTGTGGGAATACTGCTTGTACTGTCACAAGAGAGTCCTGTTAGCTTAGCTGATTTCAGTAAGTGAAATAAAAATGACAATATATTGGCAAAGAGACTTAGGAGTGGATTCAACAACATTTGCACTAAGGTTTTTGACAAAATGGAAATTTCAGCTTCTCTGCCAAAAAAAAACCCCAAACCAACAAAAAAAAAACCCCAAACAAATCAAGAAAGAAACAGAGGAGAAGGATGTTTCTTAATGATATTGCTATTCTGGCATGAAAAAAGACTTCTACGGACCTACCTTAAAATTAATTTTCACAGGTATTCACTCAATTCTTGATTAGCCTCTCCCCACTGAACACTTCTAATGTAACAGGAGACCAGGCTTGAAACAAGCTAGTGCATCCAGCAGTTGTCCTAAACACTCATATATGGGAACAAGATCAGAACTCTGACACTGAGCTCTCAAACCAAAATAAAACCCTCAGGCTCTTTAGAACTGGGAAAATTCAGCTCTGGAAATGGCAGGTCTGGTGTGTCTTGCTTTGATCTGCAACAGAGGAATCTGCTGGATTTCAGCATTAGATCAGAACATCTTGAGGCTTAAGGGTGGATCTCAATTATGCAGCTCAAGTCTATCACTAACCATAATGGGCTCTTTGCATTGTTCCTCGAGGACATGCCCATGCAGACAATACCTGTGTGCTGGCAAGCCAAGGTCTAAAGGTATCTAAACACTGTGTAATCATTACGAAAAACACACTAGGGGATAGGGAGCTGGGCTGCTGTACTGCATGTACTTGGCAGATACCTGTGCACTGTACAGAGCAATGCCACTGGAGGAACAAAGTGCGTTATCCTTGTCCATGCTGTTCCTCCAGGCTGTTCCCTTAGTCTACTGTTTCCACTGTAACTGCCTCTTGGAGTGCTAGATGTTAACACTATGGCCCCAGGGAATGCTGTTTTTTTAGGAGCCTGTGGGAAAGAAGAAAGGGAGCCACTGGGAGAGGCCCAGGAGCAAAAACCTGCAGTAGGCACCTCACTCTTCATTGAGGAGAAAAACCCAAGCACCAAATCAGCAAATTTACCATAATTTCAAGCACTGCTAAAATTTCATTACAGTCCTGGTGCCAGTATGTATTGCATGAAAGTAAAGCTGCATTTGCCCAAAACCAGCTGGTGCCAGAAAGGCATTGAGAAGAACCATTAGTGTCCTGGTGAAGAGCTGGTATCCACCTAAGCAGAAACTGGGCTTTTTGGTCAGCCTGGAACTGGGATCCCAAACAGAATATGGGCAGTTCTTAGCTTTTCTATGAACTTTGAGAGAAGCTCAGGCAAGACAGTTTTTGGTGCAATTTGCTGCCAAAATCTGTGGAGAAACATGGGAACTTCCAGAGTGACTTACCTCACTAGGTTCCATGGCAGGTGTTGGTAGACAACTGGTCTTTCAAGAGGTGCTCTCTAGGGAGTATGGAAACAACATGAATCTTACCGTTGCCCTCTGGTCCGTGTTTCTTTCAGTCTCCTGTGCAGTGCAAATAGTGGCACAATGAGGCTTTTGTAGTGGGACAAGGAGATATAGTTTGCCATCTGTGTAAATCCACAAGTAACTCATGCAGTGCATCGAAGTGGCTATGAGGGCATAAGCGAGCTCTCAGAAGAGTGTACCATGCATGCCTCTTGTTACGGCAAATGGACAGCATCCCCTCTTCAGTAGGCATTGCCTCAGGCAGCCAAGGGAACTGATGCATTTAAAATCAATTTGATCTTCCCCAGCAACAGTGTGTTCCCATGTGCATGGTCTGTGCTGCTGTCAGCTTCCAGACATTTTATAATTTGATTAAATCCTGGACAACTTTTTCTTCGTCTATGTGTAATCCCTCAGACGGAGCCTATCACAGCTTCTGGCTGATGGGCGACTCTTTTATCCAGGGCAGACAGAAGCACTGCCCAGGAATGTGATAGCTGCATGACAGTCTGCTTTGGTACAATTGGCTGGAGATGGGAGGCCCCCATTGGGAAGAAAGGACTTTACCACCCTCGTTCCCTCAGCAGCATGTAGGGACTACCAAGGTGCCTTGCTGGTACAGGGAAGCACCTGGGCCAACCCAAAGGTTATAACTCAGAAGCACATCTTGACAGATAATTCAGAGCAGCCTTTTGGCCATCTCAGAGCAAATCCCCTCACCCTGCAGAGTCCCAGGGTCAGGGAGGGTGGAGGAAGAAATGGAGCTGCCTCCTCCCCAGAGTTTCTTCTCGGTGGCTGGCTCTGCCTTAGCAAGGACGACTGTATGACTTCCATACCTGGAGAAGACAACAGAAGACCTGTTTGAGTCTGAGGTACCACTGCTCTGCACTAACTTTCAGAAAGATGATGAGCTCCTTGCTGTTCTGGTTTGCAGTCGGAGTGCAACTATGCTCAGCACATGGTCACACAGAGGTGCTAGGCTGGCAGTGTCCAGACACGCTCTTGTGGGTATGTCCTGTGTCCATGCCCATTCAAACTCCTTCTGTACAATACATGCTGAGGCTGATCAAAGCGTGAGAGCCTCCATGATCTCCATGATCTGGCAAGCATCAACACAGACAACACTCGCTAGAACTTCACTCTCATTTTCCCAGATCTAAAGAAATTCATTCACAGTAAATGTAAAACTGCAGGTTTATGCAGGTTCTTACTGAAACCAAAGGAGAACCGCATCTTTTCCTTCTTATCATTGTAAGCAGCCATACCGGGCTTATTTAAAAAAATATGCAAACATACATGCATGCATTTGTGTGAAAGTCTGTGGGCTACCACTTGCCCTGGTGGACACTAGAAATCCCAAATAACACCATTGATGAAGAGGGGATTAGGCTAAACTCTTGTGACAAAGGACAGAATAGATTTCTAAGTATTTGCTTTTAAAGAGTTGCTATATCTTTCCCTCATGCAAAGGAAGCCATCTTAAAATCTCAATTACTACTAGATGAGGCTGCTTTTTAGGCTGTCTTGTGTGGGTTCTGAACACATACATGGAAAACTTGTAAAACTATGTTTTTGTAAAAGCCAGCAACGTTGTTGAGGATGCCTGTTATCTGAGCTCTCGCTCTCTCATCAATTCCCTTCTTGTAATTAATTTCCTTACTTTTTCCATGGGATAATATTACAGAGTGTTGATAAACGGCTCTTTTCTTTTGCCCCGGAACAGCAATCAGTGCAAACAGGTAGGTTTTTAAATCCTTGAAAAGAAAGATGTTCAGCAAACAGAACTTGTTACTGAATTAAAATTCTATTGAAGATATGGAGGACTTATAAACTTGGAGCAAAAATCTATAGCTGGTCAGCACTTTGCTTACTCATACCTATTGACTTGCTCTGGGCAGTAAACACTCTGGGAATATAACACATCCTTGGGCTCTAGCCCATCTGCATAGACCAATTTTGCTGCTGAATGTGCATTTCTCACTAAGGCTAACTGCTCATCTCAAGGCTATAATGATACTGATGCACTCGTGCCATGAACTGCAAACCACTGTTCTGGCAGTTCTCTTGTTTTATTTCTCTACCGCAAGAGCTGGAATGAATTGTATTTATTGGTGAAGCTTATTTTTGCTGGCTTTCTGTCTCAGGCAGTGGAGGGTTTTATGGAGCTATCTTGTCCATTTTAAATCCTTTTTTTAATCATCCTTTTTCCCAGCAGTTACATTGTCCTGAAATAGCCCTGTATAGCAACACCAATCATGCATATGTGCTTCGTGTTTCCCAGGGTATAAAACTGCCTCTACAAACACACTTTAGGAGAACTTACTGTGAGCCTGCACCTTCTGGTGACCAGGCCAGCTGACTGCAACTGATATAATTGAAATCTTTGCTCTTTTCTAGACTTCATATGTATCTCAGCTAAGCAGAAAAGCAAATTCTCTACCTGTAAACTGTAGGAATCAGGAACACTTCTCAGTATCAGGGATATGAACCCTATCCAGGTGCAGAACCTTGCACCTGGCCTTGTTGAACCTCATGAGATTCACACAGACCAACTTCTCCAGCTTATCCAGGTCCCTCTAGATGATATCCTGTCTTTCCACTGTGGCAACTGCACCACTCAGCTCTGTGTCATCTCCAAAGTTGCTGAGGGTGCATTCAATCTCGCTGTCTATATTACTGATGAGGATAGTAAATAGCACTGTTCCAAGTAGGGACCCCTGAGGGACATCACTTGTCCCATTGGGACTGTGAGCCATTGACCACTACTCTCTGAATATGACCATCAAACCAGTTTCTCATCCACTGTACTGTCCACAGGTTAAACCCATATCTCTCCAATTTAGAGAGAAGGATCTTGTAGGGGACCACGTCAAATGCTTTACAGAGGTCGAGATAGATCACAGCCATTGGTTTTCTCATGTCCACTGCTGTGGTTACCCCATCATAGAAAGCCATGAGGTTGGTCAGACAGGATTTTCCCTCGGTGAAGCCATTTTGGCTGCCATTAATCACCTCCATGTCCTCCATGTGCTTTAGCATGTCTTCTAAGAGGATCTGTCCCTTGATATATTCCATGATCTTCCCAGGCACAGAGATGAGGCTGACAGGTGGGTAGTTCTCAGGGTTGTCTTTTCTACCATTTTTAAAAACAGGGGCAATGTTACCCTTCTTCCAGTCACCAAAGACTTCTCCTGACTGCCATGACTTTTCAAATATCATGGACAGAGGCCTGACAACCACATTGGCCAACTCCGTCAGTACTCTGAGATGTGTCTCATCTGGTTCCATAGGCTTATATATTTTCAGGTTCCTCAGGCAGACATGAACATGATCCTGTCTACAGTGGGAGGGGCTTTAACACCCTGGCCCCCATCTTGTTGTCCATTAACACAGGAGGGGTTAGGAGAGTGGTTGTCAGTGAAGACTGAGGCAAAAAAATTGTTGAGTAACTCAGCCTTCTCCTCATCTGATGATATGAGGTCACCATTTTCATCCATCAGTGGGGGTACACTCTCTTTAACCTTCCTCTTCTATTTGATGTACCTGTAAAATCCCTTCTTACTAGTCAAGTTCAGCTCCAGGTGTACCTTGGCCTTCATGACCCCATCCCTACACAACTGGGCAGTGTCCCTATACTCGTCCCAGGTTACTCATCCCTGCTTGCACTGCCTGTGCAGTTCCCTCTTGCTCTTCGGTTTGACCAGCAGTCCTTGATTCAGCCACACTGGTCTCTTCCCTTCCCTGCCTGATTTCCTACATCTGGGGACTGAGTACTCTTGTGCCTCATGGAGAGCATCCTTAAATACTTGCCAGCTCTGTTCTGCTCCCTTGTCCCTGAGGGCCATGTCCCAGGGAATCCTACTGACTAACTCCTTGAAGAGCTGGAAGTCTGTTTTCCTGAAATGTAGTGTCCTGACTATATTCCCTGCCTGTCCCACATCCCTTAGGACCCTGAACTCCACCAGCGTGTGTGTGATCACTGCAGCCCAGGCTGCCCCCATTACTGGAATCACTAATGACCTCATTTGTATTAGTGATCATCAGGTCCAGTATTGCATCCCCTCAGGTGGGGGTGCCTATTAGCTGGGTTAAGAAATTATCTTTGATGCACTCTAGGAGTCTCCTGGATTGCTCACAGCTTGCCGTGATATTTTTCCAGCAGATGTCAGGGCGATTGAAGCCCCCCCCAGTATGATGAAAGCTTGTGAACATGAAGCTTCCTCCAGCTGGAGGAAGAAGGCTTCATTGGTAGGCTCTGCTTGATCAGGTGGCCTGTAGTATATACCATTCACAAGTTTCCTTTTGCTGCCTCAGTCTTTTATTCTGTCCCACAGGCTTTCAAACTGTTTGTGGCTACTCTTCAAAGACAGCTCTTTACACTCTATCCATTTTCTGATATAGAGGTCAACGCCTCCACCCCTCCTTCCTGATCTGACCCTTCTGAACAGTCTGCTTTTTAGACAATCACTGAGAGGAACTACTAAAATGTCTGCTCTGTAGCACTTGTCTTATCCCAATACCTGGTTTTGAAACTTTTTGCAAAAATCTTCATGGAGGCTGGATTATCCCAAAAGTGACTTTGCACAATGACTGAGCCTGAGACTTTCAACATATTTCTCTGCAATTCTGAGGTCTTAGAGAAGAATTTCCCTGTTTCAAGGGGAGAAAAAAAATAAAAAATCCGTACCACTTCTAACGTACAACTAGTTCCTTTCCAAAGCTCAAGTGCTTCCGTGTCAGTTTGATAACTACCAGTTAAAAAATGTATCTGGTGGAAGACCCAGAATGAGAGTTCTAATCCATGACCTGTTGCTGTGTGCTGTGTTTGCCAAGAAAGCCCACACAGTGAGGTAAAGTTGCACCATGCTCTCTCCTTCCTTGAATAAAAAATGCCTGCTGTGATGAGAAGCCCCTGATTCAGCAAAGCGCTTAAGTGTTTTGATGAACCAGGGCCAGACTGAACATCTTGTGCAGAACTCGGCTGTCTAGCGAACATTATCAAACATTTTATTGATGGATGCAGGCTTAAATGAAAATTAAAGACGTGGCTATTTAAGGCTGTAGGTGCCCAAACTCATATTGTTCTTTTTTATTGTATTGAAGCAATCATTTGTATGGGAACAGAATCAGCCACCTCCAGAAAAACCATCCATGTCATGCTGGGAAGAATATTTTCAGCCCTCCTGCAGCACCCTGTTAATTTGATGGCTTATGTAGCTTGCCTAAAACCAAAGCACATTTGAGCTATTTCACAATAACAAGTTTCAGCCATATCCTTTCTTTTCCTACCAGGAATACCCAGCTTTGGTACCCCTTATTGGCTGTGTAAGGCATAGGGAAGTGAAGCACGGCCTCCTGTAGGCCACATGGAAGGTATGATCAACTTGGTGGAGCACCACTAGACAGGTCTCAGGATCCTGCTGTCACCCTTACTTGACCTCAGTCTCTGAGCTTGCAGTCCATGAGGGTCCCTGCTCTCCTCTCTCTAACACCTCTGGCCATCCCGCTAAAAGGGGCTTTTGAACTCAGAGAACATTAATCTCAAAAAAATGAAGCATTATGGCAGGTGGAGATAAACCTCAGTCATAAAAGCTGGCTCCCTCTCAGTGTTTCACCTTCAAATGCTGGATATATTAGTGAGTTGTAACTGCAGGCTGCACTACAGCGCCTGCAGACAGGTCGAGAGAGCAGAGGCTGGACTTTGGCATCCTGACTTTGGGGGGTTTCTCTTGGAAACACTGTATTTTCTAGAGCAGTTTTTAATGGAAATTTATCAGTATCTTTTATAAGTTTTAAAAATATCTGCAGCACAGTAAAATGCCAAAAACAGCTTACCTTTTTAAAATATACTTTATTCTCTTTCCTTGTCCATCCTAGAGCAACAATCGTCAACTCCCTTTTACTTATCAATAACATACCCACTTTTCCTCTCAGCTAGGCAAAAAAACAGTGAAAGTATTGATTAAAAAAAAAGTAATCTGGCATCGTTACACCAGCTTGTATACACTTAGATGCAATCAGCTCCCTGCCATTAAATACATGGGGGTGTAAATGCAGGGGAAAGGAAAAAAAAGACTACATGCAAGTATTCTTTGCTTTTTTAGATATATTCCTATACAGCTACTAGGGCTCAAAGGATTTGCAGAGAAAGCGTAAGTTACATGGCACTCAGTTTATCTGCCCTGGAATGGCCAAGTGCACACACAGATATACACTGTGGTTCCAGGGTGTCTAGGGATTTCAAAGCTGCTTTATCTCCTAGATAACTCACTGGCAAAGAAGGGTGAATTAAAAACAGCATTGGTAACTAAAAATGGAATGATAGATTATGGTTATGAGCTTTAAAAAAAGAAGTGTCACTTAAATGCATGTTACAGCTTTGTCCAGAGCAAGAGTTTAACCCTTTTTGATTTGTGGACTCCAAAACATTTTTCCTGGGGAAATGCAAATCCTTGAATTTTGTATTTGAACCTATGGGTGATGGTATTGTTTTCTTACTCTCACAACATCTTCCCCTCCAAGTAGTTTTGGGGGATTTGCGAACCAGCAGTAAAAATCTGTCTCCTGGCAATCAGACAGAATCCACACTCTCCTAAATCCCACACATTGATCATGATTTTAGTAATCCTCTACCTTCTCTCTGGTAAAATACAAAACCCCCACAGTTTCTAAGTTCTCAGGCTGAGGCACTTTGAGCTTACTCTTGAGAAAGGCTGAGCAGCCAACGTTCCCACCTACGGAAGTGCCAAGTGCCCAGGAATTTTGTACAGACATAGCAGTGAGGCACTTGAAATGACAGGAATGCTGCATATTTCTGCCCTTCGCCTCTGCAGCTCATAATGCCATCGCTTCAAAGGAAGGTAAAAGCATTTATATACATTGGCAAGGGCCAAAGTCCTAATTTTCCCAAGGCCTTTGAGGAGTCTTTGTCATGATTTTTTGAAACAGCATTTGAATGACAGATTTGGAAGGCTTCAGGAAAAAAGCAAAATACTGTCAAAACCGCAAAATGTTTACATACATCAGCCAGGAAGGGGAGGAAAAAAAGACATGAAGAAGCTTAGCTGAGCCTGATTGGGTGTAGTGCATCTTGGTCTTTGCTCGCCCCATTGTTAGAGAGAGAGAGAATATCTATGCACATGTGCACATGCGTGTGTATGCGTGTCCCATCATCTTAATGGAGTCTCAGCCTTATTTCTTGAAGGGATCTCATTAAAGGCAGGGGACAAGACAAGAGGGGTTGTGGGACCTGTAATTACAGAGGGAAGGTTGACAGAAATACAGTTACATACAACCACTTTGTCTTCTCTGGGTCTCCTCTTAAGCGAAACACCCTTAAAAAAGCATGAATCTCTTTTGACTGCCTTTCTGAACCACTTACAGAGACCTCACGGTGGAGCTTTATCTGCACTACTGCTGCTTTTGTTGCCTTCTTTAGCCTACTGTAGGTCAGCCTATCCGCTGGAGTCTCTTGAGATAAAGCAGAAGTCGATGAGGGAAAATAGTTTACTCGGGTCCAGCTCCACTCATTTTTTTTTGCTGAGTAAGTGGGAACTGCAGGAGCTTTCCTTCGCGGCTGGAGAGAGCACTGTACCATACATAGGCAAACTGCCCCCAGCATGTATGTATTAGCTGCCATTGACAAAGAAGATGTGGTTTTCAAGGTGAAAGCCGAAGTGTGGCTCTCATGGCAACACATGGAAAATGCTGGTAAACACAGGAGATGTCACAGAAAACAAAACAGATAGGAGATGACATTCTTTCCTGTTCTGGGTGGTATTCACTGCTGGGATCCTAGCTTTTCCAGCAAGTGCAGCCCTGGGCTGTGGCACTTGCAAAGGGAGAAAGATTTGTTTCTCTGTGTCAAGCTAAATGCAGTCTGTTACTGGAAGCAGCAATATGCCTGAGCAGAGATGACATATCAAGCAGCAAGAGCAAAGGGCTTCAGACCCTTGGACTCTTAACTAGAACCTGCTAAAGGTTTTCTGCATGCCTGCTTTCCCTTCTGTGACTTCGTTCTCCCGTCCCTAAAGTGGTCATAATAAAACTCCATGCTGTAAAACACTCTTAGCTTCTCAAATTAAAAAACGCTGCAGAAGGACTGTGTGATGTCCAGAGCAGCAGGCACTCACATAACACCCTGCACTGTTTACCTAAGGCCCACCCTTCTCCTTTCATCACATCCCATGCTACCAACCCCTGGAATTCAACTGCTGTTCAGCAGCCGACAACGCACCACAAACAGTGAGCAGTCCAAAGGGAAAAAATGATGTATTGCTGCAAATCTGCAAAATAACATTTCACAGTTACTCCTGGAATGGGAACATACAAGCCAAAGAACAGGAATTTTTGGGTATTAAAACCTGATTTGGATCTGACCTGCTGGCAAGAGTGAAGTACTCTGTATGTTATCTCTACTTTCCTCAGTTGCCCGGCCAAGGTATCAAAAAAGAGTTTGTAATTACTTGTAGATACTGGTGCCTATTACAGGAGGAGAACACAAGTACTCTACCCTCCCTGCCTATTTTAACATAATAAAATTTCCTTTGACCCATATGGATTTGCTCTCTGTTTAAACTACTGCCAGTAACAGAACTGGGATGCATTTTTTTCCTGCAAGAGACACTATGTCTGAGTTTACAGCACCATAATTGCACACTACAGTTTCACATTGTGAAGAAATGGCAAGGTGTCAACTATCCCAAGGCAAAAGATGGATTAATTGATAGTGTGCCAAATCAACTACACTGGTTAGGTGGCACTTCAAGCGGAACCATGGCTCAGAATTTGTCCAGAGGTCCTCTTTTAGTGTCCCATTGATGGTACTTCACTGCCACATTGAGAGAAACCTAAGTCTGGTATGGTGAATTGCGCTTAAGAAGTGAAATGTCGTTAGGGAGTGAAAATGAAATGAATAGATGATTTCAGGCTCAGAAATTTCTACCCAGTTCGTAATGCCTGCACCCTTCTCCCCACTCGCTGGCAAGAGACAGGCTTTTCACAGGAAGTCTTAAAAGAAAACCTCAAAGATGAGTAATGAGAGCTAAATGAGAGGACTGTCTTAGGGTCAAGATGGTTCAGCTTGGAAGGGAGATGGCTGTCCAGGTGTCATATTATTTTCTAGGTAAACTGAGAGCTTCAATCTTCAAGTCTGTCAACAGTGCCAGATCTGATAAAGACCATCAGAGGCATACAATGAAGCTTAGGCAGAAGACTAGAAAAATGTCTCTGAAATGCTGGCCTGTCATCTAAAACTGCACTTGATCTCACTGTTGATTTTTACTTTAAAGTTCACTGCATTCAGTCCCAGGTGCACCTTGGACTGAGCACGTCAAGCCATTTTAAGCCCCACTGGAATCACACAGATGAAGCATCCTATATGTCCATATGAGCCAGATCCACCCAAAGCTCTAAAACCAGGTCTAGGGCACAGTGGCATGACCACACTCCACCAACACTGTGATGCCTCTACCACCTTTTAAAAGACAGTGATTGCTGTTGTGGCATCCCTCTCCCTTACATACATGGGTCTGTGCCAGTTCGATGAGCAAGCGCCTTCTCCAGGATGCTTAAGGCCTGAATTGAGTTCTCTTCCCCAGCTGAGGTAAGTTTCAACCCCAGGAAAGTGTGTTCTAATGGAGCAAGAACATTCCTAGCACTCTCACAGCTCATTTTGGGGGTCCTCAGCAAGTGAGGCATCCCATGGGGAGGAGACTGCTGAAACATTTTCTCATTTCCAAGCTCATATAGGGTCCAGGAGATTCTTCCAAGTGCTCAAGAAGGGAAAAGAGCAGGACCTGATTTTCTTTGTCAGAGAAGCAAAAAGCAAAGTGATCCAACAGAGTCACAACTTCTATGTCTGTCTTTCCCAGACTTCAAAGCATAAAGGATGATAGTGCCCCAGCCAGACTTCCTGAACAGCAGAGGGCACAGAAAGACACCCTATAGCTCTAAAACAAAATTCTTGGTCACCAAGTGTAGCAACCATCACACTATAAAGCAGTTTCTGGCAAGGCATCTCCCAGTGTACAGAGTGAGCTTTAGTTTCAGAAGGTCTGAAGCATGGCAGGCACCATGCATGTCTGCTCCTCACAGCTCACCGTGTAGCCACCTATGCTGTGCCACAGGCTCAGTTTCACAGGATCATAGAAGCATAGAGTGGTTTGGAAGGGACCTTAAAGATCACACAGTTCCAACCCCCCTGCCATAGGCAGAGACACCTCCCACTGGATCAAGTTGCCCAAGGCCCCATCCAATCAGGCCTTGAACATCTCCAGGGATGGGGCATCAAAGGCATCTCTGAGTGTGACATGCTAGGACCTCACCACCCTCACAGGAAAACATTTTTTCCTAAGATCTAATCTAAATCTCCCCTCTTTCAGCTTAAAACCATAACCCTTCATCCTATCCCTGCACTCTCTGATAAAGAGCCTCTCCCCAGCTTTCCTGTAGCCCCCTTTCAGTATGGGAAGGTGGCTATAAGGTCTCTAACTCTCTCAGCCTGTCCTCATACAGGAGGTGCTCCAGCCCTCTGATCGTCTTCACGGCCCTCCTCTGGACTTGCTCCAACAGATCCATGTCCTTCCTGTGCTGAGGACTCCAGAACTGATGCCAGGACTCCAAGTGAGGTCTCACCAGAGCACAGCAGAGGGGTAAAATCCCCTCTCTCACCCTGCTGGTCACACTTTGCTGCAGCCCAGGATACGGTCGGCTGTCTGGGCTGCAAGCACAGGTTGTCAGCTCATGTTGAGCTTCCCATCCACCTACACCCCCAAGGTCTTCTCTTCAGAGCTGCTCTCAATCAATAACCCACCTAGCCTGTAGTTGTGCTTGAGATTGCTCCAACCCAGGTGCAGGGCCTTGCACTTGGCCTTGGTGAACTCCATGAAGTTCACATCTCAAGTCTGTCCGTGTCCCTCTGGATGGCAGGTTGGGATGGGAAGGATCCTCCAGAGGTCTTGTGCCCACTTTGTGAGGGTCAGCAGTGCCAGCAAGACCTGCGGGAAACGCACGAGGCACCCTGGGGCTTGATAGGGTGGGCTACTGCCATGGTGGTGGGCAGCAGTAAGGAGGGATAAATCCCCAAACCTTCAGTCAAAGAGGCAATCGGGAAGGATGAAGCCCCAAACTCTGATCAGGGAGGCGATTAGGAGAGATACCCCCCAAAACCTGATTGGGGGGCAGTGAGGAGGGACAAACCCCAGAACTCTCACCAGGGAGGCAGACAAGAGATGTAACCCACAGACTCAGGGGTAAACCCCCAAACTTTCAGTCAGGGGCGCAGCCAGGTGGAATAAACCCCTAAACCTTGATTGGGGGCAGTCAGGAGGTACAACCCCCCAAGCCCTGATCGAGGGGGGCAGTCAGGAAGGATAGACCCCCAAGTCTTCAGTCAGGGGGACAATCAGAAGGGATAACCCCCAAACTCTGATCAGGAGGGTGATCAGGAGGGATAACCCCAACCTTGATCATGGGGGGCAGACCAGAGGGATAAACGCCAGACTTGGGAGATAAACCCCCAAACTTTCAGTCAGGGTGACAATTAGAAGGAATAAACCTCCAAATCCTGATCGGAGAGACAGTCAAGAGGCATAAAACCCAGAACGCTGATCAGCAGGGCAATCGGAAGAAATAAACCCCCAACTCTTCAGTCACAGGGTCGATCAGGAGCGTTTAAACCTCCAAACACTACTGGGGGGGGGCAGTCAGGAGGGATAAACCCCCAGACCCTGATTGGAGGGGGGGCAGATAAGAGGGGAAAACACCAACCCTTGACTGGGGGCAGTCAGGAGGGACAAACCCCGAGACCCTGATCAGAGGGAGCGCCAGGAGGGACAATCCCCCAGACCCTGCCCGGGGGCAGCGGCGGGGCAGGCGGCAGCGCGATCCCCCGGTCAAGCAGCCCCCCCCCCCCCCGCGGAAGGTTCCCCGAGCCCGCAGGCAGCACCGCCCCTCCCTTCCCCGCCAGCGCCGGGAGGGGCGGAGGCGGCGGGGCGGGGCGGGGCGGCCGAGGGTTCTTTATGCAGCGGGAAGCGGCGGGCTGGGAGTTGCGGGCGGCTGCGGTGACGAGAGAAGAGGGGACCCCGGCGGGGCGGAGGAGAGGAGCCCGAGGAGGAAAGGCGAGCGGCGGCCGCTGTTGTTCCGCACCTGCCGCCGCCGGCGGCGACACGTGGCGCCGCTTTGAGCCCCGCTCCTCGCACCCCGCCGCTCGCAGCCGCCCGGCACCATGGGGAAGGGGGTGAGCGGCCGGGGCGGGGCCGGAGGGGGCGATTCGAGGAGGTGGATTGCAGCTCGGGGTCCCCCCTTCCCTTCTCAGGCTCGTGGAGGAGGTGGGGAGGGTGATCCAAGCTTTGTTAGCGCTCCGGGGAGGGGAATGTCAGGAGTGGGAAATGCGGGGAGGCGGGTTGTGGCTGGGGTCCCCCTACCCCCCCTCCGGCTCGGGAAGGAGCGCGTGGCCGGGGGTGGGAAATTGAAGGAGCCGGGTTGTGGCTGGGATCCTCCTTCCCCTCTGGGCTCAGCTTTTGTCCGTGCTTGGGTGGGGAGAGGAGCAGCCACATTGTGTGTGTGTGCGTGTGTGGAACGCGTGACCACGAGTGGGAAACTCGAGGAGACGGGTAGTCCCTGGGCTCCGTCCCCCCTCTCCGGCTGGGAGGGGAGGGCTCAGCTTTGTCTCTGCTCGGTGGAGGCCGGGATGGGGGGGGGGGGGAGCAGCCGAGCCGGGGCGGAGCGCGTGGTCGGGAGTGGGAAATTCAAGGAGCTGGATGGTGGCTGGGGGGTTCCCCCCCCCCACCCTTCCTTCTCCGGCTGGGGCGGGCAGAGCTCGGCTCTCTCCGTGCTCGGGGTGGGCACAGCCACGTTGTGTGTGTGTGTGTTTGTGTGAGTGAGAGAGTGAGCGGCCGGGGGAGGAAGTCCCGAGGCGGCAGGGAGGAGGCACCCAGGGCACAGCATGGCCGCGGGGGGGGGGTGTCTTGCCGGTGGAGCTGGGGGGGGGTGGCCCAAACCCCGCTGCTTTTACTCCTTATTCCCTCCCCAAAAGACACCTCACACACACCTCGGGCGAGCGCTGCCGCTGGGCGTTATCTGATGCCCTTTTGAAACGGAGCCGGGCTGCTTCCCGGTCTCCTAAGGAGTACTTTAGACTCCTTGAAACGAGAGGGGGAGGCGGGCAAGGGGCGTTGTCAGGATTACTGGGCGTTATTCGCGCTCATTTGCCTCTGGGTAGCCGTCAGGGCATGGTGGCAGCTGGTGGCCTGAGGGAGGAGATAGCCCCTGCCTCTGCCCTCTTGCCTGAGGTGATAAAAGCCTCCCAGAAAGCCATTGCAGCGCTTTTTCCCCCAGGGTCGGGCCTGCCTGCTTGCCCCGCGGCCCACAAGGAGAGGTCCTTGGTTCCAGTCATATTTTTAGATTAAAAAAAACCAAAAATGCCTTTTAAAGCAGACATGAGGACTGTTGCGGCTGGGTGTTTTGGTCAAATGCCCATCTGTGGAGCAGAAAAACCCTTGGGTTACTCTGATTTTGTGTTGAAAAAGTGAAGACCGGTTTCTGGGGTTTATTGTTTGGGTGTTTGTTTTTTTCCTTTCAAGTGCTTCCCTGAGTATCTTGTATAGTAGTTTTAGTTTAGGCTTATTCCGGGAAAATACCTAAATTTCTCCATTTCTTGATGACAATGTGACAGTGTGGGGTCTGAAGACACAGAGGTGGTAGCGTTGTCCCAGCTTCCAGGCGTTCTGTGCTCCCCAAGCCGCTGTTCAAACATGGACTTGACTTTGCATTGTCCTCATTGTGCAGTACAATGGTGGCAATGTTGACATAACTGCGTGGGGAGCTGCAAGATGGCTAAAAAACATTTCCTTGGGGGGAAAAAAGGGGTTGAGGAATACATGAGGTGGGGTTTGGGGATATTTATTTGTAGGTTTTTACCTCCTTGAAGTCGTTTTGATGCTTGGCAGACCAACCTGATATTTTTCAGCCTAGCAAAAGGCTGCATGCACAATAAAAGGCCATTGAAAAGGTAGGAGAGGGTTGGAGATGGTTGCGGTCTTCTGCACACTTTAAAATATTGAAGCCTTAGAGTACTGTGTGTGTATGTATGACTGCAGTGCAGGAGGCTTTGGGGGCTTAGGCTGACTAGACTGGACTAATTGGAGGCACAAGTGCTTTCTAATGTTGAAGGCTTTTAGCTGTCTTGCTTCTATTTCAGAGTCCATAGGTTGCGTGATAATAAAGTAATTGGCCTGAAACTGAAGCACCAATGTGAGGAATAATCCAACAGTGTACAGGTGCCTCAGGCTTTCTGGTAGTAGGTCACAAGACTTTTTTTCCTTCAGCAGCAAGGAAGTGTGTGCTTGGCTGGGGACCCCCTGAAAAATAGGGGTGTTGGAGAGCAGAGCTGTGAAAAGGGCAGGGTGTGGTTGCATCACTGAATAGCATGCGCCTGCCTTGCATTAAGATGCTTGAAGAGGAAACCTCTTACCCATGGTGAGCATGGAATGGAAGAGTAAGACTGTAAGTGTGAGAGAACAAGCTCCTTATCCTTGTGGCTGTGAGAAGTGGAGCAGAGTGTCTGTTTTCCTTTAGTAGGATGTAGTGAGGGCCAAGAGTAGCTTGGGTATGTTGTCCAGGCCAAAAAGCAGATTATCCAAGGGAGTATGCATAGTGGTGGAAGGCAGACAGCATTTAATTTCTGTTCAGAACTGCCTAGAAGCTGTCTGCAGGCACCAGTGTTTCACTGGCACATGGCATAGTTGTTAGTGGGTGCTTTAAGTTTCTTCTAGAGGTCAGTGCTAATGCCTGAACCCCAGTTAGGGGGTTTTCCTTGTCAGAAACTGGGAAGGCCTATTGCATAATGGACCAGCTAGGGGAAAATTATGCAAATCAAAGCAATCCTTATCTGGTGCAATTAAGAGCTCTTAATATATTACTCTGCCCCCTTCCTTATCTTTTTCATCCTTGCTTCTTATTACTATGGCTAGAGGATATTCCTTTTGCTAAAGAAAATTCTGAGCCTGTTCAATGCATGCTTTTGCATAAGCAGTATAATGGGATGAAGGGTCTCTGCAAGTGGTCTGTGCTTGTGGATTGTAATCTCACAAGCCAGCAGGAATCTGACCTCTTAAGGACTGCAGAAGGTCACGCTTCACCCAGGCATTTTGAAAGAGTAGCTGAAGTCACCAGCTTCTCTAGGGAAGGACCTTTGTCTGGTCTGTTCATCTTCATGTGCTTGAAAATGAGTAGAGATTTCTGGATTGTCACACTGTAGTTGGCACAGCACTGAAACCGGGAAGGGCTGCTTAGCTGTTCAGTGGCGGTTGGAAAGCTGGCTCTGCACGTGCATCTTCAAGTGGCTCCAGAAGTAGTAGGGATGTTTGTCCTAATATCCAGAGAAGGCTTAAGGTGTGGGGGTGGTTGCATTTTGACCCTGATGATGAAAAAACCCTTGCAAGGTTTACAGAGTCATGGGAGGAGGGCTTGCTTGTCTGTGATTTGGGATGCAGCAGTCTGTTCTCAATGAGCAATTACTAGCTGTTGAGGAAAAGCTACTAGTCCTAGATGCCAGAAGTCCCATCAGTTGATGCAGTTGATTAGACTTTCAGTTAAAGATTGGAAATTGAATGCAGCTCTTCGGAGGGAGTAATCAGGATTCAGAGAAGGCGTATGTGTCCATTGTTAAAATCACTTAGGATCATGGAGCAGTGCTTCCAGTCTGATAGGCATAGTCTGTATCATGACTCATCTGGTTAATATATTTATTGAAGACAGTCTCATGAGGCAGCAGGACAGTAACTTTTCTGTTTTCTCTGCACAGTTGATTATAACGACATAAGTACTAGAACAGGACAGGCCTCTAGAGACTGCGTAATTTGTTTTGGCTCTCACTGGACATTTCTTGTTGGATTAGGTGATGTTAGAATACGGTACTTCTGAACTTGTCTGCTGATTTGCACCCCTCCTGTTTCCTGCTCAATCATGGTTTGTATCGAGAATGTCAGCCATGAATGGCTTAATTAGCCCAGAGCGGAAAAACATAAGCTGTATCTGAAAGACAATAGGATTTTCTAGGGGCTGTGTAAAACTCCTTACACTGGTGCATACGAATGTTGTGCTTAAGCCAATGGAAAAAAAAATCTTGCATGGAAAAAAAAAAAAGCTGTGTTGTTTTTTCTGGGGCAGTTTTGATGAGTCAGAGTTCCTAGGCTAAGTCAAGTAACGGAGTTGACGTTTCTGATTAGACAGACCTTCCTTTGTGTTCAGGCCATGTGATTAATTCTCGTTAAGATGTGGGTCTGAAGTACGATAGGCTGCCTTCTCATTGTATGGCAGGAAAAGGAGGGGAAAATAGGGAAGTCCTATAGTGCTGAGAGATGAGATGAACTTGTCTCCTTGCAACCAGAGGAATAGAGGAAAGGCAGTGGCCCTGAAGACAGGGAATTGGAGCAGGACTTTGACTGTGGTCTCTGTCAAGTCCAGATTTGAATGGTGGATTGGGATATTAAGACTCTGCATTAAATGATCCTGGTAGCAAAACCTGAAACTAATGCTGCTGACTTACCTTTTCTGTACTAGAAGGATTGGAACGAAAGCAACAGAAGGAAAGATATTCTATGGTTTGCTTTTTTTTTTTAAAGAAACAAAACTGAATAACACTGAGCATCTCGTTAAGGTGGACTCTTAAGACTGAAATACTTGGTTGCTTAAAGAAATTAGTAACTCTAGCTGGTTTTTGTCCTGACTGCAGCTGATGGCTGTGGTTTTTGTTCAGTTTTTCTGAGCAAATCATGCTTGAATGAGGGCAGTGAGCCTTTTCATGTTTGCCCACTCGTAAGTTATCTCTACAGCTGAAGGAGCTAAACGCTTTTATATTCTTGGGGTGTTCACTGATGCCCCAAATAAGCTAAGTAACTGTACTTGTGGAAGTTTCAAAGAGCTGGGGTAGATTTTTAGATCACCTGCAAGGTCTTGCCAAGCTTTTCTTGAGGGAAGAGGTGAAGCTGCAGATGGTGGACTGCTAGTCAAGGCACCAGCTCCTTTGCCTTTGTTAGAAATAATTTCTCATCTCGAGCAGTAATCAAGAAACGTGTTTTGTACAGGACCACGTTTGGACTTGTCTACTAGAGCTTTAGCAGAAATCAAAGCTGTTTCCTTTGGAGACAGAAGGAGGGAGATACACTTGTTTGTGGTTGGGCTCCATGATCCAGTAGGTCTTTTCCAACCTGGTAATTCTATGAATTCATGGTGACTCTTTGAGTTGCCCTGTGGCAAATTCTTGCAATGCTGGAATGTGAGGACCATGCTAGTTTAAGGTGTGTGACTTTCACTTTTTTTAAGAAGTGAAATGAGTGTTTTGGTTCAGGGAAGAGAATGTCAAGAATGCTGGCAATCTGTAGTTCTGTGTCCTCTTCCTGGATGAGGGGAGGCAAACAGCTTGTTTCAGCTCTGCTTATTAAAACCAGTTTCCACTGCACAGCTCTGTAGCTGCATGCAAGGATGTGGGGGTGCAAAACCTGCCTTTACTGAGCAGAGCAAGCAGGGCTTCTGTGTGTGTGTGTGTGAAATATGAATGTGGCTGCAAAGTGGTGTGTGTAGAGCTTTCTCAGAGCAGCAAAAGCTTCTGTGTAGATGTGACAAATGGGTTCATTTCTAAAAGTTATGGGGTTTTTTTTTTTCCCTTTTTTTCCCCATATAGTTTCGGTTTTGGTTTTGGTTTCTTCTTCTCTTGCAGAAAAAAAAATTTTCCTGTGCCTGTTGCTTAACAGGATATTTTGTGGGTCCTAACAATAGTTTGTGTCCAAATCACTGTCAGGAATCCAGTATGTGATCTGAGGTGCTCATGTGAAGATCAAGCAAGGCGATGCCTCTGAAACCGTTTTCTTAATCTTTAACGGTTTGACTCTGGTACCGTTAACTGCTGTTTCACCTTGAAATAGTTCTCAGGGATCTTATTGGATGAAAATCTCATTGCATAAAAACTGGCAGGGATGTAATAGGTTGTATGCAGAAGAGAAGGGNAACAGAAGAAAAGATATTTTATGGTTTGCTTTTTTTTTTTTTAAAGAAACAAAACTGAATAACACTGAGCATCTCGTTAAGGTGGACTCTTAAGACTGAAATACTTGGTTGCTTAAAGAAATTAGTAACTCTAGCTGGTTTTTGTCCTGACTGCAGCTGATGGCTGTGTTTTTTGTTCAGTTTTTCTGAGCAAATCATGCTTGAATGAGGGCAGTGAGCCTTTTCATGTTTGCCCACTCGTAAGTTATCTCTACAGCTGAAGGAGCTAAACGCTTTTATATTCTTGGGGTGTTCACTGATGCCCCAAATAAGCTAAGTAACTGTACTTGTGGAAGTTTCAAAGAGCTGGGGTAGATTTTTAGATCACCTGCAAGGTCTTGCCAAGCTTTTCTTGAGGGAAGAGGTGAAGCTGCAGATGGTGGACTGCTAGTCAAGGCACCAGCTCCTTTGCCTTTGTTAGAAATAATTTCTCATCTCGAGCAGTAATCAAGAAACGTGTTTTGTACAGGANATATAGTTTCACTTTTGGTTTTGGTTTCTACTTCTCTTGCAGAAAAAAAAAATTTCCTGTGCCTGTTGCTTAACAGGATATTTTGTGGGTCCTAACAATAGTTTGTGTCCAAATCACTGTCAGGAATCCAGTATGTGATCTGAGGTGCTCATGTGAAGATCAAGCAAGGCGATGCCTCTGAAACCGTTTTCTTAATCTTTAACGGTTTGACTCTGGTACCGTTAACTGCTGTTTCACCTTGAAATAGTTATCAGGGATCTTATTGGATGAAAATCTCATTGCATAAAAACTGACAGGGATGTAATAGGTTGTATGCAGAAGAGAAGGGAGGGCAAAGCTGCTGTTGGAGGCTTGTGAGAGTCTGGAAGTGTATGGAGGAAGTGCACTGTGAGGCTGTAATGATGCCTGCTTCTTGTACCTTCCAGGGTGTCGAGGCTACTTGTAGTTCAAGATTTTCTGCCTATAACTTTGGTGCTTTTCTTTAGCCTTTTAAATGATGTTTGTATCTACTATATCCTTATTTCGTTGTCTTTAGATGCTTGTTTTCTGCATCATGTCAAGATCTAAATCTCTGCATGATTTCATGTAGAATCAGTCATAATGAAAATAAATGAAAAGACATCTGAATAAAGAGACTTTAAGTGAATTATCTGCTCTGGTGAAGTATATGCAGGACTGAGAACAGTCTGAATCTGCAAAAGTGTGCTACTGCTTTGTGTACCATTCTCTATGGTCAAGCTGCCATAATTGAAAGCAGATTTCTGTTGTGTAACCACTTGACTAGAGTGCTAAACTGAGAAGGAAAGTGTTGGAGCTTATGCCCCATATTTGACCAGTTAGAGATACCACCTCTTGTTTATCTTCAGTTGATGGGCAGCTCTTTGCCAGAGGATGTGGAAGATGGAGGGGGGAAGAGGAGTTAATATCTTGAACGGAGCATATGTATGCATTCAGAAATCAATTTCTTCTGCTTTTTATCACTTTTTGACTTGAGCTGGGGCTTGCACATCAAGACTGACATGATACCGTGTAGCTTGCTTTCCTCCTAGCTAGACTTGTATGACGACTAGCTGTAATCTCTGCATCAGGGATGCTGTTGAGCAAACAAGTCTTCTCACTAGCTCATTATTTTATTTAAGTGGCATAAATTTAGTAAACCATAATAATTTTTTCTACCTGGCAGTCTCATCTGCATAGTCCATGTCTGTGGCTGTAGGAGTTGGGTGTAAGGTGTTTCTTACAGTAGTGTCTTCTCTTGCAGGCTGGAAGAGACAAGTATGAGCCCACTGCTACATCAGAGCATGGCACAAAGAAGAAAAAGGGGAAGAAGGAGAGGGACATGGAGGAGCTTAAAAAGGAAGTCTCAATGGTGAGAATGTAGGGCATGGAAAGAGCAGCTCTAAGAATGCTCACTGCCCCCAAAACCCTGGGCCTCATGTGACTGAAGGAAAAGGGAGCTGGTGTGCTGACAGAATGGTCTGACTGAAGGCACCAGTCTCCCTCCTAGTCCCCTCCAGCTCCGAGCCAGATGTGATGCAAGTGTTTCAGCATCAGGGTGATCATGCAGTAGAGCCTGAGAAACTCACTTCTCAGAAGTTCCACTTCTCACGGAACCCAAGTCTTTGTTTGCCTGCATTCCCCAAAGCACAGTGTAGCTGCATGTCCTCACCCAGGCAAGCACTGTCTGGATAACAGCATTGTCATGTGAGCAAGACTGCTGTTTTTATTTCAGCTGAGGAGTTGAGTCTGTACAGCTCCATTTACTGCTGGCCTCTGTTTGGACTGATCTCAGTATTATTGCTCCTTCTAATCATGTTTGAGGCTGTGTGGGGTGTCTCCTGTCCCTTTCTGTGAATGCTGGATGATACATGTGCCTATGGGCATCATCCAGTTTAGCTATGCTTTCCTTGCTATTGATAGTGATATTTTTGTCCTGTGGATTTGAGATTGAGCTTCTATGTTTTCACCCTCTCCCCGCCCCCCCCCCCGTTAGGGAAAGATACTACTAAAGGTTGCTCCAAGATGAGATTTTGTGCAGTAACAATACTAACTTAAACACCTACTTCCCTCTTGTGGGAGAAGCACACCGCTTGAGCAGTTTCCCCCCCTCCAAATTTTCTGGGAGCATAAAGACTGAGATATGGTTAAGTTTGTGTAAAAAGCTGTTATGTCATACACAGAAGAATGCTAAAGATCAGATCACTGTAGTTGTGGAATGGGAATGAGATTCTCTTCACAGTGAAGATAAGCCAGAGCCTTGTTACCTCACCAAACTGTTACAGATAGGAATCCTGGTATGGAAGGTGGAATTGCTGAGCTCTTGCTGATCAGGAGTTGTGATCTTTTCACCAAACTATTTCTTGCTTTTCAGGATGACCACAAGCTGAGCCTTGATGAACTTCATCGTAAATATGGAACAGACTTGAGTCGGGTAGGTAGACTTTGTTTTCCTTCCCTCCTTGCCACAAGGAGCAGTCTCAGCTCAGAGCATTTCACAAAGGGAGACCTGGGTGGTCTGGTTTTGTGGTTTTTTTTTTCTTTCCCTTTTTTGTTTAATCTCCCCTCCTCCAATTAAGTTTCCCAGGCTTTGGGAGAATTGTTGAGTTCACAAATACTTCTCTTCGTCCTCCCACTGTACAGCCTGGCTGCAATACTTAGTGACTTTGTTTCCAACAAAGTCACTGTTATCAGCCTGTGAATTGTTCCAAGGTCAAGTTGGTTCTTAGATTTATTTTTTGCCCCTGAGGAGCTTGTAATAAAAGCAAATGTTTGTTATATTGCAGATGTAGTCTAGTGAGCTAGCACATGCCTGGAGACTTAATGATGGCTAGTAGCAGTTAAAATTTTACCTTTTTATAGTAAGAGGCGTGCAAATGTTCTTACTAACCTCAAAGTCCACTGCAGTGGCTTTGCACCTTTGCTCGTTTGCTTTGGTTAATGCATTTTTTGCACGATTGCATATAGCAACAAGTCTGTTCTTACTCTGTAACAGCAGAGGGATTTGCATATTTTCTGTTAAAGACCTTGGTTTCTGAAAGCTGAACTTCCTGGAAGGCCAGTCCAAAGTGTCATCATCTTTATGGCCCCCAGCTTTCACTTGCTCCATAATCTGATAGAATGGATTTTGTACTAGGTTGTTCCATGAAGCTCAAAGTCTGCTACTGTAGCCTTGTCATGCTGCTCTTGTAGCCTCATAGCCTACAGGCCCCTGAAGTAACATCCAGTGTTCTGTAGATCCTCTTTTGTCATCTAGGTTTCACATCCTGCACTTGTGTTGCATAGCCTTGGCAGCTGTGGAGATCTCGTTACCTGTTGGTATTTCCTTATTGCTGTGGCAGACCTCTGCCTGCCTTTTTCAGCAGAACATGAACAGATTTAGAGCCACCTTCCGCAGCCAGTCTTGCCTATAAAAGGAACCTCTCTTCTAGGGTTTGACTCCTGCACGTGCAGCTGAGATTTTGGCTCGTGATGGCCCGAATTCCCTCACACCCCCACCAACCACTCCTGAATGGGTCAAGTTCTGTCGGCAGCTCTTTGGAGGATTCTCGCTACTCTTGTGGATTGGTGCTATTCTATGTTTCATGGCATATGGCATAGAAAGTCTGTCAGAGGGCGGAGGCAACAATGATAATGTAAGTAACAATGTCTGCTTTACCTCAGAGACAGACTGAACAGCCTGTTTGGCTCAAATCAGATTAATTTCCTCTAAACATTCAGTCCAGAAGCTTTTCCCATAAGCATGGGAAATTCAGTGGGTGAGCTTAACATGTCTTGGAGTGCTTCCACATAATGAAATGAACAGCCGACTTCCTTCATGTTTTAACAGTGCTAACTAGTGTACAGCCTTTGTGTACAAAATGTACAGAGACTGCAAATACCTCCATGCTTTGTAGTAACGGTGCAATTGAATACCAAGCAATTTATCTCGACAAACTAGGAACCCTTCAGGCAGATTGACTCAACTTTCTCTTCTTGTAGCTATACCTGGGTGTTGTGTTGGCAGCTGTGGTTATCATTACTGGCTGCTTCTCTTATTACCAAGAAGCAAAAAGTTCCAAGATCATGGAGTCCTTCAAGAACATGGTGCCTCAGGTATGGAATGTCTCATTTTGTTGACATCTGCCAAGCTGTGGTATACTCAAGCTTAACAGTTTCAAATGTTGGCTTCAATTGCAAAAGACCTGGCTGTTAGCATTGGTTGTTAACATTTAATGTTGAGTGGTCTGTGGGACTCCTTTATGCTCCAAGCAACTGTCCAGAGCAGTTCCTGGCGTCATGTGAGTTCTACCAGCATTTTAACATTAATAGGATGCTTTCTTGAGATTCTGGGGAGTTCAGTAACTGGTGTAATAAGCACTAAACATTGGATTCCTTCATGGGCAGAGACTATATTGTACCTAACCATCTTGCTGTCATCTCAGCAACATGAAACATTAATATCAAGAAAACAAAAAATAGCTATTTTTCTTAAATAACACACGTATGAGAGGTAAATATCTTAGTGATACAAGGTTTCTACTTTTACTGTAGCACAACTATGTGCTTCTCTTAGGAGTTGCTTTTGATGCAGGTTGTTTATTATTTTTCAGCAAGCTCTTGTAATCAGAAATGGTGAGAAGATGAGCATAAATGCTGAAGGTGTTGTAGTTGGAGATCTAGTGGAGGTGAAAGGAGGAGACAGAATTCCAGCTGACCTTCGGATCATATCTGCACATGGCTGCAAGGTACAGCAGAGATATGCTGTCTGAAAACTTGATTATGAAGGTTGATAAATTACACTGGTTTCAGAGAATGTTTTGTATGCTGTGAGTGGGTGGTAAAGTGGAAGAGAAAGATGAGGTTTGTGCCTAGTATTTTATCTGCTGAAGGCTTCTGCCTGCTTTTATATGACAAAGTACTCCCTTCCATGTAGGTGGACAACTCCTCGCTTACTGGTGAATCAGAGCCTCAGACCAGGTCTCCAGACTTCTCCAATGAGAACCCACTGGAGACCAGGAACATTGCCTTCTTTTCCACAAACTGTGTGGAAGGTATGTGACTCCTACTCACCTAAAGTGTTAACATTGCTAAGAATTGAACTGCATAGGTGAGCCATGCAGATGCTGAGAGTTTACTGTATAAGTTGGTAACCTACTCCTACTGTATGAGAGCAAGCTTGAAGTTCCCAGCAAAGGCTTTGCCTGTTCCAGACGCAATACTATACAATGAACAAAGAAGGCTCACTTTGATTTTGTTTCTTTCTGTTGTTTTTTTTTTTTTTTCTTTTGTCTTTGAAAATAACTTCCTTTTTTCAATATTAAAGTGC
>WAAB01018098.1:25435-53373 GCA_013389865.1 Piaya cayana
AGGGGAGGCTGGGTGTTAGCATCAAAGGCTTTGCTTGTTACAGACGCAATACTATACAATGAACAAAGAAGGCTCACTTTGATTTTGTTTCTTTCCGTTGTTTTTTTTTTCTTGCTTGTGTCTTTGAGCATAACTGCCTTATTGCAGTATCAAAGTGCAGATAATATGATGTGAACAAAGATGGTTAGGCAGAACTATAAGAAATAATAAAGCTGCTGCAGAAAGCAGGAATTTCAAACATCTCTGGCAGAGCTTCCTGTTACAGCTCAGAGTGTGGTTGTAGGCACTCTTTGTGCTGAAGCCCAGAGCACCTTTTCCATACCCACAGGGTTTGTAAATGTTCAACAATGGTGAAGTCTGCCCAAACCATGTTGTGTCCTTTCCTGACAGATTCTGAGTAGCAAACTGCCGCCCTGCTCTTTCCTCCCCTCCAAAGAGCACTGCAGTAGTGAGGTGTAGTGAGATATTCTTGATCTTTCTCAAGGGCTTCAGGGAGAGAAAATGAGCCTTCCCTTAAAGAAGGGAAGAGGACACTACTTCCTGAAGATAGCTTCCTCTAGTTCCCTAGGCTATTGGCACTTGATTCCCTGGGATAGAAGGGAGTGGACATATAGCTTGGTGAATCATGGGGGAATCCTTATCTCCTTTTATTTCTTCTGCTACTAGAGTAAAAAAGCTGTGGTAGGAGACTTTGGCCATTGGAATGCCTTCCTGCGTTATCTTGGGCAAAGCTTGCTGAACTCCACGACAGGCTGAACAAACTGTTTAGTGTGTTTTGGGAAGGATTTTTATTTTCTAAAACCTGTCTCTTCTAGGTACTGCCCGTGGCATTGTCATTAGCACTGGGGATCGCACTGTGATGGGCCGTATTGCCAGTCTAGCTTCTGGACTGGAGGGGGGAAAAACTCCAATTGCCATGGAGATCGAGCACTTTATTCACCTCATCACTGGAGTGGCTGTGTTCCTGGGTGTCACCTTTTTCATCCTTTCACTCATCCTTAAATACACATGGCTGGAGGCTGTAATCTTCCTCATCGGGATCATTGTTGCTAATGTCCCTGAGGGGCTGCTTGCAACTGTTACAGTGAGTGAAGTTGGAGAAAAAATATTGGATAGGTTACATGTATGGTTCTTAAGAAAATGTGGAGTATTTCATGTTTAGTGTGTGTTAAAGGTAAACATTAAAGTAATGGAAGGCTAAGTGGTGAGTGCATAGCTGGTCTTTATAATTCAGAGTATTCAGACTAGTTGTCCAAATTGATGTTGAGTTCTGCAGCTGTTTTTTTTAATAATGAAGCTGGGTGCCTAAGCTAGACCTGCACAGAGGCTTGCCATCATAGCGCCGAAGCGAGCAAGACCAGTTCTGGACGTATCTTGCCTTCTTCTGTGGCAGGAAGGAGGTTGCCTTTTAGAACTGTACAGGCTTTATACACCCATGTGCACACCAGCCCCTCCAACCTTAAAGGGCTGGCAGAGCATCCAGCAAGCTTCACGCTAGATCCAGCTTTTGGTCTGGGACTTGAAAGAGTCCTGTAAGTTTGTTTTCCCAAAGAGATGATGGGGAGGGTCAGGGGTGCTCAGTGAGGAGAGCTGGGTGGTGGATAGCGCTGGAGGCTGCCATGCAGCCTTGGGAAGCAGAGAAGCAACTGAGTCAAGGAATGAACAGCTGAGAGCTGGAACCAGATAAAGCATCTGGGAGAAAGGGTAGCTGAGGCAGCTCACTTCCTGCTCCAGAAAGTTGCATTGCTGTCACCAGAGCTGTTTTGGACCTTCTCATATGTGGCCTGCCTCCACCCACTTTAAGAGCTCCTGGGATTAGGGCAGTGCAACTTCACCTAAAATTTTAGCCCAGGGCATGTTATTTTCTCCTTAGTGCACTGAGAAGTAGGAGACAAACCTGAGGGAATCTTCCCTTGGAGACTTGTTGAGGAAATTGCCATTTAAATGTAGCACCTGGACTAAATGTTGCTGCTTATCTTAAACTGGCAGGGTGAGCATGGAGTTGGGGAATTAATGCAGGGCACATAATTTGGTTGTCATTTCATGCTCGTAGTGGGTTGGGTAGCAGTGTACTAGTGCCCAAACACATCTAACCTGTTATCTTTGTCTCCAGGTATGTCTGACACTAACTGCCAAGCGTATGGCTCGTAAGAACTGCTTGGTGAAGAACCTGGAAGCTGTGGAAACCCTGGGCTCCACATCCACTATCTGTTCTGACAAGACGGGCACGCTGACACAGAATCGCATGACGGTTGCGCACATGTGGTTTGACAATCAGATTCATGAGGCTGATACTACAGAGAACCAGACTGGTAAGACCATCTTGCGCTTGAGGTGTCTTATTAAAAAATAGCTTTTTCTGAGGATTCTTGTGCTCTAAGAAACAGTGTTTCTGACTCTCCAGTCCAAGTGAAGTTCACAGTGCAAGGACTTCTGGTATATGATCAACAATGACCATTAAAAGACTTGAGGTGACCCATAGAAAACTTTGTACTGTACCCTAATGCTGTTTATTCCATAAACTTCCTATAGGCTGCTTTAGCTTTTAATTGTTCCTTTGGAATTTGGGCATCTGGAATGTTCAGTCAGTTCTGTTTGGCCTATAGGTAGAAATATTTGGTGTTCTGAACTTCAAAGTACCTGATTCTTTTTTCCAAAATGTTTGATCATACTGCCTTACCTTCAGTCTGCTGAAAAGGTGGACAGCCAGGATGTTGCCACCAGTAACAAATTATTTGAGACTGAACACAGACAGAAATTTCCAGTGTTGTACTAGATGGCTGCTATTGAACAGGGGTTTTCCCTATAACACCCTGGTTGTGTTTGCAGAGCAATAGCAATGAATGAAGTGGCTGTAAGACTTCAGCAGGAAGTTTCTTCTAGGTATTGATAAGAATCTGAAATCTCAGCATGCTGTACTTACCTCTTCAGAACCGTTTTATCACAACCAAATTCAAGAGTTTCCTAGCTGTCACTACCTTGTGAAATATGCTTGCAATACATTATTAGCATAAACATTTTTCCAGTTATGTTGCTCCATCCTGCCCCTGCTTCCAACCCCTCCAAAGCGTGACACTTGACTGAACCACTTTAAAAAGCTGCTTTACTGTTCTTGGTCTTCAGTGCTAGTGCAAAGTAACAAGCTATAAATAGTGTTATTTGGAAGCACTTGGTTTTGGCCTGGCAACAGTTAGCTTGGCTGCAGTAGAAATAAGCCTAGAAGATTTTGCTTCATGGAAAGTACATTAGCTTCTCAGTTGTCTGTTCCTCCTTGAAGCTAGTTTAGGAGCCAGCATGGGAGAAGCAGTGTTTCTCTTTATTTAAGCATTGTTCCTTTTGGAACATTTCATCCAGTTCCTGGATGATGGATAAAGTGAGACAACTTGGAGCTGAAACCCAGCATCCCTTACTTAAGCCCTCTGAAAGAATGTTATCTGTCCAGAATTCCTTGGCCTTGCAGAGGCCATGCTGACTGCTGCTGGATGTACCAGTTCCAGGAATCTGGAAAGCAGCAATGTTCTGTTGTTCTGTTGCTGTTTCACCCTCGGACCTTAAAATAATCAAAATAATCAGCTACTCATCAAGTACCTAGGAAGGGAGGAGGATTGAAGGAAGGGAGGAGGATTGAAGGAGATGTAGTATGTTAACAGGCTCTAAAATACCTCCTGTTTCTGAGGTAAAGGCTTCTTGCTCTTAAGCCTGTGGGATTTGGTGCTTATGTGATTTGTATTTTTTTAATCATTATTCATTTTTTCCCTTTTTGATGAGGCTTCTTGACATTCTTCTTCTTTCAGGTGCTTCCTTTGACAAGAGCTCAGCTACTTGGACTGCTTTGTCCAGAGTTGCAGGTCTCTGCAACCGTGCTGTGTTTCAAGCTGGCCAGGAAAACGTACCAATTCTTAAGGTGAGTTTATAAAAGAAATGTTTGTCCTGTTCCACACTACTGCTCTCCCATAATGGTAGTGAGATTACATCCTGTTGGTCACAGGAACCTGCAAAGTAGAGGTATCTGCCACTCTTAATCTTTTCTTCAGTTGGGTGCTCTTGTAGAAGTGATGTGAGCAGATAGGAAGGGGAAGGCTTATTTCTCACAGTAGACTCCTTGCCATCAACTAGCTTCTGCAGTCTGTTTGGGAGATCAAATGCTTCCAAAATGCTTTCCTAGGGCTAGGAAAGACCAGAAGCTTTCCAACACATTTCCCAATGTCTGTCTGTTCCAAGAACTGCTATTTCTAGCATTTGAACACCTAACATCTACAAACACCTAGTTCTGGGAGCGTGGAGGAGTAGGCCCTAGTGAGTTGTGGGAGACTCTCTAGTCAGTCTGCTCTCGCTGGCAAGTCTTGGCTTTTTAAGCTTTTGCTGGTGCAGGTGCTGGTGCAATGTCAATTCAGATTCCTGCTTCTGAATTGCAACCCAGCCAGGACAGAAATTGTTACAGTGCTTATCTGTCAAGTATTAGTTGTGTTGCTTAGTAAATATCTTCCCAAGGGTGCTCTGATGCTGTGGTAATGATGGAACAATTTTTTTTCCCTAGAACCTGTCTGATTCTGTCAGGATATGTTTTGTAGACCCAAGATAAAGAGATGGAGTTGTTCCCGTCTAAGAAGGCTTGGGAGGAGAGAGTTTAAAACTCAGTGCCCTCGAGTAAAGGGCAGTATAAAAATGAAGAAAAAAATATTGCAGATTAAGAAACCAGAACAGCAGGAAATATTTGATTTAAATTGCTGCACAGGAAACAAATAGGTTGAGTTAAAATCTCCAGTGTTGAGAAACCCATCTGGAGATCTTAAATCCTTTCTGCCAAAGGCTTGATAAGATTCTTACACTGGGATGGGGGAACACATACAAATGTTTCTATGTGCATGTCATCAGTCTTCATCTCACATTTGCTATCCTTCATGAGAAGCAACTTAAAGCAGTTCATCTCAAAGTTTACCATCCAGCCTCTTCTTTCTCTGACTGCACCTATCTGACTTTCTCTGCCCTTTAAAAAAGGGCTTCTTGACTTTGGCACTAGAAGGTTGCTGCTCTCTTAGGCTGGAGAGCATGAAATTCTGAAATGCAGTATTTGTCAGTACTAGGTAATAGCATTATTTGTTCTTTGCTCTCATATGTTGTGTAGACTGGGGGTTTTCTTGTTTGTTTTAAATATATGGTCATACATGGTGAATCCACTGGGATGTACGCTTTTTGATAGTTGTCTCTGTCCTCAGAGAGCAGTGGCAGGAGATGCCTCTGAGTCTGCACTTCTGAAATGCATTGAATTGTGCTGTGGCTCTGTCAAGGAGATGAGAGAGAGATATCCCAAAGTGGTGGAAATACCATTTAACTCTACCAACAAGTACCAGGTAAGCATGTGCCCTCTTGAGAGAGAGACACTATGTGAAGCACTTGTGTATATTTGCATGCAATGTGCCTCAGAACTTTTGGCACCAAAATCTTGTCTAGCCATTACTTGCTTGTAGACTGCTCATGATTAATTTAATGGACCATACTTAATTACGCTGTGTAAGAGCTTCTGGAGATACCTTGACACTAAGATGTCAGCTGCTGAGAAAAGGGTAGGCACACTTCCTTATCTGCTTGTGTAGCCGCTGGTGCATGGAGAATCTCAAATCTGGGAACAGGAATGAACTGCTGGGAAATTACCTTAAAAGGTGGAACCTGGATACAAAACAGGCCATTGCAACATTGTCATATGTTAAAGAATAAATAGTATTCCCCTTAGTTTGTGAACCTGTTTAAAGTGCAGGTAAATGAAAACTGGAGCAGAATATCACAAATTGTTGTGAGCTACTGTATTCACAAATTATTAAGTAACGGTGATTATGTATGACCTTCACAGTACATGTCTATAAAACTGTTTCATTTCTTCCACCCTAGTTGTCTATCCACAAAAATGCAAACCCATCAGAATCCCGTTACTTGCTGGTGATGAAGGGAGCTCCAGAGAGGATCTTGGATCGCTGCAGCACCATTCTTATTCATGGCAAAGAGCAACCACTGGATGAGGAAATGAAAGATGCTTTTCAGAATGCCTACCTTGAGTTGGGAGGCCTTGGGGAGAGAGTGTTGGGTAAGTAAAAGCAGCCTTAAACTGGAAAAGATTTATCCCTCATCCTCCTGTGCAGAATCCCCACAGATTAGTGGAGGGTTGTACACTGCAGGAACAGAGTAACCATAGTGTTGTGTGAAGGTCACTTCAGCATTTCATATAAGAGCAGTCCTGCTGTTAGCCTTTAATGTAAAAGGCAGCCTGCGGGGTCTTGTCTTGCCCAGCAGCTGGGGTTGCCTAGATCAAATAGAAGCGAGGCATTTAGAACCTTTTGTCTCCATGGGGCCACGTAGTATTAGATTTGCTCTGCTGCATGTGAACCAAGCTGTGTCTAAGCACCTAGCAACAGCCATTAGTTATCAGAACATGAGTGCAACTCCTGCCTCAATAGTCCTGGCTAGACCTCTGACACCACTGTGTTATTCTTGCATAGCTGTTTGCAGAAGCAATAAACGTTTGCACGCTTGCCTCTTGATAATGTAGGAACAGACTAACCATGGGTTTGTGTTACAGGATTCTGTCACTTGGCTCTGCCCGACGATCAGTTCCCTGAAGGCTTCCAGTTTGATACAGATGACTTGAACTTTCCTGTAGACAAACTCTGCTTTGTAGGATTGATGTCTATGATTGACCCTCCTCGTGCTGCTGTGCCTGACGCTGTTGGCAAGTGCAGAAGCGCTGGGATCAAGGTAGTTTATTCCTGGGTTGAAAATTGCCTTGCTCTATACATGTGGATGTATAGGTCTTCCCTTACTCGAAGTGTTGTTGTAATGCGAGTGAGTAAAAGTTGTATTGGTCAAGATTTAACTAGTAGTACTTCAGACTTCATTTCAGAGTTAAATACAAATGTTTTTTTGTTAATGGAATGAAAAAAGAGTTAGATTCCAAATGCCAGGGCACTGGCAGGCAGTAATGGCATGGTGTTAGAAAGCATGTGATTTAGCTGAGGTATATTCTGCATGTGCCTCAGTACTGACAGAGCGCAAAGCACATGGTGGAAACGGAACTGTGTCCATTGACTTGGGATTAACAGTTTTTTGTCTTCTGTCCATCTCAATCCTTTGCATACTGGCAACAAGTTCCTACCTTTTGCTTTGGGCTTGCTCTGTGCCAAAGCTCACTGGTAGAACAAAAGCCACGTGGCCTTTTCAGTCTCAAGAGACCCTGCCTTGTGTGGTGTTGCTTTGCAGTACAGGCAAAGCTTTCACGGCAGTCTGTTTGCATTTCAGGTTATCATGGTTACTGGCGACCATCCGATCACAGCCAAAGCCATTGCCAAGGGTGTCGGCATCATCTCTGAGGGCAATGAAACAGTAGAAGATATTGCTGCTCGACTCAACATTCCTGTCAGCCAGGTCAACCCTAGGTACTAAAGTGGGGAATGCCAAAACTCTTCAAGGATTTAAGCATCTGCTTCTCTCCTTGGCTTGGATAATCTATCAGTATCTTTCCCTAGGCATGAGAAACTTGACATCTGCTTAGCTCAGCATGTTTTGACTCCTTAGTGGGCATCATGAGTTGTGGAGAATGCACGAGGCTCTCTTCAATTTGCATGTCTCTTGTGTGTGGGAAGTAGTTGGGAGTAAGCCCTAAAAAAGAAACTTGGGCAGTGGGCTATTTTGTCTATTATTTCTTTGCCCTGTAGCTGCCAATCCTGATGATCTGTCTCCATGTCAGGTGAAACAAACAGCTGGCTGGCTGGGAACTTTTTGGGATTGACTCCCTACCCCACCCCTTCCCTGCCAAGCTGAGTGTTTGCTCTACCTAGTTCACATCACTGCATGAGTAATATGGACTGGCCCATATACCAGGCAGGAAAAAAAGTGAAGTGGTATGGGAGAGGGAGATGGATGTTAAGGGACTTTTGAGCAATGTTGCTGTACATGTACTCCAGATCTTTAAATAGAGGCTATGTCTAGCTTTGCCCCAAAACATTTACTTAGAAAAGCTGTATTCAGTAAGATAACTTACAGGTTCATGAGAAAATTCTGCTGAAGAAAATGGCTATGGTCAATCACAAATGAGACTGGGCTACCAAAAGGAAACTGTTTCACTGTCTTAAACTGTTTAGGGAAAAGAGCTGAAATGCTGCATATAAACTGGATCACTCGAAGGCTAATTATGCCCATTTTGCTGTCAGATTCTCTTGTGGACCTGATTGCAGGTGGACAAAGGGAGCAGGACTTGTGCGGGTAGAACAGTTGTCACTAGTCAGTTGCTACAAGCAGAGTAAATGTGAAAATGGAATTCCTTCCCCTTAGGGGTTAATATTTGCCTTCATAACCTAGTGCAGAACTGAGGCATCCTCAGAAAATGTGCTTTGGCATAAATGGGCTGTTAGCAGAATGGCTGGGCTGTCTGCATTGCTTAGCTTGACCTAACCTGTGTTTAGGCTGGAGGATAGCCATGTAGCTTATGAACTGTGAACGAGACACCCTGTAGAATGAATTGCTTGGGGAAGATGAGTATTGTGGCTGAATTCCTCTCCTTTTCCTTTTGGGAGTAACTTAACCACCTAGCAACGCAGATCACTGGGCTGTGTGACTGGCTGTAAGGGTGGGGAAGGAATTTCCCTGTCTAAACTGGGTGATGTCATGAGCTGCATGGATAGTGTCCTAGACCTATAAGGGATGGTATGCTGGGTTAGAGAGGTGGTATTTCACTGTAGCATGCAGGGTACCGAACCAGTCTAAATATAACATTGCATGCTTTTGTTGATGAAGAGTGTAAAATAGGCTGAACTGGCATCATGTAAGCTCTCTTATGAAGAGCCACGTGTAGATATTGAGTCTGTTGCAAGAAGGATCACCTGCAGAAAGCCACTGCATCTCTAGTGACGTTGAAAGCTAACTGCCTGAGCCAGACGTACTTCTCTTGCAGAAAGGTGAAGAACTGTGGAAACAACTAGTCCTCACCTTGATGCATCTTAAAAAGCTGTAGTAAGAATTAGTCTGCTCACAGGGCTTTTTGTCTGTTGCTTGGTGCTGTCTTGTCTTGTTCTTTGTGTTCCCCATTCTTACCTTTAAACTTGGAGCAGAGGCTGCCTGGATTAGTGTTTATTCACAGCAGGAGCTGGTCTTTCCCTAGAGCATGGAAGAGCTGTAGCTTCATGGGGTGAAGACCATTAATGAAATAACTAGTTTAACTTGAGATGCAAAACATTATATTGTCTCTTGATTGCAGGGATGCCAAAGCTTGTGTTGTTCATGGCTCAGATTTGAAGGACATGACTAGTGAGCAACTGGATGATATCCTGATGCACCATACAGAAATTGTCTTTGCCAGGACATCTCCTCAGCAGAAGCTTATAATTGTGGAAGGCTGTCAGCGACAGGTAAAGAGAGGGAATCCAAGGATTTTGTATCTGAGAAAATCCCCAGATTTGTATATATGAACTATCAGCCAGTGTTGCCTTCTGAATTGGTAGAACTTAATCTCCTCAGTGCCCTCGAGTAAAGGGCTAGACTAGATCTTGGTCTGTCAGCAGCTTTCAGCTGCTTTTATCAGACTACTCTACAATACATAAATATAAAGGTCTTGCTGGAAAACATCTTCAGTTTGTATTGAAGCTCTTCTGATCCAGGACTGTTTTTCAACAGTTCCTAAATGTTCCAGAGTTGCAAGTGAAATACTTGTGTGCTGTGTAGCTTTTCTGCCCAGAACAACTTGTATGATGATTTCAGTTCTTTTATCCCTCTCTTTGACTAGGGTGCCATTGTAGCAGTCACAGGTGATGGTGTGAATGATTCCCCAGCCTTGAAGAAAGCTGACATTGGTGTTGCTATGGGTATTGCTGGCTCAGATGTCTCCAAGCAGGCAGCTGACATGATTCTCTTGGATGATAACTTTGCCTCCATTGTTACTGGGGTTGAAGAAGGTGAGTTTATAACTTGTGCAGTGGTGGTGAGTGGTGGTGCAGTGATTTCCCTCTAAAGTAGAGATGTCAGAGGGTGCTCACACTTGAGCTTTTCTCTATGAGAAGTGTTTCCAAGGAGGGCAGCACTTTACCACTCCCTTCAGTCTTCACCCTTTCCATAGGACCGGCATGACCCTTTGGGATGGGTAATAGTAGGAATCAGCTGAGTAAGAAAAGCTTTCTTTTTATCTAACTCTGATTCTAGTTATCTTTGCCAACTGAGTCCTCCCTAATGGAGCAATAGCTCTCAAGCAGGAGCAGAACAGAGGATACTCCTAGGGGCTCTTGATTTTCAGAAACCAGTTCTTAGTATCTTACTGCTATATGGAATGAACCCTGATTTTTGTGACCAAATATTATATTTTCTCTTCCTTGCTCCAGGGCGTCTCATCTTTGATAACCTGAAGAAGTCTATTGCTTACACCTTGACCAGTAACATCCCAGAAATCACACCATTCCTGATCTTCATTGTTGCAAACATACCCCTTCCACTGGGAACTGTCACCATCCTCTGCATTGACCTGGGCACTGACATGGTGAATATTGTTTGGTTTTATCTCAAGAAGAAATATGGGTGTTCTTAGGTACCCTAAAGAAAGAACAGGGACAAGGAAAATGCTTAAATACAGTTTTCTCTAGTGTTATGATTTAAAATAAGTGACCATTCAAGACTCCCTTAATCCACACTCTTACCTCATGGCTTTCAAAGACTGAGGATCCTTCAGTTCTGTGGAAGGCCAGGCTGAGTTTGGGGGTGGGGGTTAGGTCCTTCCCGAACACTACAGCTCAGGCTTTGGGGCAGTGCTGTTTCTTAAGCTGAAAGTATGGAGCAGGGAAGGCATGTATATGTGTATTTATACTGTGGAAAATTGAAGTGGTTCTAACAGTAGTCCTGCCACCTCCAAAGGTCCCTGCTATCTCCCTGGCATATGAGCAAGCAGAGAGTGACATCATGAAGAGACAACCTAGAAATCCCAAAACAGACAAGCTGGTGAATGAACGGCTGATCAGCATGGCCTATGGGCAGATTGGTAAGCTGGTCTGTTTTCTCTGGCACAGATTTGAACTGGGTAGTAACAGGGGTTATACGCGATCTTGAGTCAGTGACTGTTATTTTATTAGGCTTGAGGTTTGGGTTGTGTAGACCAGAACCTTGGGCTGTTAAAAACTTGCCATGATTCTACCCCTGTGGCACATAGTGGTGTCTTGTGCAGCTTGATCCATTGAATCGCTTGCACAGTAATTTTGTTTAATTGCATAGCCCTGTAATGGAACTGGCTGACAACCAGCTCTCCTCTGGTTCAGACTTGTTCAGCAAGAACATAGATCCTATTGTTAGTTTAATTAGAAGTAAAGGATTCTCTCCAGCATATCCCTAAACACACAGTATTAAAAGCCTTGATTAAAGGCAGTTAGAGATGTGCCCACTTCACAGGATGGGAGCTCGTGCTTAATTGAAGCAGACCTTGGGAGCCTTCTTAACTGTGTTTTGCAAGCATTGAGGGTGGG
Organism: Piaya cayana; assembly: GCA_013389865.1. Lineage (NCBI taxonomy): Eukaryota > Metazoa > Chordata > Aves > Cuculiformes > Coccyzidae > Piaya > Piaya cayana. Next base: position 36,919 of record WAAB01018098.1, read on the forward strand.
CAAGGCTAAGGCTTAATGGGAAAACAAAGGGAGTTTTATCTTGTGTCCTTGAGTACTGTGCCATCACAGCCTAGGGTAGAACGGATGTAACTGTACAAAGTTGGGAGCAGAAACTGCTCAATAAAAGGGTTGCAGCCAAGTGTTAGTGTGAACTTTTTCTATAGCTGCTACTTGGGAAATAGCCCCACAAGGAGTAATTTTTTTAGGTGTCTGGTATCTCCTGCAATCTGCTTTGTTATATTTGCAGTGCACCGTACCTTCATAAGTTTTATCATCCTTTATCTGCTCAGGTATGATCCAGGCCCTTGGAGGTTTCTTCACCTATTTTGTAATCATGGCAGAGAATGGGTTTTGGCCTTCTGGCTTGCTAGGGATCAGAATTCAGTGGGATGACCGATGGGTTAATGATGTGGAAGACAGCTATGGGCAGCAATGGGTAAGTTTTGAGGCACAGCTTACAGGCTGCTAGCTGGAATACTAATGCCTGATGAACTTGGTGTGAGCACCAGAGAGCAAAAGCAACTTGTCTGAACAAATGCTCTCTGCTTTATCTGCTTCCTAGACCTACGAACAGAGGAAAATAGTGGAATTCACTTGCCATACAGCCTTCTTTGTCAGCATTGTGGTTGTGCAGTGGGCAGACTTGATCATTTGTAAGACCCGAAGAAACTCTGTCTTCCAGCAGGGGATGAAGTAAGTCAGGCTGTCCATGGAGGATTTTGATTTGGACTCCAAGAATTGGCATTCTAGTTCTTTGTCCCAGTAGTGTCTGGGCATCTTGGCATAAGTCTTGAACAATCTGGTGCCTTGGTACTGGATAAAAGAGGAACTGGGTGCTCTTTCTTGTAGTACCTGCTACAGTTGTTAGGCTGAGACAAAATGTAATGCTGATTTTTGCTGTCATTGTTTGTGGTAGCTTGCCCACCTTGAAGTACAGTGATGTAGTCCAGCATGCAGCCTTGTGCAGCAGAACAGCTGGCATCTCGATCTAGTGGCATGAACCTTAGCCAACTCCTGAATTTGTGATAGAAGCAATTGCTAGTTGACTTAGGTGTGAACTGGAATATCTTTGTCTAGAAGTATAAATCTCTTGCAACTGTGTTTGGGTGTCCTGATGATCCTCATCTGATGGACTTCTGGGCTAGACTGCTTCCATTCACTGCTATATGGCTACTAGGTGGTTTTGTGGTATCTTGTGTGAGAGTGATTCACTGACTGTTTCACTGTTTCTACTAGGAACAAGATCTTAATATTTGGTCTCTTTGAGGAGACTGCCCTGGCTGCCTTCCTTTCCTACTGCCCTGGGATGGATGTTGCTCTAAGGATGTACCCTCTCAAGTAAGTTGTGTTATGCGTTTTGTGGAGCAGGCTGTACTAGAGAACAATAGTGTGCTTGGTTGGGGAGACGGATATGAATAGTTGGGAGCTTGTCAGGCATAAAATCTGACCTTAAAGGTTTCAGGCTAGGAAGAAGTAAGTGGTCATTTGCACACCTGGGTCTTGCTTCGATTTACTGCCTGTGGACATCTTTATGGGGAGTCTGTTGTTCAGTGCTCTGCTGAAAATCAGCAACACCATTTCAGCAGTGCCAGTGTACTGTAGTGCAATGGCTCTTGTACTTACTTGCATTAGGTGTTTTTACGGATAGAGGACAGCACATCCAGAGAAAGCTGGGTTGAATTGCACTAAAACATAGGTTGCCTTCTTTTACTGAAGAACTGGTGATGATATCTTGTGCCTCTTTCTACCTATTGAAGAAATAGCACAAGTAGTAAAGGCTTTTGAAAGATGCTGTGTAGGTGTAGCTGACCACTTGGTGCGCAGTAACTTTTGTAACAGTTGGGAGGGTGCCAACATCTGGAGCATTGCCCAACAGCATTGCAACACTTTGTGGCAGGATTTAGTCTCAAACTTTGAACAGTCCTCTGGCCTAAGTGCCATGAAATTTTCATGGCAGAGGAAAACAATCTTCATGTTACAGTCTAAAGTTTTATTGGTGTTTAGTGCAGAAGCGTGAGCACTTCCTAACAAGACTGGTATCTGCCTAATGTCTGTAGCAGCTATGTGGTAGCATGTGTAAATCATGAGAGAAACTAATGCAGTTGAGGTGAGCAAGGATATGGGCACGAAGGTTATATATGCTTTGAGGAAATAGTACTAGATTAATAGGTGGGGAGGTGCTGGTACAGAGATTAACAAAGATGCTGTGACACACCTCATTGGAATTAATATCCAAAAATGGATTAACCTATTGCAGCAGAAAGAATTGTGATAATCTTTGGCTTGGAGGATTCTTGGCTGAACTACTGTCTTGTGGGAGCTGGCACGCTGGCAAGCTGAGGCATGTCAGACTTCCTGCAATCTTCTGTGCTGTCAAATCAGAGTTTTGCTAGGCAACAAGCATCTCTGCTACCTGTATTCTCACTTTCTTTTCCCCAAACAGGCCAACTTGGTGGTTCTGTGCGTTCCCATACTCCCTCCTCATATTCCTGTATGATGAAGTCAGAAAGCTCATTATCAGACGTAACCCTGGTGGTAAGAATCTTTCCTTTTCCATGTCTTGATGCTGCCAAGCTCTGTAAGAGCTCTGACAGTGCTCAGGGACCTCTAGTGCCAAGCACTATGCAGGGATGTATTTTGCTGTGTTGTCCTTTCCTTGACGTTAGTAATGCAGTTACTTCAAATTAAGGACATTTTCAGCACCTCTCCCTGCAGTCTCCCACAGTGTATGAAAGTGCCAATGCACTGAAGTAAATGGAAAATACTGATCAATGCTTCAAATAGATCTAGAAAACTGGAAAAGGGCCTGAAAGCTGCAGTATATTAACAGTTTGGCAAGACTTTTTTCCATTGTGATGGATTACTTACTAGCTCAGGTGCTACAGTGCAGATTTCTGGAGCCCAAAAGGAGCTCTCATGAACCTCGTACTTGGTCTGCCTTAAGACTAACTCTTTCTCCCTTTTCCTTTAGGTTGGGTGGAAAAAGAGACCTACTACTAAAAAGCACCTGTAAAACATTCCACAAACAGCCCATGCCACTCTCCACCATCTCCCCTGTGTGCGTACTTCATCTTTGCAAGCACAGAACTGTGCCTGGACAGGAGTGAGCTGAAACTAAAGGAAACATGAAGAAACATGGACTGGAGGAGAAAGCAAGGGGGAGGTTGGGGTGGGGAGGGAGTGTCTGACCATCAGTCCATGGGGTTGCGGCTTTGAGTAGTTTTATGTGCCTTTTTGTTTTTGTAAAAGGAAACTGAAGATTTTATATGTGGATTTTTACAAATAAAGATGGATTATAAGAGGACGCCCCCAAATGGTCTTAGGTGGATGTCTTTCTCTAGGCAAAAACTGGTTCAGGGCAGCCTCTTCCTTTAGTGTGTGATGCTGACAGCACAGATTAGTCCCTAGCATCTCATCTTCGTAGCAGGGAAGCAGAGCTGTTTGACGTAGAGGCAACAGCATATGCAGTTTTTAAGAATCATGCTGCATCTCCTTGTGTAGCTCAGTGCTTAATGTGACAAACTATTTGCAGGCACTTGCATTTCAAAGCCTGAAGCTTGGAACTCTTGGTGGCTTCTATCTGCTCATCTTGTATACTTTTTGCAACTGTGGTGTTGAGTGGAGAGTAGTGGCTGGATATCTAGCCTGGTCTGCTTTAAGAGGCTGTGACTTGCTTGCTGGGTTCAGCATGAAAACAGGCTTCCACTGAATGGCACTTGGATCTAAGCAGCCTTGTTCTCAAAATTCTGACATTGATTTTCCTGCTGGCTTTGCCAAGTAAGGGATGATGTTTCCTCTGTGCATGCACACACCTGTTCCAGCATGGCATTTGTTCCAATCTGATACTGGCTTGTGCCAGCAGTGGAGTGAGAGCAGAGGCTGATGATGGGTATGGGGTCCTGCATCTTCCACTTTTAAGGAAGGGATCAATGTCTAGGCCTCTAGTTGGCTCGGTGGCCTGGATTGGGTCATGCTGCTTCCCTCTGAACATTTAGCTATTTTCCATATGCTTCAATTTACTGTTTAATGGTTGTGGCTCACTTTTGAGATGCTGGTGGGAGAGCTGGCCTTCTGTATGTGGATACTCACCGTGAAGTTCTGACTTTCTGGTGCTATTGTGTTAAAGCTACCTGAAGAAGCTTGGTCCTGAACTGCTGCTCTTTGTCTGTCAGACTTGTTTATACCTGTCAAGTATCTGTGGTTAAATCTCCATTGTCATCCCTCCTTCCTCATTATTTATTTTAAGGTGTTATTTTAAAAGTCAGGTTGCTTCTCTTGTGGACTCAACAAACTCAAACAGCAAAGAGCACAAGGGAGGAGAAAAGTGAGAGTCTGAGCGTGGCAACTGTTTTAATTGTCTTGGATGCTAATGTTGGAGACCATTAAAAATCTTGCACTTGTTGGAGTCTGATTGTGCTAACAGCTGAAATGATGCAACTGAGCTTGAGGTGATCCCAGCTGGGAAGGGAGAAGGTGGTATGAACAGGGGTCCTGTACTTACTGAGTGTCTGTGCCAGAACTGAACCTGCAGCTGCTAGCTTACATGGTTCCTTGCTAGGCTGTCCTTGAGCTGTAGTGTAGCTCAGGCTCCTTTGCAGCCAGTTCCATGCCACGTCTGTCAGGAATGATTCTTGGCCATGCATGCTGCTAGGAGTATCACCTCACCTGGCCATCTCACACCAGTCCAGAAGCCTCTTGCATTTTGTACTATCACTTTTCAGTCTAATTGCAATTTCCCCAAAGAAAGCTACTCCAAAACCAAGCTTGGAGCAAGCACTGGTTAATATTTAAGGAAAGCTTCACCTTGCCCTGACTGCTTTAACATCCTTGCCTGGATAAGGAACTGAGGCAAATGGGGGCTCCAGTGCTTGGGGAAAGGAGCAGGTAACCTGGGGAAGGCAATGTAAGATGTATTATATTGGTTCCTGATGTTGGTTGATATTTACAAGCCAACCACTCTGTGATGATTAGAGACTGAAATTATTCAGTGTCACCAAGGCTGGAGTAATAAGGTTTGTGCTAGAATAGTGACAGGTCTTTATAATGACTGACCTAAACATGTCATACTGCTTTAGAGATCTGGTTTTGGGAGGTCACAAAACTCTGAGCAAGACCAGGCCAAACTCTTCCTTCCCTCTTCCTGTCATGGTGCAGAAGTGGGATGATTTAGAACACACATTCATTTTGAGAGTTTCCTCAGTGCTGAGACCACTGTGGTAACAGTACTTGCTCTATTCTGCTTGTATTTATATAGACAGCATCAACTGCATGGGACTCTGTAGCTGCTGCCATGATGTTGAGGTTGTTGTGGACAGGGTGGGTCTTGCCAGAGCCTGGTCCCAGCTGGAGCAGCAGGCACGCACCATCAGCTGGTCTTATCACAAAGATTGGATGCAGCTTGGAGAGCACCTGAGTGTTGTTTGCTTTTGGCTTGAAATCCAGATACAGAAGCAAGAGCAGTGACTTAGGGAAGACATGCAGGGTGCTTTGGGTATTCAGTCTTGCAGAAGTGGGAGCAGCACTATACCCACCACTCACACCATGCTTAGGTCTGAACCAAGCTGGTCTCTACCACCCCCCCTGCTACTGGACTTGTTGCAGCAGGGGATGCAATGTCAGCTGGTCTCTGCCAGAGGGTATTTCTGTTTCACTGGTGCTGAGACAGGACTTTGACTCAGCAGCCCATGATAGAATAGCTCACCACCCACCCACCTCCAGATGTCTTCAGGGCACTGGCAGTGCCTGGTCACCTGTCTCCTGTGTGCAGCTGACACAACTGCTGCACATCTCTCTTTGCATTCCCTGCAAAGCCCAGCTCAATCCTTGCGGCTCTCCTGCTTTTTGGGTTGGGAGGCAATTTGGCTCTTCTATGACATGTGGAAATGCAGGGCCAGACACATCTGTGGCAGCAGCATGCTCTGCCTTCCCTGCCAGAAGGAAGATTAAAAAAAAAAACCAAACTGGAAACCACCTGAATTTGCTGCACAAGTGCCAGGCATGGATATTTAATCACTGCCCTGTGGGCTTGGCAGCAGTGCCAAGCATGAGCAGCAGGCGCCTTGCATAAACAGCACAGGGGAAAAGCTGGAGCTGCTTTGCTCCCCTGCCCTTGGCTTCAGCACCATGTTCCCTACCCAGCTTTGAAAAGAAAGGCTTCAAGGGCAGTCCTTTTTGCCAGAAGTTGTGGACGTACTAGCACTGAAGTCCAGGGAAGTCAGCAAACCCCTACAGGCTCCCCGGCTGTGTCTCTGCAGCCCCTCAGGAGGTCTGAGTCATGGCCTGTGGGCTGGCTGTGGTGGCTGGGGGTGAGGTGGCACAAGGATGGTTTTGAGTAACAGGAAGGTCACATCTGCCGGAATTAAACACCACCAGATCTTGAGTGTCTGTCACCAGTCAGCTGGGCCCCATAGCTCTGCCAGCATTGTTTTGCCTGTGGTTTTGTCACCTTGCTGGGGAGAGGACATGCAGCTCTCCCTGAAGGCAGCCCTGATTTTGATCTGCCTCCTCTTTGTGCAACTTCTGGGCTCTGAATAAGGCTCCTTTTGTTACCTGCCCAGGACCTGAGAGCTTTCTGAGACACTCTACATGTTGTCTCCTCTGAGAGACTTGCAGGATGAGTAGTGTGGGGACTTTCTAGGGGAATGAAGGGGGTTTTTTAAGAACTGTTTTCAAAACCACCTCATGGGGCATGCCAAAGAGGTCAGACCCATCCTCAACCTTGCAGGCTCAAAGGTATTAGAACAAACATCTGTTTGGTAAGCCTTGAGCTCAGGAGCTCTAAAGTGGTGGAACAGCCACACTAGTATGTCCAATATCCANCTGAACGGGCTACCCATGGAGGCGGTTGATTCACCTTCCCTGGAGGTATTTAAGGCACGGGTACTGAGGGGCATGGTTTAGTGTTTGATAGGAATGGTTGGACTCGATGATCCAGTGGGTCTCTTCCAACCTGGTTATTCTATGATTCTATGATTTACAGCAGCTTCCCCTTAATGTAATGGGCTCTTGCCACATGGCTGAGCTCATCCTCCTGACTTTTTCCACCCTCAAAGGGTGGGATGTGCTTCTGCTGGCAACAGCATCTCCTTTAACCCAAAGTGACAAGGAAGACTTTGCATGAGATGCCTGTGACTCAGCCCCTCCCAGAACTTGAAATAGCAAGAGTCACTGGGCAGGTGGATGCAGGCAAAGACAAAGCTGACAGAGGGACAGCAGGGGCATGTGCCTAATCCATGCATTTCCTTTGATCATGGTGGTGTCCTGAGGCAAGAAGGGTTGAGGGCAGGGCATGGGGCCAGAGAAGGATGGAGCCTAGTAGGATTTGGGAGCCTCAGCAGACCCCTATGGAGCAATTACCTCTCTTAGTGCCAGACTCCCACTAAGATGGGCTTTTTATCCCCAGTAATCCTTCATTTTCATGAAACTCACCAATTAGCAAGGAAAAAACCCACTAGTTCCCTACCAGGGACCTGCTGTCTAGCACTGTTCCTCAAGAGATAAAGCACTTTTCTGCCAGTCCTGACAGCAGGCAGCTCTGAGCCCCTCTACAGCAGTTGCTCTCCCCTGACTTTATGGCCTGAAAACAGGAGGAAGGGAAAACACTCCCCTCCAACCTATTAAATCTCTGAAACAGCTGATTAGCCAAAACACAAAGCAGATTAACCCCAATTAGGTGGAAGTGTATAAACAAACATATTCAGTGAAGCCTTTGGGATAGGCTCCCCAGGAGGCTGGCTTCAAATACACCTCCCAGGAAGCTCCTGTAGCTCCTACTCAACTTCATACTTCATCAGCTCCCAAAGAGTACCAATGCTTGGGGCCTCTTCTGTGCTCTCTCAGAGCTCCCTGCTGCAGGCTTGCTCAGACCCTACTTGCATTTGCTTTAGATGTTGCTGACTTCCTCTCCTCTCCAACCTCAGTATTCCTCCTGCTTCTCTGCCCCTATTATACCGTGTGCCACCCTAAGAGCCTCTGGTCCCCTGGAATTTGCCTATGAAGAGTGTGGTGGAAGGTCTATATGTATGGGAATTTTTACTTCTCTCCCTGTCCCTCTCATCACATTCATCTTTCCTCCCGTGAAATCATCTGTTTCCCTGCTTCTTTCATTTGGTTTCCCAAACACAGTAGCATCTTTACCTGAATGAATCTTTGAACCTTCCAACTTTTCAAAAGGCTGGAAAGTGAATATGGACAGTTTGACCAGCTCTGGTAAGAGCAGCAATGGGATCTTACATTCCTCTGCTTCCCTTCACTTTAAAAGGCTTCAGATTTCCTGTACAATACAGAAAACATTCCCTCTGTCTCTAGGAGGCTCGTGCTGCTGTCAGGCAAACAGCCAGCTCAAACAGCCCAGAGGGGAGATCTGATTGAGAGGGAGATACCAAAAACTCTCTCCAGTGAAATGCCAGGGGAACTTTCCTACTCTAGGTGGAAAGAAGCTGTGCTTCCTAAGGAGCAGAGGGTTCCTCCATGTCCCATCTGCTTGCCACACTGGATCCACAATAGGCAGAAACAAGCCAGAAAGTGAGAGATGGTTTGAAAACCATTGGCCATTAAAAAAGGGAAAGCTTTTCACATGCAGAGCAGCTCAGATCCTCCCCATACAGCTTCAGTAAAGAGGTGGAAAAGCTAGCAGAAAAAAAAAAACACAGTAATTTTTATAAAGGAGGAAAAAAAAAGTATTCCTGACAGCATGTGATGTGCATTTACTGGGATCCACAGCTGACTGGAACCAGGGTTAAAAATAGACATTTGTACTAATGGGCTTGGAGCAGCCTTTGGTGAATGAGTCTCAGGGTGAATTATGAAATCTAACACGCATTCTCTCCCTAACAAGTGTGGTTTCTATTGAGGGTTATTTACCTTGGTCTCCATACTGCTGGACACAGGATACTACTCTCAGTTTTCACAACTAAATAGATCTGGGCCTGATGGGGAAACAGCCAAGAAGTAGAAATGCCATTATGGAGGATGCAGCTTCACACGGCTTCTTCTCAGCAACAACATTGGCCAAAGGACCTTCTGGTTGTGGGCCCTTGTCCAGATAAACTGACCCAGCTAGTTTGTGATACCACTCAGTGAACCTGGCTTTAAAATAACTCCCTGAAACCCTTAATTTGTGTACCACCTACCTGTCTATCCATACATATATTTGGTGATATGTATTAGATGGTGAGGATGGTGACCTCATTGCTCTCTACAACTACCTAAAAGGAGGTTATAGAGAGGCGGGTAATGGCCTCTGCTCCCAAGTGACAGGGGACAGGACAAGAGGGAGTAGCCTCAAGCTGTGCGAGGGGAGGTTCAGACTTGACATCAGGAAAAAAATATTTCACAGAAAGGGTCATTGGGCACTGGCAGAGGCTGCCCAGGGAGGTGGTTGATTCACCTTCCCTGGAGGCGTTTAAAAGATGGGTGGATGAGGTGCTGAGGGGCATGGTTTAGTGATTGATAGGAATGGTTGGACTCAATGATCCCATGGGTCTTTTCCAACCTAGTGATTCTGTGATTCTTTGATTTGATCATTTATATCTAACCAATACCTTCCTGCATTACCCATCCCTATAAATCTGATCTGGCTGAGACACAGTAACAAGGCTGCATTTCTGTTAAATGAGCCAGAACATCCTCATGGCACTAGTGATAGCTTCGTCCCATATGCAAGAGGACAGGATGCACCTGATCCAGGAATAAAAGAGCAGTACAGGCATGAGTCCCAGATCTACAGGCATTATTGTATATTTAAAAAAAAAACATTATAGAAGATTTTGAACTAGCAAATTTATACTCATCTGTCCTGTGTATGGCATGGCTGAGGTGTGTTAGATCTCCTGTCAGGAGACAGGTTCACCTCATCATTGAGCTACAATCTGAAATGACTGGGAAGACTTTCTCTGCAGTTCTGTGCTGTCCCAATGCCCAAAGTTGGGCCCATGGGCAGAAAACAGGGGAAGAGGTTTAGCAGGTAGTTGGATTTTCTTTTCCCTCATTTGGCAATTTTCCCTTGTTGTTTTCAGTTGCAACTACAGCTAATCATCCAGGCACTTTTTTTCCCCCCATTTCTTTTATTTCTTCCTTTAAAAATATACTTTCTGAAAGCAAATCAGTGAAACAGCCAGTTTGAAATGTGGCTGTCCCCAGTCTCCTCTTTCTCACACATGCTTGCCCAAGTGCTCTGATTTCTAATGCTCTCCCATTTACCTTAGGAGATTCATCCCCAGAGAGGTTAAAATAGAAACAAAGAGAGTTTTTCCTTGGAGAGAAGAATATTTTTGAGTGACCTTTTTTCTCCTTCTTGGTGAAAGGTGACTGTCTTGCATGTATTACTCCCAAAGCAACAGCTACCACTCGCAGACTTCAAGAAAAGTCTTCTTGTTACTGTAGCCCAGGGGTCAGGAACAGCTTAGCTGCACTGCTGGCATCCATTGCAAGCTGGTGGAAACAGTGTGATCACCTGGAAATATTAAGGTATGATAGGAAAGAAAACTTAATACCATGATGAGCACCCTCATGATCTGCCGGGGAAAATCTATTTTTGGTCACAGACAGAGCAGTCAAAGCAGGATACTGACAGCCGGATACCTATAGTTTGTCTGAGCCTTCCTCTTTTTCATTCTGGATTTCAGTGTATTTTTGTAATCAGCTGTCTGAACTCATCAACTTAATGCGTAATTACTGGCACCAAGGAACTTGCGCTGGTGTCAGCAGAGTCCTTTTTCATGCCCTTATGACATAAACGGTTTCACTTTATCAATGAGGTTGTGTGAAATCCCCAAATGACTACCAAATGTGGAAGAAGGACTAAGCATCTCTTCCTCCTCACTGTGCCTCACCCTTGAGTTAGCCCCTCACGTGAAGCTCTCCACTCACACTCTTGTATACACATGGTGGCTGAATAATCATCCAACACACAGGAACCCACCTCCCCAAACACACACATATTGTATGTAATAACTGTTCTATAAAAAGACTTTTCAGTTTGTATTATCTTTAAGGATTGCCCTTTCTTCACTCACATCAGCAGAATATTAACACCTGAGCACTCAGGTGTTGTAGCTGTTTAAATACATGACCACGGGTGACTTACAGCTACAGCTGTATAAATACAGCTACATACTCTTTTGCCTAACAGCCCTTCAGGACTGAATAGGCTCATCCCAGTATCTAGGGAGAGCACAGCAATGAAGCTGCTCCCAGGGTATCAGAGGGGCTTGACTCTCAGCAGTGGGGCAACCCAGCCATGCCCTAAAGGATAACAAGAGAGCTGGCGCTGGATAACCTCCAGTAGCATACTGAGAAGGGGGCAGCAGTCGCTAGGGAGGGGGTTTGCACACTCTCCTCGGAAATGGGGGGGGGCAGGTATTTTGCCCAAGGTTTTATGAAAATTAACTGAACTGCCAGCAGCCCCGGGGAGCAGTTTAGGATGTGCCTTGTGCAGCCATAAGTATGGGATGGCTCCAAAGGGATTGGGGGAAGCAAAGACTCCCAAACTGGGTTTGAGAACAGCACCCTGCTTGGGTCGGGCTTGAGGAAGGAGGAAGTACAGAAAAGCTCTTCCTTTCACTTATGCCAAGACTTGAGCAAAGAAAAGAGAGGTCAGTCCCTCTCTGAATTTCAGGCCAACAGCTGTGATCCAACCCTAAGTGTGCTTGTCCTACCTTGCTGAGAAGCAAAAGTGTTTTCAGAGGCCATGTGTGGTGTTACAGTGAGACAAACAGCTCTTCACAGGTCTGTGGGATGAGTTTCTGTGCTCCCCAAGTACAGTGGGGTCACAAACTTCCAGTCCCTCAGAGGTGAGGTAGGAAACACATCCCAAAAGGGTATAACCAGAGAGGCACATTTGGTCGAAGGGGATGTGGCATAGGGAGAACAAGAGCCCTTAAGCCTCTCAGTAGCTGTATAAGTGAGTGCATGGCTCTCTGGTTCCTCTTGAAGCTGTTTCTCTTCCTGACTGTTCTTGACATCTGGTGGGATGTCTCCAGTGCAACCTAGGCAATTGTGTAGGCTGAGCTCCCCACTGCTCCTATCCCCTTTCTCAAAAAAAAAATAGTGAGAAAGGAGATTTTTGCTTTCCTTTATTGTCAAGCACTTGGGAGCAGACAGTTTTTGCTGTAAATGGCAGATTTTTGCTGCTCTGTGGCAAAAAAAACTATGTCACCTTTGGCCTTGGAGTACAGAGATAGCCAAATAAGTATTCCTTTGTACTCACATTGTTCCCAGCTCCCTTGATTTCCCATCACCAGACAAGGTCATGCATTGGGGAACAGTGAGATGTAGGAGGAGAAGGGGTTCTTAGAAGATCAAATCTCAAAACATTGTATTTGTACTCATTAAGAAGCAGTAAAGAAGCTAAGCAGGCAGCACAATTAGAGATAAGGGCAAGCAACATGCTGTTCCCAGCCCAATGTCCTGCCTGCTGGTAAAAGTGGGGGTGCAGCCCAATGCATTCTTGACATTTTGTTCTTCCAACTGATGCCAGCTCAGTTCTTATCAGATATTTTCACGGCCAATGATTTTTCACAGTGCATAACACTGTTGAACCATATAGGAAAAATCATAAAACTCTGTCTAGGCAACTAAGCACAATGTTCCTTCTTATGGGGGTATTTGTGGCTTTACCTTTTCCACCCTTCTTCACTTAATCTCTTTCCTGTCCTGCACATTTATGGCTCTGACCCACCCTGATTTGAATGAAGATGAGGAACCTCAGACCAGATCTTTCCTCCATCTTCCTGGCCCTGTCTAACCTCCTCTTCCACAAACAAACAAGATTCACTTCCACTTTCCTTTAAGTCTGAATACACTCCTTGATTGCTCTGTGCTGGTCAAGCCAAATTTTAGTTGCAGGGCCGGCACGTCCAGAGTTGCAGTCTCAAAGTGGGGGCAGGAGGACACAGTGAGAACAGAGCTGCCGTCAAGCATCTGCACAACAGTGGAGAGAGGCTGTGCCTCACTCCAGAACCCCTGAATCTCCATGGCAGGAGGATGTTTGCCCTCGCTGCTGAGGAAAAACACTCCCATACTTCAGGATGCTGCCAGCTCTATAGTCTCCATGAGGACTCTGTGTATGCTGTCCTGGCAATGCTGGCCAAGGTGGAGGTGCACCAGGTGCCCCCTCCCACATTTCAGATTTAATGCAGGGATCACTTCACAGCAACTGGAGCCACCCCTGACAGGGTTCTGTCCTTACACATACCAGCCTGGCCTCCCAGCAGAATTGACATCTGAAGCTCCCTCCTGAGCAGATTTTGACCGCGTCTCGAGGATACTTTTGGTGCTCTTCTTCCTTTATGCTGAATACATGAAACTGGGCTTGGTGTCACTGCACTGTGCAAGAGAGACACCCTCCTTATTCTGTATTGTGTCCAACACTGTTAGAGCAATATTTGGGAAACTCAGTTATATGTGCTGAAGCCAGGGGAGACAGCGATGAAATCCAATTGCTTTCCCTTAGATTCTGTTCTCTGGTATAAGAAAGCTTTCCAGTAAGTGATCACACCCTGGTGACAAAAGCACACCCTTGCCTAGGGTAACACATGGTACTGTTAACGCAAGCAAGTTGCTGCTCTGTCCTCCGCCCCTGCATATAACAGCTTGCGGCTTTTCAGGGCTCCCTGGAATGGTTCCTCACAGATTAGGCAACAAGGAGCTTGTTAATTTTGGCCAGTAAGCTCTGACTTCAACATAGTCTGGGTGTCTCTGCTCTTGGGGAGGAAGGAACCTGCAGGGTCTGGGCAGAGGAGGGCACCTCTCTAGGTGTTATCCTGAGGTCACTTGGGACCTTGGGCTCTTTGTACGAAATTGGCAGATCTTCCCCATTGCAGCCTGCCTGGACCATCAAGGCTATATCTGGCAGGCACCATGCCCAGTCCCACATCTTATTTTGAGATCGAAGTGGGAGAACAATAGCAGAGTTTGTTAGTGTAAGGCATCGCAATAAACAGCCAGAACAAGCCACCTAGACAGCAACGTCTGAGAGTTGCTGCAGTGCCCACTGCCATTGTTCACACCTGGGGGGTTCCTCCAGGCCCTTAGAAATTGCCACCAGGAGCAGGTATTTGGCTACAAATCCCCCAAGTGTTGGGCACCAGAGTCTTTCTCTTCAGATTTCTCTTGAAGGTGATGTCAGCAGGCAGAAGTCCATTCTTCAATAAGTGCTCTGTTGTAATGTATACTATATATATTATAACTTAGAAAATACGTATACTCTATAGGTATATTGCCTGTGTGTGTGTATATCCATACATATGCAAACACACATGTGTATGCACAGGCATAAATATATCTCCATCATCTGTGTTTGTATTTACACACATGACACTATACTCATACATTACTACTTGCTCTGCAGCACTTTGCAAAAGAAGTGTTCTTGTAACTGTGATAGCAGAGTATCTGGGAGATGGGCTCCATGGCAAGTTTCTCAGCCAATCTAGGTCCTTCTTCTGGTCTTTTTCAAAATAAGCAGAATTATTTTCCATTTTGTTCCTCCATTGTATTGCTAATGATAGGCATCAGCAGCCACCACTCTGAATCTCTTCTGTGCAGGCTGCTCTGCCACAGACACACTGAACTCTAGCCAGTCTCACACATTATCATATTACAGCATCAGATACCAGCTATATCGAGCCATGTTCATATTTCATGTCTTGCCTAGGGCTAGTAAGTCTGTATACAATTGTCCTTGGCCTACACACCTTGTTCTACAGGTCCCAGTGTCTTTTCTTGTGTTGCTGTGTATTTGTAGCTCTACAAACTGTTTCAGGGCCCTATTCACTCAGCTGTAGCCATGCTTTTTGAGGGGATGCACTGTATTGCTTGGCATAGCCTAGGTTAGTTCTGGCTCTCCAGCAGTCCTTCTTGTTTTCAGTTCCATCCATGGGCTGGTCTCCTCTAAGCAAGTTGGCTATGATCATCTTTTCCTTCCTCCTCCCCTAAAACTACCACACCTAGCAATCGCATCAGAGCCAGTCAGTGTAAGAACTAAGGCTATTTCTCAAGGACTTTTTATTTCCTTGCACCTTGTACAGGCACAAAGTGAAACAGTCTTTGACCTTGCTCTGCTGCTTCCCATGGCCTCAGAGCTACAGTGCAGTCTTAAATGCCCTGTTCTTCTGCTCTGATGTTTTCTCTGTGTGTCTGGCACTATGCCATCATCAGAGACTGCTCCATGATTCAGGTATTAATTTGCAGGACAGGGACCCACCTGTAGTCAATAAGGAGTTGCCTTTCTGTTTATTACATTCAAACTCTTTCCTTTCTCTGCCCTGAGAAATGCTTTCCAGCACTTACAACTGATGGGAAGCCTTCAATATAAAAGCTTGGAAGCTACAGGACAGTTCCCAGCTCCTTGGAATAGCATGACTGGATCTGTCAGGTGAAATCCAAAGGGACCAAATCATATCCCCACAATTCTTCCGTATGTGACCAGGACAAAGATGTTTTCCTGACTTTGATCTGGATGCTGATTTACCCTTGAATACATAAACAACATGCACCAATGGACACCCTTGAGAGGCTTCTTAGTTCAACCTGAACACATACCAGCTGGTCTTTCTATCTGTGGCCAATCTCTAGCACTTCAGATAGTCAGCCAGAAGTGTCCTGATTTTACAGGAATATGTAGCAATGGAGAGCAGTTGAGCAAGTGGCTTGCAAACAGAGAGAAAATCTAGCCAGACTGCATGCCTTCCTCGCAACCATGCAAGCAGTAAGAACACATATGATGGAGAAGGAAATTTAGAGAGTGCTCTTTGCACCTGGATCACCACTCAAGAGAAAAGGGAAGCTGCAGCACAGCACTTGCTTCTGAGCATCAAGTGTGATCTACTACAGTTGCCACAAGGTTTGAAGTATGTCAGATGGCCCCATTCCCTCTCTACTTCAACCTACCAACTGCACAGGGCCCTGTGAGTGCCTGGTGGGAGCCACATGGTCAGGACTGCCTTTTTCAGCAGATGCAGAAGGCATCCATCCTTTCAACAACAGCGAATGAGTGGTGGGGGCAGGGGCAGCTCTCTGGGGCTTGTTCCTGCACCCAGAGCTCCTGGTGGGCTCTTTTTATCTAACGGCAACACAAGGTCACCAATCATCAGCCAAGCTACATCACTTGAGATCCATTTACTGTCTGTATGTCCAGCATCCAATGTCACAGCCTTGCTTCCTTGCCTGTGTTCTCTACCCAGAGGCCAGCCTTTGGCAGGGACCTGCTGTGGCCTCTTCCAACCCCAGAGGAAACTTACTTGAAACTTACTTTGGTCGACAGCCGGCTGAACATGAGCCAGCAGTGTGCCCAGGTGGCCAAGAAGGCCAATGGCATCCTGGCTTGTATCAGAAATGGTGTGACCAGCAGGTCCAGGGAGGTTATTCTCCCTCTGTACTCCGCACTGGTGAGACCGCTCCTTGAATACTGTGTGCAGTTCTGGGCCCCTCACCACAAGAAGGATGTTGACGCTC
>WAAB01018098.1:54439-80042 GCA_013389865.1 Piaya cayana
GAGTCCAGAGAAGAGCAACGAAGCAGGTGAAGGGGCTGGAGAACAGGCCTTATGAGGAACGGCTGAGAGAGCTGGGGTAGTTTAGCCAGGAGAAGAGGAGGCTGAGGGGAGACCTCATTGCTCTCTACCACTACCTAAAAGGAGGTTATAGAGAGGCAGGTAATTGCCTCTTCTCCCAAGTGACAGGGGACAGGACAAGAGGGAATGGCCTCAAGCTCCGCCAGGGGAGGTTTAGGAAACATTAGGGGACATTAGGAAATAATTTTTCACAGAAAGGGTCATTGGGCACTGAACAGGCTGCCCAGGGAGGCAGTTGATTCACCTTCCCTGGAGGTGTTTAAGGGATGGGTGATGTTTCAGTGCCTACCTTTCAGAAAACAGGGAAATAATTTTTCAACCTCTGAGAGCAGCAAACAGCAGCATAAGGAGCTAAGATAGGTGCCATAGCCTTCACAATGGTTTTAACGTATGAAAAGACCTCAGTGAGAACTTCATGTCTGCACAGAGGTCACACCACTGGAGGTGCCTGATCTCAAGCAATCCCAAATCTATCTTTGGAAGTCGTGTCTTCAGGTCACATTTGTACATGGTAGTGCAACTGCAAGGAGTGGCCTTCCTTGAACAAAAGATAAACATTTCTGTATGGCAGTTAAACAGGTGAAGCTGACCACATCAGCCAAAATAAGGGGTTCGTGACTAATGTTCTCCTTTCTCCTTACACTTCCTTGGGACCTATTTTTTCCTATGTCTGATGCCAGGCATAATGACTTAAGTGAAGCCTAGCAGCAACTGGCACAAACACATGAGGACAGACCTTCCCTTGTCCTGAGGCCTCCACAAGCAGCCCAGGGACACAGCTCAGACTCTCTCTGGAGTTTGGGTCCTGGATCATTGTGTTTTTTAGAGCAGGGATGGGCCAATTGACTCCATGTATATGTAGGGTAATTTTGGGAGAACAATGAAAAGGGAAGATAAAAGATGCTTTGTGGTGCAAGACATCTTGTTTAACTCACATGTCTTTATTTCCCTTACCTCGTGGGCTACTGTCCAGAGCCTCATGAAGAGTTGTGGTAACATGTCCATTCATATCAGAGACTGCAACAGTAAAGGCTGCTCCAAATATGCACATGTTGAGGAGGTCAGTCATGAATTTTATTCTTTATGCTAATAGAAGCCACTCATGCACCCAAGTCCCAGGAGAAATGAGACTAAAGTCTGTACTTCATAGCTCATGTGAAGATAAGCAAAAATACACGCCCTTGAATCTATGACATTTGAAGGATTGAACTTCTACAGCAGGAATTAGGAGATACCTCCAGTATGGTTTAGCTAAATCTCCCACCTAACAAAGCAGGGAGAAGGTCTTTAGTTTATTTGAGCTTGGCCAAGAGAGAGATAGAGTTTGTCTCCAGAGCTGTTTTTTATGGCAAGCATCTGAAAACAGTTTATACGCGGTTAGAAGGAAGACTCCACGTTATTGTGGTTAAAATGACCTCTTAGTATCTAGGGTCTATTTTCAGTAGGTGATGCATGTGTGTTCTCATGCCAATACTCTTCAGTCTTTTAGCTGAAATAGCAGTTCTCTTTCCCTGGGATTTACCCATCTGATGTATTAATAGGCAGCAATCATATGCCCTCTTAACATTCCTTTTGCTAGGCTAAAAAAAGCAAAGACTGTCTAGACTCCTACTATCACCTCTGTCTTTTCCCCAGATAACTCTAGTGCCATTCTTTGCACTTGTTACAAATTTCTTTCTTCTTTTCTAGCTTTACTACAAGGTACTTTTATCCTCCTCAGTACTGGTATTGTCTCCTTGTTTTGTCTTTTCAGCTAATATTTACATTTTTTTCTCCAAGGTCATCAGTGAAGATGTGAAATTAAATGGTGCCAAAACCAGTCCCAGAGGAATTTCAGTAGCAGTTGCCTACTACTTTATGTTTTATGGTCTTTTCATTAAGCAATTCATTACCCACTTTTCTGTTCAAGTACAAATCCCCCTGCTTTCACAACTTCCCAACCACCTTCTGTGAAACCCAGCTGCGTTTCATGCATCACATTACCAATTTTAAAAAAAAATTATCTATTCTGCCCCCTAAACATAAAAATAATAAAAAATACTTTACCTTTCATTTTGATTTTTGTCCCATTGTCTATGCACTTCAATATCTTTAGTTATTCTTACTTCGTTCTAGAATAAAAAGAAAAGTTTTTCTAAGCTCTTGTGTCTGTAAGTAACCATATCCCTTTTTTGTTCCTTAATTAAATTTAGGTAAAATCCTTGATATTATGCAACTGTGTGGTACCCATCCAGCCTTCAAACAGGTTGATTGAACATTGATGCTATTGGATTTACTAATTGATGCATCTCTGGGAACCTTCTGATCTGAATGAACCTTGAGAGTTTTGCTTTGATCTCTGACGCGATTGCTTCTATTTCTAGATACTTTTAGCCAGCAACTTGTAATCACCTTCTTCTACACTGTTTTTCCTTGAAACTGAGGCAAAACTTTTGGTTTCTGAGGCATACCTTGATCTTCTCTGCACTGTGCAGAAGTCTGATACCTTGTCTTGTTCTTCTTACCTTTACAAAGAAGTTCTAGCAAGACTTCCAAGCCTATCTCACCTTGATTTCTGCCAACTGACACATCTTTTTTCCTGAACTTTGTGACCTCTGCAATATAGGTTTCTTTGCTGACCACTCCTGTCTCTCACTGAGGAAATTTCTCACGAGAAATGCATTTTCTATATGATCTCACTCCACTCACTGGTTCAGAAAGGAAAGTTAGTTTTTGCCATGTTGAATCTGAATGCCTTCCACATACAACTGCTTGAGATTTTTAACTCAAACTGCTTCATCACTTCAGTTCCAGAGCTCCTCTGACCATTCCTGTTTTGAGGCTGAAAAATCTTTGCTGTGGCCCCATGATATTTACTCTTCCATTTAATTTAAATAGAATCAGCCTATGCACAGGCAAGGTTGAAAGTTATCTTCCTCCACATTGTTCTGTAATGTCTCACTGGTTACCAAGACCAGGCCAAACACAACAGCAGCTCTAATTAGATTGCTGCTGCTTTGATGAAGAAATACGTCAGCCGGTGCATCCAGGAATATCTGTGTCCAGCCTATGCTAGTAGCAATATTTTTCCACATGAGAAGTTAAAACCTATAGTGATGACAACCTCCGATACTGCCTATTGCTCTAAAACTTCAGAGACCACCATCAATATCCCAATACAACCTTGATTAAGAGCAGCAGAACTACAGCTGTCTTTCCTCAAGGTCATTTGAACCCCAGTAGACTCTGTTTTATCACCTCTGCTGCTGCTTGTTTCTTTACATACAACAATACCATACAGGGTCAACGCTATCACACATACCACTTTTCTCTGCTCTTCTAACCAGCACAAATCTTTCTGTTTCAGTGGACCTACTGTGCTAGCTGCCCACCCTGCCTCTGAAAGCCCTGGCATACACA
The DNA here is from genome assembly GCA_013389865.1 of Piaya cayana. Lineage (NCBI taxonomy): Eukaryota > Metazoa > Chordata > Aves > Cuculiformes > Coccyzidae > Piaya > Piaya cayana. The sequence goes on from WAAB01018098.1 coordinate 57,917, forward strand.
GTTTCCTACCCTAGTTCTGCATATTGCTCATGAGCTCCCGGTCTTACTGTTCAGGCCCTTCCAATTTTTCTCCCAGTTTCCCATATACATACATATATATATATATAGGCTTTATAATCCTGGATGGAGTATCAGTTTCCTGCTCAAATTACTGCTACACTCCTGCTCTCATATGTTTCTTTAGTTATTACTGTATCTGTGCTCTTCCTTCAACTACTCATCAAAAGCCAGCATGGAAACCACAGAAGTCCCAAATAAAAAGCCCCCACAAAATACCAAGTCCTGCTCCCGAGGTCTTAGTCTAAAGCTGTGTCAGCCATCTCACTCCCAGCTAGCTGCATTCCTCCATATGCGTGCTCAAGCTGCCAATGACGGCCTTCTTCATGTGGATGCCCTCAAAGAGACAAAGCATTGCTGGCAGTAGTTTCCAATGCATCTGTAATGCCCGGGCCATTTATTTGCCCTTCTTCTCTTAGGACGTGTTCCACTGAGATATATAAAGTGCCTTGAGCAGTATCTGCAGTCATCCTTCTTCCATTTCACTGGGAATCTAGTTCCCTCATTTGTCCCAACGTGAGGGGAATCATTGGATTACTCACTCTTCCTGTCAGGATCATTTTCAGTTTTAGATACCTTTCTTAACAGGGTGATGATAGATCTTAAAGCATCCCTGCTCACACTGACCTATCTCTCCTGGTGTTCCTGGAGGGGTCTTCAGTTTCATTTTGCCCCTTCCCCTTGTCCTTTGCAGCTCCTTCTGCAGCCTTTCCTCCTTTGCATGACCCCACGCTGTTCCTATCTCCTCTTTTCATTCTCTGCTGGATTTAGTTTTTCCCTTTCTCCTTGTCGCTTTTCCTCCACTGTCGTCGTCCACAAGGTTTTTCTTGAACTTCAAACAATACAGCCATCAGGGAAGAACTTGCTAATGTGCCTAATAAGTTCTGCTCTGGTGTTTGCTCGGAAAATATGGTAGGGATGACCCGTGGGCACGCCTCTCTATACTGAAAACCTGGACTCCTGAAAAGGGCTGTGAAATTTCCTCAGCACAGAAGCTGTAATCCTAATTTAGCCTTGCCCAGATCCCACCTTGGAGTGACCTGTTGACTTAAAGCTGTGGGAGCAGACTGCAGCAGTACAAGGCTAGAACATTTACCTCGAGACAGCAATTCCCATCACAACTTTGAGTTGGGAATCTCACTTCCCTTGGAGGTAGGCAGCTACTGCTGCATGTGTTGTACATCATGGTGACAGAAATTGCTGCCAGTGGGGTGAGGGATTCAGATTATATGTCTCTGTTGTAGGTATATCCACCTGGCCACACTGCCTAGACACCCCGGTCCTAGACAATTAACTCCAGTGGAGGCAGAAACAACGGACACATCTTCCAGCATCCTAGTCCATGGATTGTATCTTCCACTCTCCTCTGCTAACTCTTGAACAGTTCTTCCCACAGCTCCCCTGCCTCTCTTGCTTGTGTAACACACTGTTTAGCACAGCGCTGCTGGGTAACATCGCTCAGCCACAGCACTTGTTTTTCCTCCATTAAGTACAGATCCCAGACAGGGCTGCATTGTCTGGGGTGAGTGACACAATGCTCCCGCTTGCTGGGCTGAGAAGTAAACTGCCACAGTACAGCAAAGGACAGTGGCAGCATCACGGGACTGTCTCTTCTCGCCTCCCATTGGCCTTGCTCAAGGTCATGCCATGTGGCAGCGACAGGAATATGTAGAGCTCGCAAATGCCGTTTTCTTATCCCTCTTGTCACAGGGCCAGTCTGTGCTGGGGAAAAGCAATATCCATCCAAATGCAGCAGCAATGCCCAGGTGCTGCTTTGAACCTCAAAAACAGGTTAATACTCACACTGAACCCCCCAGCCACACACACAATAGGGAGCGTGAAGTGCCAGATCTGGAGGCTAGAGACCTGGGGACACAATGTGCTGGAAATACTGCGGCACCATCCAGCTGCACCAGCACTCCCTTGCCCGTGGAACTGAAAGTTCCTCCACGGGAAAGCAGCAACACCCAGCTGATTGCGCTCCAGCCCTGGCAGGAAAACATCAATCTATGGACAATGCCCAGGCGGCAAGATCAAGCAGCCCATTCAGCAATGCACTGGCCAACACATGAGCTGTGTGCACGCCGTGGTCTACACCTACACTTCAGGCTGCATTTTGTGCTTCTTTTTCTGCAAATGTCTGTTTTTTCCCCAGAGACACAAAAAAAGTAGCAGGGCATTTTGCTCCCACCTACCAGGCAGCTTCACCTCTGCACTAGATGCGCCCTGAAGAAGGCTGAGGACTGGTTTGCCCTCATTGAGACAGCATGGGCCCTCGAGAGCTTGAGGGATTTGAGCACCCAGCCTCTGGGAAGTAGCACATGCTTCTTTGACTTCAGTGGAAAAGGTTATGCATCACAGGCTACTGCCAGCTAATGAGAAATGAGTCTGGACAATTAATCAATACACAATCTCCTCTGCTAATCATATTGATGGAAGATGAGCTCCATTCCCCAGGAAGGGCAAAGGACATCGAGCTAAACCATTTAGTGGCATTTATTTATATCCCTGGTGGTTCAATAATTTGAGTCTTGCCTGATAGCATCAGGCCTCCAGGGCTAGGCAATACTGTCAAGCTGGAAAAAAAACCAGAACAGGTATTACTTAAGAGAAAAATAGCTTTTTAATGGAAATGAACACTTTAAAATGCAAATGCATTACTTTTCTCTACATGTTCATAAAGAATTTCTGAAATATTCTGTGTGAACGGATTTCTGAAATGAATGGTCAAAAATTGTCATTTTCTTAGGCAAATACTCAAAACAATTTTGGCAAGGTCGCAGGGCGTGTATTACTCTCAGTTGTGCCACAATGCTCTACTCTACAAGTCTATCATGAAGCTTTAAAAAAGAACTTGTGACTCATTCATCCTAAGGCCATGCGTTTGCTCCAGCAGGCTTTGTAAGAAGGTTGGCCCTGTAGGTAAGGTGAGTTCATGTAAGTAAAGCCTGTGTTGAAACACATAAGCACCAAGGGACAAAGATGATGTCACAACACAGCTGTTTCTCCAGCACAGCTGTTTTCCTGGCTCCCTGATACAAGTCTTGCTCTTGCTGAGTTGCAGTGAAGCAGGGGGTAGAACTGTCAGCTGGTAGTTGCAGCTTTTCTCTGCCTGTGGTATGTGGTGCTTAGGCTGTCCCTGCAGAAGCTAGCAAAGCCCTTCTGTTTCACCCTCTGCCAGACTAAGAAACCTGCAGAGAAAAGCACTAGCGCTCGCAAAGAAGCTGTTTACTTACACGGCTGCCTGCTGGGACTTATTTACAGAGCACTACAGAGAGCCACCAAATTCTGCTTGTATAGCTCTGGAGACAGTTCAAATCCTCAATTCCCAGACCAGTGATTAATGCTGTGTGGAGAGAAGTTAGGATGGAAGATAAAACTGAGCTTTCAAAACAAAAGCCTCTGATCTCAAACTGAACAAACATTTCCCCTTGCCTGTGTCAGCTAGTTTGATCTCCAATAAAAGGTCAGATTACTTTGGAAACCACAGCCATGCCAGAGAATTACCTTCCTACTAGCTAGAGAGCTCCCTTAGACAACCTGTCCTGCTCTAGCAATCAGGTCGCTCCCTCTGGGAGCACTTATGGCAAAGTATGTTCAGAGGCAAGTCTCCCAGTTCAGACTCTGGCAGGAACAGGGCTGCGCTCTTTTAGAGACCTACCTCCTCATTAACCCTTACTTATAAACAACCACAGGGCCAATGCATGCTCAGAAGACGCACCTGGTCCTGCCGGCAGCGGATCCAAGCACAAAGGCATCAATGCAACAGATGAAACTGTCCTTTGAAATGACTGCAGAAGTCAGAACAGGATTTTCTCACAGTTTGAAAGCATCTCTGTGCAGGAAATACTTAATTGCGTTGACAAAGATATGCTCCATGCAAACAGAGTCTGTAGAAGTGACACACAGAGTGTTGTGAAAGAAACAGCCTGAAGTATAGTATCTGGATAGTATGGTCCTCCATAAGACAGGACCAGTCTCCTCCACTGCCCTGCTCCCTGTGCTCAGAATATATGAAAATGGTGGGTGGTTATTAACAGCTTTTAAAGTCTGTGGCTTTTAATCTGCATATACAGAAAATACATGCAAGTATAGACATAAGTAAGTGCATATATACACCATAGTTTACATACTCATGCTGTGGAAAGCCCATCCAACCCGCAGTCATTGCCTCAGGTAGTGCTTGTAACTGATGAGATCTTGCTGATAAGCACTCTAAGCCTGCCTGTGCTCAGGTTTAACTTTGTGCTAGCCTTTCCCAGCTGAGACCACAAAGAACACTGTTATTGTGAGGGTCAGAGCCTTGCTGACATGCCAGCACATGCAAAGGCTGACGTTTCATAAGCTGTCTGCCATCAAGAGGACAAAGTCCCGTTGAATGGGCATTGGCTCTGCCTTCCCTTGCAGATAGCGAGGGATCAGCTGAATGCAAATTTGGCAGCTTCCCAGAGCATGGCACAAGGCTAGCCAAGCATGTGAGGCAGAGTCATTATCAGTGTCCTGTTCTTAACAAAGTGAAGACATTCACTTTCATCTCAAACTAATATTTGTCCCTGCTCTTTCCAAGCAGAGAAAGAAAGACGCGCACTGTGCTGGATCCCCCGCTATGACACGTATTTCCTAATCTGTAGCTACTACAGTTACAGGGAGGCTGCAGGTATGGGAAAAACACTTTAACATCCAAATTCAGGAATAATATCTAGTCAAGGTGTAAAGTAGAAACAATAAATAAAGACTCTTTGGGAAGGAGGGAATTAAAAAATTACTTAATTCCCTGTGTTTTTCCATCACAATGGATAAGGAAGGTAAGGTTTGCAAGGGGTGAGTGAAGAAGGTTAGTCTGTTCCCCTTCAGGTAAAAGAAGGTGATGATGGCTGCCCAGAGCCAGTATCCAGAGCCTTGGTATCTCCACAGTCACCAGAGGCAGGAAAGAAGTTCTAAGGTCTCTTTCAGCATTTCAGTCCTGGTTTAGGGCACAGAACAGTAAACATCATGAATTAGCCAAGAGGCTGAAGCAACTGAAGATACTTCTTTCTGCTGAGGGTAATCCTAATTCTCCATGACATTTATATATTGTCTTTGTAACTTGGCTGTCTTGGAAACAGATTCCCTCTCATTTCTAAATAAACAAAATCTATCTGTAAACCATGACTTATGTTTAAGCTGAACATAAGTGGTATGACACATGCTAGTGCCCTCTTGCCCCTGCTGGGACATTGAATACTTTATGCAGAGCTGTCCTGGGAAGCTGCTTGCACTTCTGTTGCCCGCATAATGGAGATGTTGAGAGTCCACAAAGCTTTAAGTTGCAAGGTCACGGTCCTAGGTAGGCAAGACAGGCTTTCCAGTTACAGAGTGGTGCCCATTCCTCTTCAAGGCTTAGACTAGAACTCTGACAAGCAAACAGGTAGGAGCAGTGGAGAGAGGTGCAGCTCAGGAGGTCATGGTGAATCAGTCCAGAATGACCTGAGAGAAAACCAGCCCACCCCTGTGTTGTCAGTTAGCTGAACTTGGAGCAGGCACCAGAAGGGATGACTTTGCATGTGTACTTTCAGCTTTCAGGGATTTTGGAAATAGAGGCCAAATGTTCATTTAATACATTTACAGTTAGCTCCTGTCCAGAGACAGTTGGTTTCACTCAGCCTCCGAGCTGCTCCGAGAGAGATAGAGAGGAAAAAGAGAGGAAGGTTCCCTTGTGGCTCATGCCAGCAGTAAACACATGGAAGTGGAATGCACGCAGACTGCATAAACCAAAAAGTCATGTACAACAACTCAGCTACAAGTCTCATGCACCTATGTCTGTCCTGAACCAGAGCTATTTTGCATCCAGCCAGCTCAGAGTACAGGCAAAGAGATGGGCTTTGGACCCCACCTCACCATGGACATGTGCCCTTGCTTGTTTCTGTGCGGGACAAAGCAGTGCAATGCCTTTGAAGCAGATCAGCTTTTCAGCTTTTACTCTGATCCAAGCTTTCCACAGTCTTTGTAGATATGGGCCCCTTCATACTGTCTATGTGTGGTGCTGTCTGGAGAATGGGATGGAAGCGCAGAGTGAAGGAGAGTCAGTGATGAAATGGACAACACAGCCCTGGAGTGCCAGTTGCCACCTCCTTTTCTCACCAGCTTTCCTTTCATTTAGCAGCCTGCTGAATATCTTCTGCCAAGTTACCACAGACCTCTCAGGCAGCACCTGTGACCCTGAAGCACAGGCAGTGTATGACGGGGTGGGGCTGGCAGCAAGAGCAGTCAGTGAAGCAGGTGTCTCATCAAAGGAGCTGCACTGTGCATGCAGCGATAGCCACTAACAAACAGTGGATTATGACCAGCATCACAGCCAAGAGGCTATAGTGCAGGCTGGGCAGCCATCTGCAGCCCATGGGGTCACGGGCAAGAAAAGCAGCCAGAACGCTGTGCTGCTAAGGTGTGTAATACACGCAAAGAGTCAGACAGAACCTTGTTGTGTGCCTCAGATTCAGCTGTGTCTGGGTATTAGCAGGCCTGCAAACACAGCTTACCAGCCTGTAGCCAGCCCCAGAGTGGGGACATTTCTTGACTCCCTCAGTCTGCTCTGGACACTCCTGCACCCAGGGCAAAACATGGGTCACTGCAGCCCTTTTACAGGGTGCCAGTGAATCAGTAGGGAAAGAGTCAAGGTAAGTGCCTGAGAAAAAGAAAGAGCTGCAACAAACACACTCAGCTGAGCCCAGCAGGAGCAAGCATATACTCAGTGTTTAAACAACATCCAGGGGAATGATACAAGCCTGTAGCTTATAAGAGTCCTGGGTCTTATGGCCAGCCTTGCCCATCACCTAACTTTTTTAGCTTTGCCTAAGGCCACAGGACCTTTGTGTTTCTGTTTTCATGCTATTACAGCATGTGGCAAAGGAAAAAGGCTCCATCCACAAGACACCTGCCCTCTTTGAGAAGAGCAGCAAAGGACCAATTGGCTTGGCATCAGTCAGTGAAGATAGGGAGAGTGGAATGCCTGCATCATGTACAGAAGATGCCTGCAAAAGTGCTTGGAGCACAGGTCTTCAGGAATTAAATCCCCAGGGAGGTAGTCAATGTTGCCCATCTGTTTCCTCCCAGCCACCCTGCAATGGTCTGACTAGTGGTGAAAGGCAGAGGCTCAGATATCTGTCTACATGGTAGTTTAAGGCTTTGAATTCCACAATATGGACACAAGGCAAACACCTAAGAAGTGCCTGAGTCCCTTGACCTGACTCACCTGACTCACCCCTTCTGCCAGGGGCCTTCCTGCAGCCTGGGTGCACGCTGGAGCTCTGCAGGGGTCTCAGGCCGTGTACCCTTCCTTCCCCTGTATATGCCCTCCCCAGACTTCCCACACCTGCCATGTTTAGCAGCCTCAGAGGAGAGAACTTTCCTCCTCTTGTGTGAGAAAAGGTACTTCAGAGAGGCTTCACATCAGAGAAATCAGATGGGCTATCTGCTCTCCCTTCCCTGGGCTAATGTAACTCTCTATTTCAGCAAAGGAGACACTTTCTTGGATCACTGGCGTCTTTGGAACAAACCTGGAAGTCTTGTTTTTTATTTTCCTGTGTGTCTGTCATGTGAAAATAGTCACAGAAGGATTTTAAAGTACTGGAAGCTATTCCACTGTCTCTGTCACAGAGTCTGTTCCCTGATTTCTACTGCTGCTTGACAGCTGGCTGGAGCCTCTGCACCTTGTCCAGGAGTTAATATTTTATCTAGAGGTCCAGAGTGGAAATCGTGCTAGCCTTGAAATGCCAAAGGTAACTTTGAAATATTTCCTTCTGGACCATGAAATGTTGCTAGTAGTAATGTATTCTCTGATAAGGAAATGGTTCTGGACCCAAGCTAACAGCGGGGGAGATTTTTCATGGAAATCAGTGCCGCTAGTTTCTATATCACTTTCATCTCTCTTTCCCAAACCCTTCATGGATACCAAATGCATCACTCTCCAGCCCCAGGGAGGGGAGACAGGAACAACTCTTCAGCAGATGAAAGTCTGCTCATCCTGAAAAGGTTTCTTTTTTCTCAGTGCGCAGGATCATTTTCCTACCATGCAGTAGATTTATGTGAGAAACAGTGGTGGCACAGGAAATAATGACTTCACTTTGTTTAATAATTAACTCACGCAGTCTCCTATTGCCACACGTTCCAGCAGATAGGTTGTGCCAGCTGGAGAACTAAGTATGAGGTGGGCACCAAGGAAGAACTGATTTCTCCTTCTGTTCATTCACAGAATGATAAAATCATAGGATTGTTTAGTTTGGAAAAGATCTTTAAGATCAAGTCCAACTGCAAACCTAGCACTGCCAAACTCACCAATAAACCACGTCCCTAAATGCTGTGTAGAATCATAGAATAGTTTGAGTCGAAAGGGACCTTAAAGATCATCCAGTTCCAACCCCCCTGCCATGGGGAGGGACGTGTCGCACTACATCAAGCTGCCCAAGGCCCCATTCAACCTGGCCTTGAACACCTCCAGGGATGAGGCATCCATGACTTCCCTGGGCAACCTGTAGCTGAAAGGTGCCTACAAGAAGGCAGCAGAGGGACTGTTTACAAAAGCTTGTAGTGATAGGACTAGGGTCAATGAATATAAATTGGAGATGGGCAGATTTAGACTAGACATAAGGAAGAATTTCTTTACCATGAGACTAGTGAGGTACTTAGGTAATGGAAGGTTGCTATAAGATCTCCTCAGAGCCTTCTCTTCTCTGGGCTAAACAACCCCAACTCTCTCAGCCTGTCCTAATATGGCAGGTGCTCTAGCCCTCTGATCATCTTTGTAGCCCTTCTCTGGACCCATTCCAACAGTTCCGTATCCTTCTTCTATTGAGGTTTCCAGAACAGAACACAGCACTCCAGACGAGGTCTCACAAGAGAGGAATAGTGGGACAGAATCACCTCCCTCAACCTGCTGGCCACGCTTCTTTTGATGCAGCCCAGGATACAGTTGGCCTTCTGGCTGCAAGTGCACACTGCTGGCTCATGGCGAGCTTCTCATCAACCAGCACCCCCAGAACCTACCTTGCTACAACCTCATTTCAGGTAATTGTAGACAGTGATAAGGTCTCTCCTTGGTCTCCTGTCCTCTAAGTTAAATAGCCCCAGTTCCCTCAGCCACTCCTAATAAGACTTGTGCTCTAGACCCTCATCAGCTTCTTTGCCCCTCTCTGGACACGCTACAGAACCTCAACGTCTTTCTTGTAGTGAGAGGCCAAAACTAAACACAGTATTTGAGGTGTAGCCTCCCTAGCACCAAGTACAGGGTATGACCACTCCCCTACTCCTGCTGACTACACCATTTCTGATACAAACCAGGATACTATTGGTCTTCTTGGCCACTTGGGCACACTCCTTGCTCACATACAATTGGCTGTCGACCAATATCCCCAGGTTCTTTTCAGCCAGACAGATTTCCAGCCACACTTTGCAAGCCTGTAGCGTTGCATGGGGTTGTTGTGGTCCAGTTGCAGGGCCTAACATGTAGTCTTGTTGAACCTCATACAATTGGCCTCAGCCCATTGATCCAGCCAGTCTAGATTTCTCTGTAGGACATTCTTACCTTCAAGCAGATCAACACTCCCACCTAACTTGGTGTCATCTGCAAACTTACTAAGGGTGCACTCAATCCCCTCATCCAAACTGCAGAACAAGCCCCAACACTGAGCCCTGGGAAATACCTCTTGTTAGCAGCCAACAGCTGGATTTAACTCCATTCGCTACAACTCATTGGACCTGGCCATCCAGACAGATTTTACCCAGCAAAAATTATGTCCATCCAAGCTATAAGCAGTCAGTTTCTCCAGGAAAATGCTGTTGGAAGTGGTGTCAAAGGATTTATTGAAGTCTAGGGACACAACATCCATAGGCTTTCCCTCCTCTACTAAATGGGTTGTTTTGTCATAGAAGGAGATCAGGTTAATCAAGCAAGACCTCCCTTTTGTGTTGTGCCCTGACCTGCCAGTGCTTGGGTCTTCCTACCTGCAGGACTGTCCCAATAACGCTTTGAACTCTGCAGAGTCTGCACACTCTATGTATTTTACAGAAACAACTGACACTGCAGTGTATAATTTCAACGTGTTGTATGACAACACCAAACTATGTCACAAGAATAAGAAAGGAAGCTAAGAGAAATTAATCTTCTTGAATTCTCCAGCTGCCATCTTGAAGCTCTGCCTTGCAACCCGTCACTGCTTAATTTGCAAATGACTAAAACCAGCTTTACAACTCAAAGATACAGGTTTCAGGAGAATGTGGTGGAAATTTTTCACCAAACTTTTCTCAAATTTTAATACCAGTTGCTCACAGCCAAATAATTTCCAGAGACAAGCTGCTTTCAAAGAACTCAGCTTGAAATACTGCTGTGGAGATCTCTTCTCTGTGTCATAACATTTAGACATTTTTAAAGCCAAAAAAAGAGAAAATCACTACAGATTTACAATGCTTACTTGTTAAAAAACCACAAAAAACACATTTAAAATTTACTGAAGTAAATTATGTCAAAAGGATGTTCCTCTTCCTAGAAAAATAAAAATTCTTTGAAAAGTTAGTTTTTAACTCCTCCCCCATTTCAATACATTTTTTCCTCAATACTTCAAACTTCTGGGAGAGGAGGACTCTATTTTCTACTCGGTTTGGCTTTTTAAAAAGGAGAAAACAATAAAACAGAAAGGAATTTGTATGGGGGGAAAAAAAAACCTTAACCAGAATCCTTTACTTGAGTGAAAATGACCCTAGGACTACGGTGACACTTTCAGTCAAGGCTGAAGTAGCTGCATTTTAAGCAGCACTTCCCTTCCAGTGCAAAGGCCTGAGATGCCAGCAAGTCCACACTGCAATGGACATGAACTCTGTTCCTATATCTGTCTCTTTTAATATCCCATACACAGTCATTTCAGCTCCTAATGGTCAGGAATCTGCCTCCTCCTAGAAAGAATCTGCTCAAGGAGCCAGCTGGGTTTCTACTGAGGGCTAAATCTGCACCCTGCGATGCAGCCCCTCCTGGGTGTGTTAGGATGCCCCGAGAGGTCATGTCAGTCCTCATACCACGTTTCCAGGGTTTCACAACCTCAGTGCCTGGGACAGATCAGCAAGTATGGGAGGGACTTTGGTTTACACATTTACAGCTAATTCCCAGTCCTCAGGCATCAAAATACACTTCAGATACACCTTGATACCCACATCTTCCCTACCTGTCCCACATGAGTTCCCTTTCCAGGCCTCTCCCATCCTCTGCACTCATCATTCCACAAGTCCTGCTGATCACTTGTGCCAGGTGGCTGCTATTCCACATCCTGTGGAGGCTGCCAGCCAAGCGTCTCTGCCCTGCTAGTCCGACGGTCTGAAATGACCTTCAAGAGACTGGCTGCAAGGTGAAAGCACACAAGCAGTTTGATAGTTATTCAGCATTCAGGGATTACAGCAAATAAGAAAAAGCAAAGCTGGTTTCATCATTTTCTACAAGACATCATTGTCTAAAAGTCAAGTCTGCAAGCCCTAAAGCCGAAGCTGAGGAGAGGCAAAAGCCAAGGCAACCTAAATGCAGACTTCTGGATGGGTTCTTAGGGGAGAGGATGGGAGTCAGTGAGAAGAGGGAGCATATTATTCCAGACCACATCTAACTGTGTACTGAAGAGTGGGTCCCAATCAGTGCTTTGTCTTCTCTGCTTTCCTATGTGTCAGTCCCACAGAAATTCTGTGCACTGTCACTGCCTTTGATTTGAAGTGGAAGAGGCAACAGTCCAGACCAGGAACAAACCTTGGTAATGGCAAAGTTTCAAAGAGATCCTTGAAAATCCTCCCCAACCTAATGTCCTATAATGTCCTGATTCACTGATCTCAGTGATTGCTGAGATTTTATCTGCACCGAGGCCATTGAATCATAGTACATTTCTTTACTTACCCCTAAGTGTTTCCAGTGCAGACTGGCTGGAGGGGCACACAACAGCACAATTGCACCCAAAAGTCATCAGGTGGTTGCTTAAGTCCTTCGTAGGAGGATTGAGTGGTCTGGGAGGGGGAAGGTGGGGGATGATCTCAACAGATCTCAACCATCTGGTTTTGCCTAGCACCAACACAAGCCTTCTACAATTCCTAATCTATAAAGGTGGTGCCCAAGCTCAGGGGGTAATAAGGATTTATAGTAAAAATTCTCCCTTTTCAGTCCTTGAACAAGCAAAAAGTGGCTCCACATTTCCTCCTAGGCTCATCGAGCTTGATGGTGTGTGACTAACTCTTTCATTGACCAAAGCCCAACCACTTCCCTCACGTGACCTTACATAACTGTTTGTCTTTTTCGTTAATGAATGGAGCTTGAGAAAAATTCCATTGCCCAAGGCCCTTAGGGGAATATGTGTGAACATTGCCTCCACCTTTTGTGTGCCGATGTGTTATTTTCCTATGGATTAACTGACTACAGTGGAATTATTTTTTGGTTGCTGTCATTGATGTCTGAAATGGCAAGCTAACAGGTGGGTGCCACAGAGATCGGAAAAAAAACAAGTCCCTGCCTGAGCAAAGGAAACGAGAGACGCTGGCTGCCAGGAGCAGCAGCAGGGACGTTACCGCTGTGGCCAGGGACTGCACCTGTTCTCAAGCAAAAGCTGCTGTGCTTGCTCAGCCCTGCACAGATGCAAAACACCTCCTGGCCAGACTTCTCTCCCTGCCATGGACCCAGTAGCAGCTGGTGTCCTGGGGGCCAGATCTAGTCCTGGGGCTGGCAAGCAGCTCTCTTTGTCCTGCCAGTCAGGACAGAGCGGACAGGAGACTGGTCCTCACAGACAGGGCTGTGGGGGGTGCTCTGCAAAGGTCAGTTACTTCTTCCATGTGCTCTTCATGTTTTTATCTGCTTGCAGGGAAGGAGATGGAGCCCCAGAACAGCCACAGCAGCCCAGCCTGTTCTTCTCATGAATGCAGTAAAAATCCCTGAGACCCAGTCTGATGCTGAGCAGCAGTGGAGGGAGTTTGTACATACCTGTTGGCTGTATCAGTATGTTAAAGGCATACACATCAGCAACGACAGCAGGTAGGAGCAGGAGGGAAATGGGAGATACTACAGTGTTTCAAAAAGCCCATACTGATGCTTGAGATTTTCCTATTTTAACCACTTCACTGTGGTGCTGCCTAAGATAGAAATTAATTTTACCATAGAAGTCCTTCTGCTGGTGGAAGACTGGAGAAGGTGGGGGCTCTACCTCTCCCAAAGTAATGTCATGCAAAAGCATTTGAGAGTACCATACACGTGATTTTCAGAAACATGATTCGTACTGCTGTCTGAGGATGAACTTTGGAACCAAGTATTTGTTGGGTGTGCAGTGTGGGCTTCCCGTTGTTTAAGCTACAAATCTCATGGCCCTAGAGTCTGGGAATACTGCTGAAGCTAGCAGGACAGCCAGGTTGAACTGGGTTCCACTGGACTACCATGAAGGATGGAAGTGGCAGCACTGAAATACTGGAGGATGCTCCTTTCTCTTTCAGTCCATGGGGGGAAAATGCAAATGCAGCCCTAGCCTCTATAATGTCTGGTCCATGTGCAATGATGAGTAAATATTTAACTACACAAAGAACATTCTCTTCCAGAGATCGAAGAAGACAAGTTAATCAGTTCCAGGCTGTATTCATGTTATGGGTGTCAAGAGGACAATACAAGTTCAAAGCCTTGAGGATGTTCAAAGTCTTCTACTATGCCTGGGCAGTTGCCATGTCTCCCATAGGATGCTAAAAAGGAGGATCTTTTCACCTGCTGAGAAAGCAGGATGATTAACTCACTCAAGGATGTGCCTTGTAGAGAGAGGGAAGGGCTGGAGATGTGTTGAACAGGGAGTTCAAAGATCTTCCTGTTGTGTCCAGGAGATGCTTCAGAAGCCTGAGAGCAGAGACTGCTGCAGTGACTGGACTGGGCAAGCCCATAGGCAGCTCTGGAGGTAGTTCCTCGTCTAGCAGCACATTGGTGTTCACCTGCAGGGCTGATGACAGAAATTGTCACTGGAAGTAGCTTTCAGGCTTTGGAAGGCGGTCAGTTTCTGCCAGACACAGCAATATATTTGCTCTTTCACAACAATATATTTCCAGTTATTCTTTTACCCAAGTATAGTTAATTTGCCCTCATCTGCCTCTCCCTCATGAAGCCAGTCTTGTTCACTTCAGAGATTAGGCAGTGGGGAGAAGGTTGCTGGCACTCAGCTTTATAATATGACAAGTTTCTCCAGACACAATGAAGTTTATATTTGCTCATAATGTTTGTAAGGCTGGCACTACAACCCTGGCAGATTTGGACAGAGACGTAGGGATCAGCACACTTCCTCTTACCCACACCACTGGCTCAGCAGCTGATGGACTGGGGTGTTGCCTGTTCACCTCTCAGCCTAGCTCTGATTTTTCATGCTGTTTCAGTATAGAAGTGTCTCTCTGTGGAGAAAAAAGTCACTCCAAGCATATGTTTATCTCTAGGCACACATATTCTCTTGTGTCTCCACTACAAAACTCCCTGAGGTTCAAGGTAGAAGTGTTTCGAGTCCCCTACAAAAAGTATTATCCTTTTCTCTGGGGCCTATTTTGTTTGAAAGGGCATCATCTAAGTTGGGAGGAGAAAGGAGGGTAGTGACGCAGTGCCTAAGTCCATTTGGATGACTGAGCATCTCTTAAGTGTTTCAGTCAAAGCACTCGACATTTACTGTTTGAGGGGTTTTTTTTTGTGGACAATTAAAGAGTCAAATATTTTGCCATGTAATTGAAACCTTTTTGTGTTACCCAAAGCTTTACTCCTCCTAGAGAAATGACAAATCTGAAATTGTAACTCTAAACTCAATTCTGGTTACAAAATAAAAAAGCAAAATCCATGTTGCCATTTTTCACTTTGTATTTAAATCCTCTGGACTGAGCTACTCTTGCCAGGCACTGTGCAAAGTTTTTCCCTAACATAAGATGACAGGGGTCAGGGGCCCAAGCTAAGCTGATTAGCACGGCTAAAGCTGTATCACATTGGCACAGTGAAGTCATATGATTGACCATTGGGATAAATAATTAGGAAGCTTCCCAGGGAAGGGGAGCAGATGGGAGAGGCCATAGCAGCCAGGGAAAATGGGTGTTTGGGGTGTAGCTAGAGGGTGGTCTGATACCATTTGCTTGTTTTAATGCAGATCAAAAAAGGCAGGAGCAGCTTTGCTTGGAGTTACATTTCCCATCATCTTCCCCACTGAACATGTGTTCTATGCCACTGATCCAGACTTTGGGTCACCTTCACTGCGATGGAGTATTTTCGGCCAGAAGGATGAGGAGATGTCAAGGCAGCCCTTGTCACTCTTAAACCACAAGCCACCACCCCGCCTGGTCTTGCCAGCACTGGCCAGCCCTGCTCCCTTCTCCTTGCAGCTGGGGACAGCATGCTGCCCACTGCAGCAGGGCAGCGTGCTCATCAGAGAGTCTAGTGGGTTCTCCATGGGTGTTGACTTTCCCACAGGCACCATGGTACCGTCTCTGAAGGGCAGGCAGACCACGAAGCTTTGCAGAAGCTCTGAACATCCCCCAGACCCTGCCAGCATGGCAGCAGCACAGGGCGGCGAGCAGTACGAGCCACACTCCCTGATCCTTCCCTCTGCAAAATGCACCCACTCCTGGGGCAATAAAGGTGGAGGGGAAACAAGCTGTGCTAAAGTAAATGCTCATTTGTGTGAAGCTCCATGGGTGTGGGGCAGTGGTGACCCTGCCCTCCCTTCCCTGTTGGGCCTCCAGGTAACCCATTGAGGCATCATCTTACATCAAGGGGAGCACTCCAAGATGGAACCTGGGCAGCTGCTGGCAGGCCCAGGAGTTGGAAGGAGAGCCCCATACTCCTCCACTGCCCCACAGTTTGGCCTCTGTACCCCACTTTCACTCATAAAAGAAGGGGCAACAGCCCGGGCTTGAACCCAGCTCTTCACAAGCATGGCCAGGGCAGCTTAGCCTTCTCCTCATGAAGTGCCCAGAATTGTGACTTGAACAGTTTCCTGAATCCATTCATAGTTAACAGAAGACAAAACAATAGCCAGGAAGGCTGGGGGGCAGTTGGGAGGGAGGAGCTGCCTCAGTGGCTGCCTTGGGACATCCAGAGTCCTCCCCTATGCCAGTGGGTCCAGGATGCCCAAAAACCATGGGAGTGAAGACAAAGCCTGATTATTCAAAAGGGAAAAAAATGAAGGCAAGGAGTCTGTGCATGATGGAAAACAGCCATCCTGGAGAACATGTATTATTAAACAGGTGGAAGTACCAGCTGCCAGCTGCCCTGGGAGGGGGCAGCTTTCCACACAAGTAGCATTTTTACGAACATTTCCCCACTGTCAAACTTGGTGGTTAAAAAAGAGACCACAAGAAGTTAATCTTCTCTTTTAACCACAGTTTTACCCACTCTCATTTCTGTGCTGTTTGTCTTTCCTGTCCTATTGCAGACTGAGGTCATTTGCTAGAAAATAAGACAAAGGCTCGTTGCTGCCAGAATCTGCCCTCCAACAACAAGGAATAGCAGTAAGTTGGCAAGTAGGGACACACAGAGCCGCACAGAGAGCGGAAGAGAATAGCTCCTATTATTTTGGTAAGTCGCTGTTGACTTTGAGGCAGGACTCTCAGGGAAAGGTAACAGCTGGTGTTAGACAAATGATACAGCTAGAAAAAACAGAGGAGCTTTTAGATGCTCAAATCCTCCTTCTGAGCTGAAGCAAAAAGCTGTAAACATCAGCCTAAGCATGAACTGAAAAAGGTTCTTCTAAGTCTTTGTTATTCAGGGAAAAATGAGGCTCCATGGGGAAAGAACTTGCCCCTCAGCATGCAGCAAAGCACAGGCATGCCTGGCTCCCTGATCCAGATATTCTGTCATGAGGTGGTGCTTCCCCACCTGTGGAAGCCATTGCTGTTGTGGGGTCCATAAAAAAAAAACCTGTTATGGTACTACAAAAGCACTCCCAAGACTTGTGAAGCACCAGCAGATACTTTGCCACACTGCATTGCTGCTCACAAGTGGTTTGCAAGTGCAACTGAAACCCAGCTTCGTAATGTTGAGTTATAATTTACTCTGTCTCCACAGATTTCACCTCACGTAACTTCTCCAACTCAATCTTCACTGCAAACATGGCATTTTAAAAAAAAAAAAAAAAAAAAAGAAGTGGCTTGCAGTCCCTGAGGAGAGGTACCAGACTTGAGCAGAGCTCTGAAACTGCATCAGCACTAAAAGAAACAGGCAAGCTAGAGGAGGTACAGCGCAAAGATACTGTTGAGCTGCTACTTGGTGACAGCCAGGGAAACAAACTGTGCTCTGCCAGTTTACAGGGTCAAGAAACAGTAGTATATTGATTAATGATATCAAAGTCACAAAAGGACCTATCTCAGATGCAGGAGACAGTTCACATTGAGTTCTGGGATCCATATGTCTGCTTTAGGCCAGGACTCTGTATTGCAGTGTCATTTGTCTGTGAGCAGACACTTTGGCTTTGATATTCCACAATGGGATTTGCACCGGAGACTACATTTGAATATAATCATATTGAGTGCTACAGGAGAAATCCAGCCTATAGATGGTACATTCTGTCCCTAAAACTGGTCCTCAGCTATGCAGTTTCCTATTGCATGGTGTGGGCATTTTCTGACTTGCTGTTTCAAGCCTGCCTCACCCTCTGCTTTCCCATTGTTATGAAACTCTAGCAGTGCTTCCCCAGCAACAGCGCTGTCTTGTTCAGGAGAGAAAAGCCTAGGACTGACCAGCCATGCTATCAACAAGTGGCTCAGATAGCAACAAAAGAACGAGCATCAATAATGGAGAGGGGAGAGAGAGACAGAGATGCAATAAAGTGGAGAGAGAGAAGCCAATCAACTTAATGAAATAAGGTGCAAGGTTAGTGAAGGGCTATTTATAGACACTGACTTGTTCAACCCTGTGCATTTAGAGGCTAGTTCAAACTGGTTCCTTAACAGCAGTAATAATCATTACAGGGAAAGGAAAAAATAAAAAAAAGAGAGAGAGAGAAAAAAGCGAAAGCTTGGAAAATTCACTGCCGGAGGTAAAGCTCTGGAGCCGGGTCTGGCTAGAGTCAGAAGTAACTGCATTACTGAGAGATTGAAAGGTTAATAGGAAACCAGCTGACACTGAAAGGGAACAATTAGAGAGGTTAAGGGGCTTAATATTAGATTAATGGTTGCCTGGAGGAGCAAAAGCAGAGATTTCAGGAGAATGGGAGAATGGTGTACAGGAGGCTGTTTTTTCATGGACAGAGAGCCCCAGGCCTGCTCCTGGATAAACTGGAAGAAGGGGGCTCTGCCGTTCCTTGCCAGTCCTGCCCAGTCTCCTGCTTCCATCTCTCTTCCTCCCCTTCCATCTCTTTTTCTCTTGAATTCACTTTGGGTTTGCCTTACCCTCTTAAGCACTGTCTGTGTGGTCTTGTCTTAGTGTCTTCCTTGTATTCCTCCTCCGTCCTCCCACTGCCTCCTTAGAGGTCATAATAACAAAATGATGCTTTGCATTCCCATATCTCTTTCATTCCCCTTCAGTGTGCTGCTCTCCAGATTCATGGGTGGTGGGCACGGACACTTTTATCCACATCACCCATAACCATGAATAAAAAAAAAAAAGAATTTACAAAGATCAGATGACAGGGCTGCTCCCCAGCAAATTCTCCACAACTAGATGGACAATACCAATGCTGGTGAGGTCTCTGGCTACCAGCAGGCATTTTAGAAGGCTTTTTAGCACAAAGATGTTGGACATACTGAAAAGAGTATTGATTTAGCAAGTTAGGAACTTACAGCATGGATTGATGGCACCTCCAAACCAAAAGTGGGGTTGAAGATAATAAGGAGGGGACATTCATCTCAAGCAATGCAATCCTACCAGATGAAGGGCCGTATGCATGCAGCTGCTGCACGGTAGGCTAAGCACTGAGTGGATAAAACATTAGAACACACCTGCTGCAGGAAGATGACATTAAAAAAGGAGGTTGTTCTGTAGCTCAGAGGTCCTGAGTGTTCTCCAGAAACCTTGTCATGCAGAGGGACAGAGAGAAACTGTTCTCCCTTCCCCCCCACAGCATGGGATGAGTAGCAAAGGATGTGGGATGGACTCACTGCATCTGCACAGTGCAGACTCCCCAGCCACAACTTCAGCTGTCTTGTTTTCTCATGGTCACTGCAGCTGCTGGCATACTCAGTCCTTTGAGAGTCCTTGTACCTCAGTGCCAGGAGAGCCTTGTCACACAGCACCCCCAACTGCTGCTTAAGAAGATACTGGGATCCTTGGACTGCTCCCTGCACCACCCCGAGGGCCTCCAGAGACCCAGAGAGAAATTCTCCCCTCCTGCATCACCCATGGCTGCTGCACTCAAGGATCTTTCTAAATGCACGTGATCCTCCCATGGGACAAGGAGAATTTTCCCCAAGTGCCTGGCCTTTGGCAGCTGCCTGTGTTTTCAAACAAGTGCAAACTGGCTGGATCCATCTGTATCTTGCACTGTTTCCCACAGCACAGCCTCCCCTCTGAAAAACTCCCTGACAAGATTAGAAAGCAATGCACTCAGCACTTCCTTCTAGGGCTGAAAATGCCAGGCTGGGGCTCCGACATTGTGCAGGCACCTGCCAGAAAAGTTTCCTAACTTGTGATCATGACAGTCAATGTACCTGCCTAGACAAGTTGTGGTTGTTTGTGGCATTTTAGCTGCAAAACACCTGAAACGTGGTGCCCTGGTTTAACCTGCCACCTGTGGAGGTCATGCATTTTTCCCTGAAAGAAAAAGACCAAGGAGGCTCTGGTTGGCATCAGAAGGCAATTCCAGCTGTTTTCCTCTTATATTCATGGCAGATGGGCACTGACTTCTTACCAGCCGAGACACCACTTATTGATAGAATGATGGCTAGAGAAAAGAATCACTGGATGTATTATTCCTCAGATCTCTCTTCCATGCAGACACATTTGTTTAAAAGCCTGAAGGGATAGTCTTTCACCTTCCCATCCTACATAGGAGCAGTTTCCACGTCTAACATAAACTTCCCCTTGTGTTTGGCCAGCCACATTCCCAGAGCTGCATCTCTGCTTCAAAAGATCTGATATCCTCCCAGTGCTGACCTCTGCCAGAGCCCAGGGTTACCCACCACCTGCAATTCACAGCGCCCCAGAATTTAATGCACATTTCAGCTAAGGATCTCCAAGTGCTGTACAAGAAGCCATTAATCCTCAAGCCACCCCTGTGAGCCAGGCGTGTAATTATTTCTCTCACCATTTATCTCTGGAACTCACTGTGCCGTTCGCTAAACCTGGGGATGAAGGAAGGTAAAACAATATCTACCATTTCATAACAAATTGCAAATTAAATTGACTGTGTAAGAGAAATTGAACCTTTTTTCCATAATAATCCCCTACAGGCAAGCACCTGAGAAAAATGTAGCAACAGCTACTCTTTAACAGTTAGGTAAATTTTGAAAGAAAATTGAAGTGACAAGCTCCGAGCGAGACAGACAACAAGTGGCAGAAGATTTCAAGAACAAAAATCAGGAATACTACCTCTTGGCTTCTTATTTTATCAACTGAATTGTCTTTCCTCCACACACACTCCCCCTCCCGTTAAAGATGATGGAAAAGAAATGCCACCTATGCCCTTTAAGTGCCTTTGTAATAGATTAAGGAACCTGTAGGATTTCAGTCCAAGGGAAAAAATTAAGTGGTTTTCCACTTGTTTTCTGACATTAGAAATGAATGTCTTTGAGAGCCTAAAAGTCTCCAGTCTGCTCATGACAAAACCAGGAGTAAATGAAAGATAAGGGAGCGAAGACAGGGCAGAGGAGAGGGGAGGGGAATTCAAGCCAAACTCGCAAATAACTGTTTGCAAGCAACAATTGCATAAACACAGTACCACAATGATGCACCAAGTATGAGTGAGAAATGTAGTTCTGTTTAAGAGCTGACTCTCCTGTAGCTCCAGCCACAGAGTGAGAATACACAGAGGTTGAAGTGAATATCCCAGGAGATCTGCACAGGATGAAGAAAAGTTAAGAAGGAAAAGGACCCTCATAACTTCTGCTTCTTCTCAATCAGAAGCTGTAAATGACATGAGATCTCAAACAAGACAGACCCAGCTGGCAGGAACGGGAAGGACTGGGCAACAAAAGCAATGTCTGTTCTTTTTATGCCTCCTGTGTTGGCCAGGTTCACGCCGAGGAATCCCTGGAGAGGAGATGCTGAAGGGAANTGAAGAAAAGTTAAGAAGGAAAAGGACCCTCATAACTTCTGCTTCTTCTCAATCAGAAGCTGTAAATGACATGAGATCTCAAACAAGACAGACCCAGCTGGCAGGAACGGGAAGGACTGGGCAACAAAAGCAATGTCTGTTCTTTTTATGCCTCCTGTGTTGGCCAGGTTCACGCCGAGGAATCCCTGGAGAGGAGATGCTGAAGGGAAAGAGCATGGGGATGGGTGGGGTAAACTAACAAAACAAAAGGCAATTAAGAAGTGAAGCAGAGGTGGAGAAATCAGCAGAAGGACAGGGCTAGAGCAAATATGAGCACACAGAGGAAATTGTCCCACTTCAGTCCAGAGAGCAGAAAGGTCACTCGAATGCTTTCTAGCTGACAAATTTCTCTGTTCTTTTCCTACAGCTCCCTCCTCTACCTGTTTCAGAGAGGCAACAAGACCCCCACTCTGGTCTAAACCCAGAAGGCAGTAAAGAAAAATTTCAGTCAGTTCCAGCTGTACCTGTTTAAACTACTTCTGCAGCTGGGAAATTTAATTAGAGCTAGTCTGCAACATGCACGCTTTACACTACTTTAATAGTCTGGTATCAAAACCTCTATGACTAGAGGGTGGAAGGAAGAGCAGGGAGGTTGCAGCTGTATTGAAAGAAGTGCACAAGAAGAGGTCATGTCTGGATGTGGCTGGGGTTATGCAAAATGTGTTTTCACAAGGAAACTTGATTGCAAGTCTGTGGGTACCCTGAGGGCTAAAATCCAATCCAGTAAGCAAAAGCCTTTCCTTAGGAAATCTGTTTTCCCACTTCTTTGAAAATCCACTCTGGTAGCTCCTTGAAACCTCAAAGCACAGAGGTATGATAATAACGATCTGTTAAAAGTA
>WAAB01018098.1:80496-91327 GCA_013389865.1 Piaya cayana
ATCCCCTACAGGCAAGCACCTGAGAAAAATGTAGCAACAGCTACTCTTTAACAGTTAGGTAAATTTTGAAAGAAAATTGAAGTGACAAGCTCTGAGCGAGACAGACAACAAGTGGCAGAAGATTTCAAGAACAAAAATCAGGAATACTACCTCTTGGCTTCTTATTTTATCAACTGAATTGTCTTTCCTCCACACACACTCCCCCTCCCGTTAAAGATGATGGAAAAGAAATGCCACCTATGCCCTTTAAGTGCCTTTGTAATAGATTAAGGAACCTGTAGGATTTCAGTCCAAGGGAAAAAATTAAGTGGTTTTCCACTTGTTTTCTGACATTAGAAATGAATGTCTTTGAGAGCCTAAAAGTCTCCAGTCTGCTTAGCCTAGCTCATGACAAAACCAGGAATAAATGAAAGATAAGAGAGTGAAGACAGGGCAGAGGAGAGGGGAGGGGAATTCAAGCCAAACTCGCAAATAACTGTTTGCAGGCAACAATTGCATAAACACAGTACCACAATGATGCACCAAGTATGAGTGAGAAATGTAGTTCTGTTTAAGAGCTGACTCTCCTGTAGCTCCAACCACAGAGTGAGAATACACAGAGGTTGAAGTGAATATCCCAGGAGATCTGCACAGGATGAAGAAAAGTTAAGAAGGAAAAGGACCCTCATAACTTCTGCTTCTTCTCAATCAGAAGCTGTAAATGACATGAGATCTCAAACAAGACAGACCCAGCTGGCAGGAACGGGAAGGACTGGGCAACAAAAGCAATGTCTGTTCTTTTTATGCCTCCTGTGTTGGCCAGGTTCACGCCGAGGAATCCCTGGAGAGGAGATGCTGAAGGGAAGGAGCATGGGGACGGGTGGGGTAAACCAACAAAACAAAAGGCAATTAAGAAGTGAAGCAGAGGTGGAGAAATCAGCAGAAGGACAGGGCTAGAGCAAATATGAGCACACAGAGGAAATTGTCCCACTTCAGTCCAGAGAGCAGAAAGGTCACTCGAATGCTTTCTAGCTGACAAATTTCTCTGTTCTTTTCCTACAGCTCCCTCCTCTACCTGTTTCAGAGAGGCAACAGGACCCCCACTCTGGTCTAAACCCAGAAGGCAGTAAAGAAAAATTTCAGTCAGTTCCAGCTGTACCTGTTTAAACTACTTCTGCAGCTGGGAAATTTAATTAGAGCTAGTCTGCAACATGCACGCTTTACACTACTCTAATAGTCTGGTATCAAAACCTCTATGACTAGAGGGTGGAAGGAAGAGCAGGGAGGTTGCAGCTGTATTGAAAGAAGTGCACAAGAAGAGGTCATGTCTGGATGTGGCTGGGGTTATGCAAAACGTGTTTTCACCAGGAAACTTGATTGCAAGTCTGTGGGTACCCTGAGGGCTAAAATCCAATCCAGTAAGCAAAAGCCTTTCCTTAGGAAATATGTTTTCCCACTTCTTTGAAAATCCACTCTGGTAGCTCCTTGAAACCTCAAAGCACAGAGGTATGATAATAACGATCTGTTAAAAGTAGCTCCTTCCTGATCAGCTACCTACCTGTAACACCTCAGTGCTACATCTAGGTGTACTGAAACCCAAAGAATAGCCTGCAGTAACCAAACAGAAACCTTGTGGAAACCCTTACCCTGTGTCAGGAGGCAGATAAATACACTCATTGCCCAGCTCACAGACCTTTCAGGCCAAACTGGTGCCTTGAGCTACAGCCACACCTTTCCCTTGTAAAAGGGAGCTGGAAGGGACCGAGTTTGCAGATGCCACAGCAGCCAAACAATTGCTAATGCTAGAGCGGTGCCTGCTGGCCGGTCGCATCAGAAGCATTTGCAAATATTTCCACAGAGAACAAACTTGCAGTCAAGTTCAAGAGAGCGTTTCTAGCTAAGGGCTGTGGGTATAGCTCTGCCGTGTTTCTGCTGGAGTGCTGGAGTAAGAGCAAGCAAGATGCCCCAGTTCTGTGAATCAATCTGGTATTTGTTTCTACTGGACCTCCAGGCCCACACCGTTTCTTTTCTTTCATTACAGTTCAGATTCTGGATGGTGTCACCTCAGCAAGATCAAATCACTGAGAGCTTCTGAAAGGTCTGACAATTTAAATACCTTTTACATGAGGAAGTATGCCAATAATGCCACTGTTATGTAAAGTGGATAGAATAGGTGCCATAACCACTGTCCTTTTACTGTCTTTATGATGTGCTTGGAGAGAGAAATGATGCCATGGATAAAACAGCAGTCATCACAGGGGCAGTGTCTTGGATGCTCATGAAATGGTGACTAGAAAAGAAAAGTTGAAACCCCAAAGGAATTATCTTCACAGAATCACAGAATCACAGAATCACCGGATCACCGGGTTGGAAGAGACCCACTGGATCATCGAGTCCAACCACTCCCACAAAACACTAAACCATGTCCCTCAGGACCCCGTCCACCCGTAACTTAAACACCTCCAGGGAAGGCGAATCAACCACCTCCCTGGGCAGCATATTCCAGTGCCTAATGACCCTTTCCGTAAAAAACTTCTTCCTAATCTCCAACCTAAACCTCCCCTGGCGGAGCTTGAGGCCATTCCCCCTTGTCCTGTCCCCTGACACCTGGGAGAAGAGGCCAGCTCCCTCCTCTCTACAACCTCCCTTCAGGTATTTGTAGAGAGCAATGAGGTCTCCCCTCAGCCTCCTCTTCTCCAGGCTAAACAGCCCCAGCTCTCTCAGCCGCTCCTCATAAGGCCTGTTCTCGAGCCCCTTCACCAGTTTCGTTGCTCTTCTCTGGACACTCTCCAGAGCGTCAACATCCTTCTTGTGCTGAGGGGCCCAGAACTGCACACAGTATTCAAGGAGCGGTCTCACCAGTGCCGAGTACAGAGGGAGAATAACCTCCCTGGACCTGCTGGTCACACCGTTTCTGATACAAGCCAGGATGCCATTGGCCTTCTTGGCCACCTGGGCACACTGCTGGCTCATGTTCAGCCGGCTGTCGACCAACACCCCCAGGTCCCTCTCCTCCTGGTAGCTCTCCAAACAGACCTCACCCAGTCTGAAGCTCTGCATAGGGTTGTTGTGCCCCAGGTGCAGGACTCGGCATTTGGCTGTGTTAAACCTCAAGATATAAACCTTCAGAGATATAATGCAGCACACTCACGCCACTTCCACAGATGTATAACAACATTTTATACTGGAGTTTGTCCTCAGCTTGAGGATCTGGAGACTATTTAGACCTGAATAAAAACCAAAACATAACAAAAAGGTAGTGCATCATATAGTTCTTGAATTTACAATATGAAATAAAATAAGACTTCTATCAGAAGTATCAGAAGAGGTAGATAGTGTCCCCCTGACCTCACAGTTCTTCTAAGTAACAACATACACCTACCTAAAACCACACACACACACAGAGAAACACACACACACACACACACACAGACACACAAAGCCCTACTCCCAAGACAGGAGTTTAAAATCAATAAGACTGGCAACAGCAGAGGGATGCTTCCATCTTCATGGGCTTTCAAAGGGCTGAAACACTACAGCAAACTCTCTCTTGAACATTCACAGATCCATTTGTTCTTGCTGATGGTAAGCGGTGCCACTTCAGGCAGCCTCAGATAAAGACTTCCCATTATTCACATTTGTTTGCTATTTTTCTACACTTGAACTGTCAGGCTGACGTTTTACATCCTCAGCATAAACAAGGCAGATGTAGGTGGGAGGTGAGCGGGCAGACAAAACCAACATAAGGCTGTTAAATGCCTTTCTGAAGAACTGGATATTATCTGCACAGTTATTTGAGCTTCCCCCACACTGTACATAAACCAAAACATTCAGTTGAATACATATTTAAGGTAGACACCGGCCAAATGTCGGCGTTGGGCCAGCAGCTGCACAAATTTTAATCCTCCTACTGTTTCACCAGAAGAAACCACCCCTTTCACCACACCACTCCAGCACAAATCAGCGGAGACTGCTACATCTAGGGAAAAGGACATCAAACAGCTCATAGCCCAGCACAGGCTCCAATCTACCGGCAAATGCTGCAGTAACTTACACCCCTTCTATTCTAAAAGCTCCAGCACACTAAGAGGCTAATAATTTACTTCAGTGTACTCCTCTCCCCTCTACAAGCAGTACACAACACAGATACACATCGATTCATGTACGTACACAGAGCATAAGCATTTGCACACATGAAACAGATTTCCAGACATCATTGGTCTTAACATGTTAAAGCATCAGCTTGTACAGCTCATTTATGAACTACTTTTCTCTTGAATGCACTTTTTCTTTTTCTACAGAAGAGGGGGCAAAAGCACAGAGAACTTAATTTTCACTGCTGCCTAAACACACAGAATTTTGCTCAAACAGAATTCATACATGGATTCCCATGCTGAAGCTGTCTGTGCATTCCCTGTTTCCCTGGGTCTGCAGTGAAAGATCTGGCTAGTAGGTTGCAACTGCAGCTGAAGGAGAACAGAGCTCTCCCTTAATCATATGAAGCCCCTAAGACAACATAAGCATGCAGGAAAGACAAGACTTAGTCATGTATGCTCCCTAATCAGTGAACACATCTAACAGACTTGGTCATAATTTAACTGTTTTCCCATTTTAAGGGGGACCTTACCATCATCTGCCTTAACAGGCAGAAAGCTTGTTTGTGAAATGATCAGCTACTATTGTATTAACATTATAACTCAAAAACACCTGAAAGAAAGGGCATTACTTAGAAGTACATCTTGCATTATGCCTAAAAGAGAAAGGCAGAGGGTTCTAGAAAGTTAATGCAAACATATAAAATTAGATGTTGAAGCAGGTTCCATTTAGTAACAGCAAGAGAAACCTGTTGAAAATACTAGTCATTTGCAGAATGCTTTAAGTACAGAGGCAATAAGACTGTAAAGAAAATCTTGAATTCAGCATTCTCTAATCTTTCAGAGTTTGATTTAGCCATTACAATGAATTTCTGTCATAATTTGTTTGGCTCCAGAAATAGAGAAAGAAAGATAATAAAGAATTATTAATATCACAGAATCGCTAGGTTGGAAATGACACCCAGGATCATCAAGACAAACCATTCCTATCAACCACTAAGCCATGCCCCAAATATGAAGCACGTTACTTATGATCACAATGTTTCAATTCACCATGTACTTATTACCACAGTGATACCATAGTGATTAGGAAAAGCCTGTTAAATTGGTTTCAGTTGATAAACAGCAGAGTTGAACAAGAGGACTTTGATATTTAACCAGTGCAGTTGAGCAAAACTCTTTATTCAGAGCCATGACAGAATCAAGACCAGTAAATAGTCTGGTTGTGTTCCATGCACCAAGATATTTGGAGATCATACAACAGTGGTAGCAAGATAAGTATTATTTCCTGTGAACTTTTAATCTCCTAGGTTGGCCACAGGAACCAATCAGGTCCACACCCACAGGAAGCCAGTGAAACTTCTTTTACAGGGCACTGGCGCACTTCAGAGCAGATGTGATTTAGCAACTGTGCAAAGGCATTGAGCAATAAAATTCTGCACGGAAACTGCTCCGCTCCTCAATGCTAAAACTCTGCTGCCCTGGTAAAATACTTCTCCTCTTGCTATTGAGGTGAAAAAAAAATCAAATGGTGGAGATGGGAAGTGGAATGGTCCCCAGAGAGCGAAATACACACCAGAGGTCTACAAGCTATGTGAAATGTGATCCACAGCATCCTTGTGGGCAACACCTTTGAACAAGGAACAAGTTCCCCAGCCCCATGGACTGGCCCTCAGCCATAAAGGCCTTCAGCTTAAGGTTCTGTAGTCAGTGTTGTTCTCCTTAAATCCAAAATTTGGCACATCCTGTCTGTTGGTCTTGCAATACTCTAAATCATGATGAATGAGATTATTTCTCCAAAGGCCCTAGGCCCTTCTTTCCCATGTTCTAAGCATAATAAAGAACATTGCATGTCTTTACCAATTTCTAATTCCTCTAGACGCAAAAAAGAAAAAAGTTATTGGCCCTTGAAAACATCTGCAACAAATCATCCCACAAAGTAAGCTATCCTATACCAAATGCTGTTGGTCTGAGGAAGTGGGCAGCAACCTGCCTCCTACAGCTATTACTGCAAAACAGCTAATCCATCTTCAGAAGCCCTTTTCTCTTCCCCTAGATGAATGGCCTTCCCTAGAAATCCTTCCTCTCTGCATAGCAGAGGGAACTTGGGAAAAACCCCGATACTGCCAAGTCCTGCCCCAACACAGCAACACCACAGGGATGCACAGAGCTTCAGACTGCCACACTGCCACCTGAAGCTTCTTTACTCTCTTTCAGATGTTATCTCCCTGGAACTGTCTCTATCTGGAGTGACAGGCACTATCACCACCAAGGACCTGCCTTGATGAGTTTAGTTCAATTAGTTATTTAGGTTAGCTTAACATTCACTTAAAACTGGGAACTCACAACTGGAAGTGAAACTTTGAGTATGTAATTCTCAACTAGATCTAACAGGGAAATGCTGATATCAATGGAAAGGCATGACTCTTGTGTTGCCAGGACTACAAGACACAGCCTATTGCAGAATAAGACAAACATTTCAAGAGATGATTCTGAAATGAATTTATCCTTGGAGCCTTAAAAAAACCCACTCCATTTTGCAGTGCTGTACACAGAATTCCTGGACATTATTTACACTTACCTCCACCTACCTTTCATCACTCAGGTTCTCTCTGTTTCATCTTCCTGGTCCAACCCTTCACTCTTTTCCCCACTCTCCCACAGGAACCAAACAAGGATGAAATATGCATAATCAAATTTAACACTGAATCCCCAAGTGAGAGGAATGTCAAAAAAGCACAGCCATAAATGACAGAAGAGGAAAACACAGCCTAAATGGGAAAGAAACTTGAGATTTTTAAGACTAGGCATGAATCTTCCTAAGTAGAAAGACAGTTTGTCTCTTTAACTGCCAGAAAAAATGGGCAAGTTTGGGGACTCTCAGGTCTGTGCTCAGGTGTCCAACAGGGATGATGCAGAAGCTACATTATACATAAGTTTTATATTTGGGTCATATAAAACTTGACAAAGTAGAAAATTAGACGCATCCTTGGGCCTAGGATACACTTATTTCTCCAATGCCTGCACTAGTTAAGCCACAATGGCCCACACAGTGCCCCGTAATCACCTCAACCACCTTTTATGGAGTAAAGTCCCTTTGAGGTCAACCGCAAAGCAAAGCTCCCTGGAATTTGTTCACATGCTCATTAGGGTTCACAGAAATGTTTCATGTCCTCGTATCTCTATGTCACAGTTCAAACTGCACCCAGAGACAGTGGAAACACACAAGCTCACTCCCCTTTGCTGCTTTGGGTGTTAGTAAACCATCCTGCTACTGCTTGAAGAGCACTGTGTTCCAGCAGCAGTGTGCCACATAATGTGTGCATCACCTCCTTCAAGCCTGGCAGGTATTGCCAGCCCCTGGTTTTAAGGCGTACATACAAGTCTGCTCAAGACAACCACGTCACATTTTGGTGTTCCTACATTCCCTAGCTTTTGCTGCACCCCTGCTCCCGGAGGACAGTCCTCACAAAATCTGCACGTGGAGCTCCTTCTGAAGTTGGGTCTTGGGCACCAACGAAGGCTCTTTCAACCTGTGTGACAGCTTTCACACTCTAATGTCAGTGTGTTCCCAACAGCTGCACAGCCAATGATGAAATGAGAATGGTGTAACCTTTCAATCTAGCTAGATCCAGGACAAGGTGTTTGCAAACATCCAAAAGCCTGTGCACATCAGCACAAACAACACTGCCCTGCCTTGACAACTGTGGTTTGATTCCCCAAATCAATAAAAACCATTCTATACTAGCACTCAAATTCTGATTATACTTTTTTTTTCTGGGATAAATAAGGAGCCACATTTCCTGCATACCCTATTTCCATAGGTTAAAGCTAGCATAAAGAAGATTCAGGACCAAGGAATAAATTGGTATGTGTCTTGTGAGCACAAGTACTTAGCAGCAGCTTCTAGTCACTGTGAGTTTCTGTTATTGGCAACAATCAGGTCTCAACATCAGCATGAACTTGGACTCCGGGGTTGCGGATGGCAGGTTCACTTCCCAGAATAGAGTCAACGTTTCCTGGACTCAAGTCATACGTGAGCCAGAAGTTATTGTATCTTTACTGAACTTCTAGTGTTTGCTATTGAAAACTCTCTATTTTTGCATTCACTGCAAAGTAACACAGGACACAATTTTTTCACAGAAAAATATGTTTATTCTTCTTTAGTTAATATACAAAAGACAGTTGAAGACAAAGACAAGCGGAGTGCTGTGACCAAAACTGGTAGGAAGTCAGGTGAATTTATTCTCCCAAATGTCTGGCTTCACATCCCTCTGGAAAAAAAAAATCTACCAATCATGAAAACCAAATAAATAACAATACCAACCAGTCTGTAGTTCTTGGTCTTACTTCAGCCTGGCACATAAATGGCTTTTTCTACTTCTGATAAAGCTCCAAAACTCCATGAACTATGCCAAAATCTTCCAGCAACTGTGGTTAACTAAACACAGCTGCTTACTATTTTTGAAGGCTCTTGCATTTTTGCTTTGGTAATCTACTATATCGTGGGTCTAAAAATTTTTAAAACCAACC
The DNA here is from genome assembly GCA_013389865.1 of Piaya cayana. NCBI lineage: Eukaryota > Metazoa > Chordata > Aves > Cuculiformes > Coccyzidae > Piaya > Piaya cayana. The sequence continues at coordinate 89,103 of WAAB01018098.1, forward strand.
CTTATGTGAGACTTCGGCATGCTGTTTGGTATTTAATCGCTCTAAGGTTAAATAAAAAGCATAAGTATATATTAGGAAAAGATATGGCTAACTTTTTTACAACTTCTATTTAATAAATTATGAACTACTCTCCCTGATATTTGAAAGGAGAAGTCCCTGGTGACTGGAAGAGTAACATCCCTTTTTTAAAAAAGGATAGAAAAGATGACCCTGAGAACTACCGACCTGTCAACCTCACTTCTGTGCCTGGGAAGATCATGGAACAGATCCTCCTAGAAGACATGCTAAAGCACATGGAGGACAGGGAGGTGATCAGTGACAGCCAGTACGGCTTCACCAAGGGCAAGTCCTGTCTGACCAACCTAGTGTCTTTCTATGATAGGGTAACCACAGCAGTGGACATGGGAAAACCAATGGATGTGATCTATCTGGAATTCTGTAAAGCCTTTGAAACAGTCCCCCACAACATCCTCTTCTTTAAATTGGACAGATATGGATTTGACAGTACAGTGGATAAGAAAATGGCTGAATGGCTCAAAGCGGTCAATGGCTCAAAGTCTAGATGGAGATCAGTGACAAGTGCTGCCCCTCAGGAGTACAGACCCTGGGACTGGTGCTGTTTAAAATCTTCATCAATGATACTGACAGTGAGATAGAGTGCACCCTCAGTATGTTTGCAGATGACACCAAGCTGAGTGGTGCAGTTACCACAATGGAAGGACAGGATGTCATCCAGAGGGACCTTTACAGGCTGAAGAAGTGGGCCTGTGAGAACCTCATGAGGTTCAACAAAGCCAAGTGCAAAGTCCTTCACCTGGGTAGGAGCAATCTACTGTTTCAATGCAGGATGGCGGATGATGTGATTGAGAGCAGCTCTGCAGAGAAGGACTTGGGGGTGCTGGTTGATGAGAAGCTCGACATGAGCCAGCAATGTGCGCTTGCAGCCCAGAAGGCCAACTGTATCCTGGGCTGCATCAAAAGAAGCGTGGCCAGCAGGTCGAGGGAGGTGATTCTGCCCCTCTATTCCTCTCTTGTGAGGCCTCATCTGCAGTATTGTGTCCAGTTCTGGAATCCTGAACATGAGAAGAATATACATCATAGTGACCTTCTAGTACCAGAAAGGAGCCTACAAGAAAGCACGAGAGGGACTTTTTACAAAGGCTTGTAGTCACAGGACTAGGGGGGATGGTTATAAATTGGAGAGGGTAAGATTTAGATTAGACATAAGGAGAAAATTCTTCACAGTGAGGGTGGTGAAGAACAGGAACAGATTGTGGATGCCCCACCCCTGGAAGTGTTCAAGGTCTGGTTGGAAGAGGCCTTGAGCAGCCTGATCTAGTGGGAAGTATTGAAACTGGATAATCTTTAACATCCCTTCCAACTCAAACTATTCTATGATTTGATGAACAAGCATCGACAGGAAGCAGTAGGAGCAAGACAGTGTGGTTCTTACAAAAGTCCTGTTGAACATTCCTGCGGTGCAGCTCTAAGAGCAGAAACTGTGTGGATGCAGCTGAACACTTAAATGATGTGTAGAGTTATAAGGAAAGATTTCAACTTTTCTGCAGGATCTGCAGTTCCTACTACAGAACAGGACATTGGCATAAGTTACCTATGATCCTTCTCACACTGTTAGTAAATGTTAGTTAGGATTTCACTACCTGAAAAAGCCCATAGGGCTGGCCTATTTGTCCTACAGAGTTGCTAACGTAAACTTTGTGTCAGCAGGCTGGCCAACATCACGAAGAAAGCTCTGGAGTAGGAAAGATGGGAAGTGAGATCACAACCCACAGTTTAGTAGTGGGACAGGGATCCAGAGTGAAGGGTACAGGGTGACAGGAACAAAGAGGAGAAGAGAGGGTGCCCTCTTGAAGAGTGACTTGAATGTACAGAGCTCTGATACAGAGCAGGTGACAGGCTGGCTGAGAGCTTATGGGTCAGGATCCCAGAAAAGGCCATTGGGGACGACGACATGGTTGGAGAATGCTGTAGGCCACCAGATCAGGGTAAGGAAGGAAATAAAGAATCACAGAATCACAGAATCACTGGGTTGGAAGAGACCCACTGGATCATCGAGTCCAACCACTCCCACAAAACACTAAACCATGTCCCTCAGGACCTCGTCCACCCGTAACTTAAACACCTCCAGGGAAGGCGAATCAACCACCTCCCTGGGCAGCATATTCCAGTGCCTAATGACCCTTTCCGTAAAAAACTTCCTCCTA
>WAAB01018098.1:91559-107011 GCA_013389865.1 Piaya cayana
TCAACATCCTTCTTGTGCTGAGGGGCCCAGAACTGCACACAGTATTCAAGGAGCGGTCTCACCAGTGCCGAGACCGCTCCTTGAATACTGTGTGCAGTTCTGCCTAAACAGCAACAATCTCCAACTCACAGCCTCTGGCACATACAGAGGAACATACAGAGGAACCTCTGACATCTGCTTGAAAGGCAAGGCAGCAATGCAAGCAATCAGGAGGATTTCTGGGCAGCATCAGGGACAACTTCTTCACACAGCTTACCAGATGCACCAGCAAGAGCTGATGCACAGCTGTATCTGCTGCTCCCTAACAGAATGACTGCATGACTGAAAGTAGCTCCAGATCCTGACAAGGGTGAGGAAAGTAAGCATAACAGCATTGGAGTACAGGCTCAATGCTTTCAGAAAGCAGATTTCCACTTATTCAGGAAGATGGTGAGTGGCATCTCATGGGTGACAGTTCCAAAAGTTCCAAAGAGCAATGGAGCTCAAGAGCGTCATCAGGCCTTTAAGAAGGACTTTCTCCAAGCATGAGCACAGGTCATCCTGATGGTCAGGAAAACAGGCAGGCAAATCAGAAGATGAGCTTGGCTAAGAAGAGAGCTTTAGACAGGGCTCCAGTGTAGATCTTGCTTCTACTACATGTGGGAGCAGGTTACGATGGAGGAATTTAGGAATGCTGCCCACGCAGGTAAAGATGATGCTAGGAAAGGAATGGCTTTTTCTGCACCTTAAAATGCTCAAGAAGGACTTGGATATACTGGTGGACAAAAAATTTGATATGAGCCAACAATGTGCACTTGCAGCCCAGAAAACCAGTTGCTCAGATGGTAGTGGCTAACAGGTTGTATGCTACCTGGAAGAAAGAGACAAGTCGAGTACTAAAAGGGTCTACACAGGTTAACAGCTCCATCAGTGACCTAGAGGAGGGGATAAGGTACAGTCTTGCCAAGCGGGTTTGTTCCAGTGCAACAACAAACTGAACTGTAGCTTTATCACAAAGTGAACCGCCAAGAGGAGACCATCACTTTGCCAGTCTTCTGCCAACAACAGGAGATAGCTATCATGGAGAATGTTTGTCTCGAGCACTGAGTTCCTGTTGGAGAACCAAGACTAGCAAATGCAAACTTCCACCCATCTGGAACTGCTGAAGGATGAACTGTCTTTCTTCTGACTATAAAAAGGTACTGATACCAAAATTGCAGAGAAAGCTGGCTAGTTTTTGGGTTGTCCACATTCATCCAAATGGATATGATTATTAATCTTTAAATATCTATTATAAAAATGCCTTAGTTCTTGCATTTCATGTTAGTAGAGCAATGTTTGCTTAAAATTGGACATGATACAATACATAAGACTTTGTCCCCAGTTTGGCCTACTTCTCTTCATGCGTTAACACTAGAAAAGGAGGCCATCTCTTCCGAGAAAAGAAAAACAGCCACTGGGAACAGCTCAGCTGATCTTCAAAGCCCTTCTTTATGGATGAGTTCAGTGCTGTTGGAAAACCTCCATGAAAAAAGATAGCAGTTCCTTCCCTGTTGAATTCTAGCACTTGTCTTCCATTGTTGTTTGATCCACAATGCAGTTATTTGGTTATGATTTAAGATCTGAAGCAAAAGAAAAGGAAAAACAGACAGGTAAATCATTATGTCTTCTCTTCTAGTTACACAAGAATAATGCAGGCTAAATACTAACAAGGTGTGAAGATTTAATTAAGACATTGTCACATGATCCAAACCAATCCAGTTACAGCTATGTGACTCGCTGTATCTGATGGCCACTAGCCACTTTACCTAAATTATATGTTTACGGTTAGATATGTGCCCCTGCAACTGGAACAGGTTAAGAACACGTATTACTGCCAGTCACCTACTAAGCAGCTGCTGACCTGTGAGGATGTTCCAACTTCACTACTTTGGATCGCACGAATAGGCACTTAAGATACCACTTTTATGCAAAGGTTCAGGTCTATAATCTTAGTATCAACTGTGTACCACACATGCATGTGACGCTGCTGCTGTTTCTTCCCCACAGTAATCCCAGGTGCTTTTGGAGTTTCCTGTTTTGAGGATTACAAATAGCCCTCTTCTTTGACAAGCAAAAGACACTGGAGGCAAAGGGAAGTTACAGTGGAGGAAGTTAGAATCCAGCAAGTTCAAGACTACGTGCTTAATCTAACTCACTTCATGCAACATGCACCAACCTCTAACCAGGCTGATTTCCAGCAAAACATAAACAAGGCTCACTTACATCAATGAGCCCATCTTGGTGCACACAGACCAACAGGATAAGGGGAACCAACTGTACTGTGTCATTCAGTCTTTGCTCCTGTTTTGATATCACTATCCCTCCCTTTCTCTAGTCTCTAGCTCAGTATCACTCTAACCTGAGATAAGATGCCAGAAGATGGTCTAGGAGAGCAGCATATGGTGACACAAGGCTCTCATCTCTGTAGACAATCAGAAGAAGAAACATGCCCCACTCTGGTTCTTACAAGGTTCCTGAAGTATTTATGATCTGTATCCTTAAAATTCAAGCAGGTTTACTGCTTTACCTATGGCTGATGTGATCCAGGAGCCAGCAAGGTAGTGCGGGTGTGCTATTTGCTTGTGTCTATGCAGTGAGAGGGTTTGAATATGACATGAGTGTTCTCTTATTTTACAGCTGCGGTGATAAGCATCAGGTTTCACACTCCCCATGGAACATGCAAAACGTTCTTTCCCCACACAGGTCACAAACACCACCAGAGAAAGCACAGCTACATCAGACATCTTGATGTAACGTAACAACATAGCTATTTCAGATGCTAAACCTTTAAACATGACATAGGGACACAGGTTAGCCAAGAAAGTAGCCCTTGCAAAGCAGCACATCACATAGGCCATGAATAACACACTAACATACTTCATTTGGTCTTTGGTATTACTCCTTGGCACTAACAGGATCTGACTCAGTCATTACAAGACACCACAGCTTCCTCTCCAGATACACAGCCCTTTTTTTCAAGTCTATTTCCTTGTTTCATGACTGTTTCTTTGGCAGTTTCTTCTGTATCACAGAGCTGGGGTTTTTTTTTTATTCAGTCTTAACTGCTTCCAACCTTTCTACTCATCCATATTTTCTCACATTCAGAGATTTTTTTTTCTTCTTTTCAACATCATTTTCAGTGAATATCTGAATGTGATTGCTCAGTTTGTAATTCAGTAGGAGAATCAAACCTGGCAGAACTGAAAACTCCACAGCAGTCAGATGCCACTAGCTTCCACCTTCCTGTGCATTTTGAGAATCTCTAAACAAATTATCTGCATCGGTGGTCTCCAAAGCGGGGGGTGTGTAAGGCAATCCATCGTGGTGCAGAAATAAAAATATTTTTGCACCACTAATAACATTATAAATATAAAATAATGTTTATTTCATCCTTATCTCATTCTTTTTTGGCTTCCGCTTTTGTGCATGTTTAATACTGTACATAATATTTGAGTATGGTAGCATACATATATAACTTATAAATAAATACACATAAATTTGGCACATATGTCCAAAATATTTTACTGATGGGCTGCACAATCAAAGAAATTTGGAGACCATTAACCTACAACACAAAAAGAAGAAACCAGTAAGAAATGCCCGTAATTATACCAATTAACTAAGGGCTATATGACAGACAAAACAACACTTCTCCTTTTCTTTTGAGGAAAGGAAAATTGTTTTCAGTCAATTTTTAAGCCTTTCAAGTATATACCTTTGAAATCAAGAAATTCACGCTGATTGCTGGTAGGTGATTTCACTTCTCCATGCTGCCACTGAACTTGCTAGGTTGGGAAAATTACTTCTATTTCCACCATTTGGCTGTCACAAAGACCAAAGACTTTTGAGATACAGCTTCAAATATTCTGTCTGGAATATCCTGTCTGGAACCTTCATGTTGCACAGACAGGAATTTTGGATTTTCTACAGATGTATGTTCAGTAGGATTTTCTGCAAGAATACCAGGTGCTTTGAAAGCCAAACCTACAGTGTAGTAATTGCTGTCTTGACAAGGGCTTGACCTTTTCACGTTCTTTGCCAGCTGTAGGTGTGTCAGTACGACTTTTCACTATAAACTAAACGCCAATACAGCTCCAAACCTATGATCTTTAGTACTTCTTGGGAATCACAGTGTGAAACTGATTAGTAACAGGATTGAAACCAGTTAGCATTTCATAGGCTTTTTTTACTATAGAAAAATTCTGAAGAAACAGTATTTTGGTCTGGATGGATGACACACCAATGTAAGCCCTTGTCTGTGTAGTTAGTTAAAGGACAGACCCTATACCCTTTTGTTGTCAGATCTGGGACGGGACTAACCTGAATTTTCACATTCTTTGTGCTGATGTACTCCAAGAAGCAGCTGTGTGATTCCACAGATGCTCTGGTCTGTACATACACCACAGAAAACAGACTGAGAGGGCAAAACATCTTTGGAGATACGTAAATGGAGGTCTGCCATGCCCCCACAGTAAGTGCAGCATGCAGAACTGATGACTGAAGAAAGGTTCTAACTAATTCACAGAATATGAAACAACTCTGGCAAAAACTTGCATCTTTGCAGCCTGAATGTCACTAATATCCATCATATGTAATGTCAATCAACTGTTCTCCCATACAAGCTAATCATCGGTTCTCCCATTCCACGTGTCAGCCCTCAAGCCCAAAGAGAAGAGCTTTCCAACCATGTCTGTATAGGTTTCAAAACGACAAACCACAAGAAAAACACAAATTAAGTAAACTCTGTTCTTTGTGGTAAAAGAAAACATAGCTAAGCAATAAAAATAAACCACAGTGTTATACAATATATCTCTGCTTTGATATGATGTTCAACAGCATTCATAATTAACAAGGACAACTATTGACACGAAAACATATTGTCTTACCAACTCCTCAACCACTATAAGCCCTTATCACTTGTTAAGGCATGGAATAAAGTAAAAGTATAAGCATGAGCAAGAGATGTGTTATTAATGAATGTTAATATTTAATTTTACAGTTTTAAACTGTCTGAAGTGGCCAGACTTCTGAATACTTCCATCGCAAACATGTCATTCCCCAGTACACATCACACACGTGTGTGCCCACCACACACATGCCCCTTCCCTTGTAATAATTTTCACTGTTTTCAACTTGAGCAAACAAGGGTCAGGGTCATACGCAGCCTGGCCCAGCACTACCACCCCCTGCCTCTGTGCCAGTCCTCACACTCTCCTGAGACACTCAGAGCTTCACCCTCACATACCTCTTTTACTGCAGCTGGGATTGTTCCTCAGGGTGCTCCCCATTTACACCTTCTGCATCCTGGGTCACTTCTGCAAGGAACAGGCAATACTGAGTCAATCCTGGAGCTCACAACACTCCCCCCTCTCCATCCCAGATGAAAAGAAGAGTAATCTGATTGAAAATTGGGCCATTTGTTTGGCATCAATAACACCCCTGCCCCTATGGGGCTATCATACAACACCACCCCTCTCTCCTTCATACCCAACTCCGCACATTATCCCTTCTAGACCCTGCAAAGGCCAAGCACAGAAGATACTCAGCACCCAGAACACCACATCAAGAAGTGCTAGGCAAAAGTCACAACAAAGACTGCTCCATAGCGCAGGCAATTACTTCTTTCATTCACACCATGTTTTGCCAGCAAGTTGCTGTTATTCTTAAAGATGTCTGAAGAGAGATCAGAAGACAGCTACAATCCCCCGCCTTGCTCAGCTTCAAGGTACTGGCTATTCCATATGAGTGAGTTACTAGCTACAACTCAACATGTTATCAACATCATCAGCTGACACCAGAAAGCCAACACTTTTTCCCCAGGATAGCTCCCTGCCACAGAACAGGCACTCACCTCTCTCAGTTACACCATGGTCAACTGCACACTTGGATGTCAACATGCTGTTCTGCATGGTAGACTTTTGAAAAGAGATGACTGGAGAGCTACAGCCCTCCAGGGTTCATCCCACTGCTTAACTTCACAGTTGTATAACTGTGATGAGTCATCAGCTACAATTCTTAAGGCACAGAATCACTCTGTTCACTTGAGCACACTGACCAGGAGACGTTTAACCCTAGACCATCCTCAAGTCAATACTCAGTTCTACATAAGCTGCTTAGGATTGACTCCAGTCAGGTCTTAAAAACTTCCAAGGGAGGATGACTCCACGCAGCCTGTCTTAATGATTAGCTATGATTAGAGGCAGAAAGCTTTTTCTTCATAACCAAACATAATCTCCCCTGCTCCAATTTAGGACCATCACCTTGACATCCCACTAATTCATTTCTATAAACAGCCTTCTTATCGATATCCCATAGGTAGAGGCAGCTGCTGTGAGGTACTCTTTAAGCCTGCTCTTCCCTGGGGCACAGCAAGTCCAATTTCTTGAGCCTCTCTTCAAAGGAACTGAGCCCTGATCACGTTGGTGGCACTCTGCTGAATTTGCTCGAATTTATTGGCACTTTTCCAACAATGGGTGGGCCACAAAATAATATAACTCTACATAAATAATAAATACTCTACATAAATAAATATAAACTCTACATAAATAAACCTTAACTCTACATACCACTTAACAAGTGCCAAGTAATGGCATATAACCACCTCCTTCAATCCACTGGCTTAAGCACTCCTAAAAACAGCTTAGGATGCTACCAGCCTTTTTGTTGCCAGGATGCACTGTTGACTCCTTCATAAGGACTATCAGGTACCTTTTAGCAGAGCTGTTCCCCTGCCATTCAGTCCCCACCCTGCATGAGTGTAGGGTGTTGGTCCATCCAGGTGTAGGACCCTGCATTGCCCCTGCACAATTTCATGAGGTTCATAGATTCCTAAAATGCTTTGGGTTGGAAGGGACCTTAAAGATCATCCAGTACCAAACCCCCTGCCATGGGCAGGGACACCTCCCACTGGATCAGGTTCATGCAGGCCTCTACCTCTCCAGCTTCCTCTGAATGACAATCCTGACCTCGTACTGAGTGACTGCACTCCACATTTTGGTGTCAGCTACAAACTCAATGACACCATCTTCTCTCCCTTGTTCAGGTCACCAAAAAAAACCGAAACCTCTTCACTACTCCAGGTGGCATTGGCATCCACGTGGACTACAACTCATTATTACCTGCAGGCTTGGCAATCTAACAGTAGATAGACATTCTTCCAGACTAGGACATCCCAACTTAGGACTCCAGCAATGCTGAAGGACACTGCATAAAAAGCCTTGCTAAAGTCAAAGTATATGGCACCCATCATTCCCCCCTCATTCGCAGATCTAGTAATTTCATCAAATATTAACTTGGTCAACTGTGATATATGCTTACTCCTAATCATCATCTTTCTTCTGTGACTAGAAACGTGTTCCAAAAAGACGTACCCCATCATTCTTCCAGGGATCAAAGTAAGCCTGACTCACCTGTAGTTTCACTGATGGACCTGTTAGCCTATTTGGGAAATAACTTCAATGTTTCCAGTCTTCCAGTTGTCACAGATCTTCCCTAACATAATTTTTCAAAGTGAAAAACAACAGCCTTGCAATGATATCTGCCAGATTATGGTGTCCTTTGCCTCTTGTCTTGTCACTGGGCACCCACTGAGAGGAGCCTGGCTCCCTCTTCTTCATTTGCTCCCATCAAGTATTTATACACATTGATGAGATCCCACTGAAGAGTGCCAGGTCTCTCAGCCCTTCCTCATAAGAGGGATGGTATCACAGAAACACACAATGATTGAGGTTGGAAGCGAACCTTAGAAGTCAACTACATCAGGCTGCCCAGGACCACATCCAGTCTCTTAATCATCTTTGTGGCTCTTCACTAAATTCTCTCCAGTACCTCTGTATCTCCCTTGTACTAGGGAGTGCAGAACAGGACTCCAGATGTGGCCTTATCAGTGCCAAGTAAGAGGATCACCTCTCTCCTAATACAGCCTGGGACACTGATACCCTTTTGTTGGCTCAAGCTTCTTGTCCTGTTGGCTCATCTTCTAGTCCTCCACTATCCTCAAGTTCTTTACTGATAAGCTGCTTTTCCAGCTGACTGGCCTCCAGCATATATAGGTGCAGGGGTTTTTTCTTCACAGGCAGAGGATTTTGAATTTCCTTTTGTTGAACTACACGAGGTTCCTGCCAGCATGTTTCTCCAGCTTGTTGAGGTCCCTCTGGATGGCAATATGCCCCTTAGGTGCGTTAGCCACTCCTCCCAGTTTCATATCATCAGCAAACTTGCTGAAGGCATACTCTGCCCCATCATTAAGATAATTAATGAAGATGTTAAAGAGGAGTGGACCCAATATTGACCCCTGAAGTACACCACTACATACTGGCCTCCAACTAGAATGCATACCAATAATCACAACTTTCTGATCTCAGTCATTCAGCCAGCTTTCACTCTACCTCACATCACTGTCTGCTCATTTATCCTATATTCATTGGCATGAGATACCACTAAATCAATCCCCTGTTCAGAAACAAGTCCCATCTTCCTCGTTTATTCTTTTATAGATAACATAGCAGCTGAAGCTGCTCTCATTGTCCTGGTCTCCTCATAGCGGTTGCAAGCCTTCCTGAGCCTTGGCCTTCCTGACATAATCCTTACCTGCCTGGGCAATGTTCCTTCCCCTGCGTCCACATGTAGTAGAAGCAAGGTCTACACTGGAGCCCTGTCAAGGGCTCCGTGCTTAGCCAAGCTCATCTTCTGATTTGCCTGCCTGTTTTCCTGACCATCAGGATGACCTGTGCTCATGCTTGGAGAAAGTCCTTCTTAAAGGCCTGATGACGCTCTTGAGCTCCATTGCTCTTTGGAACTTTTGGAACTGTCACCCATGAGATGCCACTCACCATCTTCCTGAATAAGTGGAAATTTGCTCTCTGAAAGCATCGAGCCTGTACTCTGATGCTTACCTTCCTCACCCCTCTCAGGATCTCAGCTAAGGCAGCCACTTGTGACCACACTGCCATACAGTTTTCTGCCAGGGAGCAGCAGATACAGCTGCACATGAGCCCTTGCTGGCACATCTGGTAGGCTGTGCTCGGCAGCACTCCTTTTCATCTGCAATTGTTATGTACTGGTGGGCTACCAGCAGCAGCTGTATTTAGAACTGCTTTGTACACACATTTCAGCAAACATCATAGCCTTGCCTCTCGTTTTCCACCTCTACAGCAGTGGCTGCCTGCTTCCAAGGTGCTGCAGGGTATACTGTACAAGGGGGCACCAACTCCTTTACTTGGTGTTCTCATTTTATATTGCAAAAAACCAAAGTAAATAGTAAAAACAAGTGATAAGACAAGGAAAGGTCCAGCCACCACACCTTTGGCAGCAGCAAAACAAAGTATTTTGGTTTGTTCCTGTAGTATCCAATTGGACAATCTTTATCTATGGGCCTGACTCCCTTTGACCTGAACTGTATGTTTCCCTCATTTCTTCCATAAGCCTGGTATACAATAAACTTCTTTTCCTGTATCCATGTCTATGCATGTGGAAATAGTTACAACACACCTTTGCCAGCAGCTACACAACCTCTTTTCTTCAGATGATGAGAGCTGCTCTAAGCAGCAAAACCCAAGGGATTCTAGGTTTCCTTTTCCTTACTGTCATGATTAGTGATTTTTCCCTTAATGAGAAAAAAACTCTGCTTTCTCCACTCCCCTAATAAGCTACTTGTAGAAAATGGTGGAAGAGTTAGTGAACGATCAGCCTGAGGAATAAAAACTTTTTTTCTTCTTCTGACTTGAACTATAAAGTTACTATTTCACTATACCTCTGGAGTAAAAACAACTTCTAGTTAAAAAATACAGGTCCCAGAATTCCCTTTAATTTCCCTTACACTGGTTGTACTAAGGAAACAAAATTGACATTTTGCTTAGCTGCCCGACAAATACAGTCAAAAAAACTTTTCTACAGCGTAAAGCACGTCAAAAATATCAGATCCAGAAATGTTGCTTCTTTAAGGAAAGAAACCTGCTCTATCTCCCAGAGTAGCATTTTGCAAGCTTGTAAGTACCCCATCTAACTAAAACAACATCCCATCTAACCAAACTAACCTGATCGCCTTCTATGACAAAGTGACTCAACTACTGGATGAGGGAAAGGCTGTGGATGTGGTCTTCCTGGACTTCAGTAAAGCCTTTGACACAGTTTCTCACAGCATTCTGCTACAGAAACTGTCAGCCTCTGGCCTAGACAGGCGCACACTCTCCTGGCTGGAAAACTGTTTGGATTGCCAGGCCCAGAGATTGGTGGTAAATGGAGTTAAATCCAGCTGGAGGCCAGTCACAAGTGGGGTTCCCCAGGGCTCAGTGCTGGGTCCAGCCCTGTTCAANCTGCCTGGAGGAGAGGGACCTGGGGGTGCTGATTGACAGCGACTGAACATGAGCCAGCAGTGTGCCCAGGTGGCCAAGAAGGCCAATGGCATTTTGGCTTGTATCAGAAACGGTGTGACCAGCAGGTCCAGGGAGGTTATTCTCCCTCTGTACTCAACACTGGTGAGGCCGCTCCTCAAATACTACAGCATTTCATTACCTTAGGTCCTGCTTGAGCATTTCTTCTAGCAGAAAGTAAAGATCACCTACACGTGACAACATACTATAAAAGCATCCCTGCACTCTTTTGCATGCAAATAAAAGGTAGCACTAGACAAAAAGGTAATTTTCTCATTTACTATAAAAAGGGTTTCTGTCATACATGCTTAGTCATGAAGTATTGTGCAAGCACACAATGCAGCATCATTCTCATCATATCAAAAGGGAAGCTGAAGCTCCAAGAAGGTATTTGCTCAGTGCTGTTTAACAGAAACATTGATTCAGGTCCTTTTGACTTCTCATCTAATGATTTACCTACCCATCAATACCTACTGTTCCTCAGGCAACATCTCTTTCTAGGCCAACAGGGGAATGGTAATTTCCACACTGAGGACATGCTAATATGTTGTGGACTGCAAAATCAATGCCTCTCTTCACGTTCCCCTAGTTTAGGGCACCATCTCACTTGTTACCTTCTTCAGGCTCTTTATTATCATGATCAACAGCTTGTGATGATGGACCTAGCAGTGTCTGCAAAATGCAACTCAGCCTTAGACAGTTTCATTGTAACACTTCTGGCAGATACTCCTGAAAACTAGTATGCTATGCCACTTATTGAAGGACTCACAATTAATTTCAACTTCAACCTCGCTCTGGCAACCACTTAAGGACCCTTTTAACCTCCAAACACATAAAACCATTAATTTGATTTCTGAAATTCCTTAAAGAGCAACATAAGAAATTAAACATTCAGTAAGTCTCTGCAAAGGTGACAACAGTTTAAAAACATCCTGCTCCTGCCTTATGCCAACTCCAACAGTTCCTGCAAGATACAAGACAGAGCATCTCACACGAAGCCGCCAACAGTTCGATACCAGAACACTTCAACAGGGCAGTGTGTTTGTATCTGATGGTGGGAGCTCTGGTCATTCCCCATCTAAACCATACTTGGTCTGTATTTTTAAAGAATCTTCCACTGCTCTCCCTAATCTGCTTGACTGCTTAGGGGCTGATTTTGCTTGATTCATAATGAATAGATCACAGTGATCCTGGCAAGACCCATACAAGTTAAAGAGGAAACACATTAGCTTCATTTACCCTTATGAAAGGGGAGCCAACTAAAAGTTGTCCCTTTTTTTTACTTGCTAACCATGTGATTCCCACATCCCAACACACAGGCCCACAAGACAGAAAACCAAGAAATCTTACTGCAAATTAAAAAAAGCAATGAAAAATAGAAAACAAAGCAGTATTAGAAGGGACAACAGAAGCACAAGCGGAGATCTCGACAGGAAAACAGGAAGACACAAAATCCTGAGAGTCTGTACTGACTGTAGAAGGCCATCTTGTAAAGAATTCATGGATGGGCTGCCAATTAACTAATGGAAAGAGGTGAGAAGTTACTCCACTGTCTCGTTCCCTCATCTGGGCTGTTATAGGGAGAAAACAGGCCTGCAAAATGCAGTAAGTTTGAATCGAAAGTTTCTGCTAATGGATTTTCCCGAAAACAACTGAAAGGGGTTAGAGAAAGAAAAGGAGACAATTGCAACTTGCCCCACAGGAACAAAATCATGCATGAAAAGCAAGGACCAGAGTTCTGCACATCAGACTAGCAACATGCCTGTCTTCACTAATCCTTGCATGGATTGTCAAGATGTAACCAAGGTAAAATAAAGCAAACTCCTGACCTCCAAGGTCATCATTTCATCTACTGCTACATGCACGGCATCAACCCCCAGCTTTCCAAGTCAAATTCAGTGCACAGAGAAAAAGGCTAGCTGCCCAATTTCCAAAATAGGCCAGCAAGAAATTTCCCTGGAGAACAGTGGAAGTGAACAATGTGTCACACTCGTGCCCAGCCCTAAGCACTTGATATGAATACTTTATCAACCAAATTACTGAAAGATGTTTATATAACTGACACAGGCAGGTAAGATTAAAAGAGATGGAAGAAATGTTCCTCTCATTTATCCCATGAACCAACCTTAACCAAACAGATGAAGAGTAAGTTCTCCAGCTGACAGATTGCCCTATAGTGTGCACTTTTCCAGCCCTGATCATGAGGCCAGCCCCTATTCTCTGTTATCAAAATTAAGATTTCACCTTTAAAGTGAGCCGCAAATACTAGGCCATTCACTGCCAGTAATTCTGCCAGCCCTACTAAACACAGGTCCCTCTGATTATCCAATACTGGACTTCAGCTGAGATGAAGGCCACATATACACACATTGAAAATCAAGTCAAAAGCTTGCACACTGCAAAAAAGGGAAGAGCAGATCAGACTCATTGCTCCAATCAATAGCAGATACTTAGAAACACATATAACCAAACAACTTTCTTACTTCTGTCTGGATGAAACTGTTCTTGGTTCTCCACAGAATAAAGTGGCGTGTGTTCTCCTGTAATGAAATTCACTTACATTAGAAAGCATGTATTAATGACCTGGAAAAAATAACTGCACTCTGCAAAATAACTAAGGCCTGAATAAAAACCTACTCCTTTACCTCTCCAATGAAAGACTATATTGCCACAGAGAAAACAAAAATTACAAGCCCAGACCAAATTAAAACACTAGTCTAATTTCCACACATCTATGGCACTCTAGATCTCTTACCTGAGTGATGCACTGGACTCTTCTGAGGAGCTCTTCCTGTTTCAAGTTTACTTCTAGCTGCACCAAAACAAACAAAGTAGCTGGAGAAATTACTCAGAAATAACGTTTTATGACAGCCTCTATCCATTCCCCACTCCTCTAACCCAAATAATAATAATAATCATCATCATCATCATCACTGAGGATGTGCAACTGAACACTTGGGAAAAGAAGAAGCAGAGAAACATTGTTTGGGGGCAAAGACAGTCAGTAAGAGATCAATAAAATGGGCCTCCTGCAATAACAAGTTCCACAGCACAGCTTAGTAGTTCATCACTCAGTCTTGTACTTAAATCAGCAAATCACATCTTCGGTTTGATTATACCTTTGCAGTGTTTATCCTGTTGAGGTACAACAGGTTCATCTTTTCATGGTCAGACCTTTAGTGTTTCAAGGGGAGTAGAAGAATTGTTTCAAGCCTAACTGATGGCCAGTTACGGTGACATTTTTCATGTGTTGATACCAAACACACTCCTGCTAAACATCACCAACATGGGCAACGGCACAGCAGGCACCTTCAGAAAGTCTGCAGACAACCTCAACCAATGGAGAGTAAGGGACATGCTGGAGGGCAGGGCTGCCACATAGCGGGACTTCAACAACCTGGATGAATGTGCTGGCACAAAATACATGATATTCAAAGACAATGTCCTGTATCTCCTGAAACCACCTCACAGAGCAGTGCAGGCTTTTTTTCCAAATAAATTGTCAGATTTAAAAAACATACTTGAATTCAGCGTAGGAATGGATCAAGAAACACATCTAGAACTCCAAGATAACGACAATACATGCTGACAACAGACAATAGAAGTCCTCTGTGTATCAGCTGAGTATACTCAGTTGTTAGATTAGACTCAGCATAACGTATACAACAGGCATTCCTACAAGCCTGCCCCAACACTAAAGCCAATCTTGAGGGCAGCTTTATGATGGTCACAAAAAAGGCAGTGAAAGCACACTCAGACTGGCATGTCAGAAGCCACAGATACTTGGTAAGTGGAAACATACAGCGAAGGAAACACCCAATCTAAAGGAGAAATTTCAAACGCAACCTATAGTGTTTCCCACTACACAGAGCCCAGTGTCCCAGTGCAAGAAAATTCAGTATATCATTTCCTTCACACCTATTAGCCTTTACCTAAGTTGTACATGTTTCTACTACTGTATTTACAATACATCCCATGGTCATAAACTTCTATATGTCCTACAGAACCTTCAGAATCATACATCAGCATCATCTGTAAGTATTTTTAGCTCAATTAGGAAAAGCTACACATGCCTTTTATGTATAGGAATACTGTTATTACTACAAGCAGGATGAAACCAGAAGCCCCCCAAAGAGCATCTCTGCTTCTTTTTTGATAGCCGTCTCCTTTAAAAAAATAAAATAAACAATGATTGGTTAGTTAAAAAGCAACTATGCAATACAACTTCAGTAGAAAGACAGCCTTCAGTATGTTTTATAGCTATTTGTTCTTAAAAAAGCAAAACCCAAGAAATAAATGCACCAGAGTCAGTTATTAGCAAAATTCTAAGCCTGCTCCAGAAAAGTTACATGGTAAATATTTTAGTTCAGTAAAGGCACATCACTACTTGAAAGGCAACGGCTATTCCACTTTTTGGTCTATGAAAGCCCAAGCCAGATCTCGGCTAAATGAAGTTTCAGCAAATATTTTGTGTGGGGTTTGCATGGCAAGGTTTGGATAGTGGGAAGGCTGCAGGGGTGGCATCTGTGAGATGTCAGAGGTGGCCCCCAGACAGACCCAGTACCAGGTGGCTCCAAGACGGCCCCTACCATTGGCAAGCCTGAGGCCATCAGCAACAGTGCTAGTGCCTATCTGTGATAACATATTTAAGAAGAGGAAAAAGCTGCTGGGTAACAGCAGAGTGAGGAGTGAAAATATATGAGAAATGGCCCTGCAAACACCAAGGTCAGTGAAGAAGGAGGTCAAGAAGGTGCTCCAGGGATCACAGCAGAGACTCCCCTGCAGCCTGTGGTGCAGACCATGGTGAGGCAGGTTATTCCCCTGCAGCCCATGGAGGACTGCACACTAGAGCGGGTGGATACACCCAAAGGAGGCTGTGACTTCCCCCATGGAAAGTCCATGCTGGAGCAGGCTCCTGGCAGGACCTGTGGACCACTGGAGAAGGGGTCCAACACTGAAGCAGATTTTTTGGCAGGACTCATGATCCCATGGAGGACCCATGCTGGAGTCATCTGTTTCTGAAGGACTACATCCCTTAGAAAGGACTCATGCTGGAGCAGT
>WAAB01018107.1:0-15387 GCA_013389865.1 Piaya cayana
TTTTTTGTCTGTTTTGTGCTAGAACTACTCCTACCATTCAGATGAAATGGCACATTGATTTAATAACATCACTTGGGATAGTGTATTCCCTGCTGGTCAAAGCTCCAGAATTTTAGAGTCACAAGATCTAGATTCAGTCAGGCTTACTAGAATAAGGTAGGAAGGGCATCGCAGCATCTTCAGGACTCATTTGGGGCATAAAAGACAATCCCCCAGGGGAGCGTAATTGGAAAATACAATTTCTTTTTGAGCCTACATTGCTTTGGGAGTCTTCGTGTGATAGGACTCTTCAAATCACCTTGCCTGTGATTTAGCCGCTGAATCTCTGTTCCATTAGCTTCTCCTTTTACTGCTAGATCAAGAGTTGTGTTACAAGCAGAGACGCATCTCTGTACTAGCCCTGAGTCAGGTCGCTGTGACGTGAAGGCTCATGGTCTGCCCTCAGCATGTTACAAAGAGGTGAGAATAGACACTGTTCACCCTCATTCCACAAGTGACCTAAACAAGAATGCTAACAAAACTAAGTACCCAGCAGGAATGTTAAACATATGTACCCAGCTGTATATTAAAGACATGGTGCTGCCCTTTGGTTGAAGAGAGGATTCTTGGAGTCCTATTGGGAACCATGTAGCCTGGCTAATTTTGAGTCTGCTGCAGCTAGGGGTTCTTTCGGCATGTGTGCATCAGTGTGTTTGAGCAGTAGTCCTGTATCTAAATTGCATTATCTAGCCTGGAGCATTCCTGCTGAGATCTATGTGCTTCACAGTGCTGCCACGTGTGCAGGGGTAGCCGTAGATCTGTAATTTAGGAACTGAAATTTACCTTCCTCACTGGCTTTCAGAGCTCCAGCATGGAAGTTTGCATTTAAAAACAGCATAATATTGGGTGTAAATGTCATTGTTGCAGGTGCCCGACTTTGGTTACCAAACAATAAGCAGTGAGCAGCTCTGCCTAAGTCCTTTCATCTTCCTGCCATTAGCTGGCCAAACAGAGGGAGCTTTTGCACTCTAAACTGTTGTTGAGGACTTGGTGTTGCCTGGGAAACGTGGAATGAAAATGAAAGGATGCTATTGTTTCTGGATTTATCTTGCTTTTGTAGCAGCTTCTGGTGTGAGCCTGAACTTTGCAAGAGAGGGAGCACAGTGTGTATGTTCTCCACTCCCCATATCTCCTGTCCCAGCACTGCTGTTCTTGGTCCAAGATCTGCTTGCTTCACTTCTGTTCACCTGCGTCTACTGTGTCTGTCTGCTCTGTCTCCTTCAGTACCAGCAGGAGCACCGTGATAGGAGGGTGGGCACATCCTGCGATTTGCAAGGAGTGGAACTTGCCACTCGGTGACCTGAAACCAGTCCTCCATAACAAATTTCAAGGCTCTGATTAGAGGAGATGCAGAGGTGTGAGGCACAGAGACAACGGAATAGGGAAGCAGTGTTGGTACTTTGGGGAAATGGACCAAGAGTGACATCAAAGCAATGAGGTGCAGCCACCTGTTGACAAGAGCTGTCTTCCCCTATCCACTGAACCTCTGAGCTTTCCAGAAACACTTCCATTCCCTGCATTTGGAAAAGCAACAAGTTGCAAGCTCTATTCTTGCCTGTAAGACCAGGTGTTTAGGTCTATGCTGTTTTTGCCCCCTTGCCCATTCCCCTAGGAGATCTCTTTATCTGAAGAACAGATACTTGTCTTCCTGCTGATATTTCAGTACAGTGAGCATCCTGAAGGCCAGGGGGAAGTGTTGTTGCAAAGCCCTTTGCATTCCTCTGGTCCTCTGCCCAGCAAGCTTACTGCGGGAAAGCCAGCCTGGCTCCAAAGAACACAGGAGCAGCAAGACAGAGCAGCAGCACAAGGCCTAGTGCCCAGCGGTAGAGCTACCTCAAGCCATGCTTCATTTCTTGTGTCAGATGAGTATCTCTGTAGTTTTCATTATGTGGTTTGTGGTTGGTACACAGTGAGATGGGGAAAGAGGGGCTTGGGGTAGACGGCTGGAAGTCTGGTTAACCACCCAGCCTGTGGCTGCAAAGGGCTTGCATTCATATGTGATCTTTGCAGTGGAAAACAATTGCCACTAGCTCTATACCGCTGCTTCTGCACAGAAGCTTTTGGTTTTTTTCATTGTTGGGGTAGGCAGGCTTTCATGTTCACTGCCTTGGGTCTCTGCAGTCCAAGGCAAGAGTTTTCTCCAACCTCCCAATCTCATTTGTAATTATTCTGCACATCCTGCATGTTGTCAAAAACCTGAGCACCGATTTGCAGCACCATGCAGGGGGGATCCTTGCCAGCCTGTTCCCCTCATTTCTCCCCATACACGTCTCTGAGCTTGCTACCAGCATGTCATCTACTGAGGGTGTATAGGAGGCAAAGGGTGCTCTGCGTGGAATAAAAATGACTCTGATGTGGTACCATGAAAGACTAATTTCCCCCCTCTACTTGATGCTGGCCCAGGTAGGTCAACCTTCTCATCACCCCCTGAGGTTCTCTCAATGCACTGTCTCTCCAGGTCAGCAGTTACTGGAGGATAAAAGACCAAGGAGCAGCAGATTTTTGCTGGGAATAGTGCCTACTGTTGTCCTCTTTCTGTCATCATCACACTACTCCTTCCTCACTGCCACATCACCCGCAGAAAGGCTAACAAATGGGCAGAGAAGAGGGAGCAAAGGCAGCTGGCCAGGAAAGGTCAAGAAACTGGGCACAGAAAACAAGGAATGTGGATGGTTAAGAGACCACAGTCATAGAATGGTTGAGATTGGAAGCGACCTCTGGAGCTTGTCCTGTCCAAACCCTGCTCAAACAAGGCCACTCAGAGCTGGTTGTCCAGGACTGTGCCCAGATAGCTTTTGAATATCTCCAAGGATGGAGACTCCACAGTCTCTCTGGGCAACCTCTGCTAGTGTTCAGTCACCCTCACAGTGAAAAAAGGTTTTCCTGATGTTCAGAGGGAACCTCCTGTGTTTCAGTCTGTGCCCCTTGCCTCTGGTTCTGTCCCTAGGCTCCACTGACAAGAGCTTGTCTCTGTCCTCTTTTCACCCTCCCTTCAGGTATTTAAGTACATGGACAAGTTCTCCCCCACAAGCCTCCTCTTCTCCAAGGCTGAATGGTCCCAACACTTCAGCTTCTCCTCATAGGTGGGGTGCTCCAGCCCTTTCATCTCTGTCCCTTTGATGGACTCTTTCCAGTGTGTCCATGCCTCTTGTACTGGGGAGCTCAGTGCTGGGCACAGCTCTCCAACCGTGGCCTCACTGGTGCTGACTAAAGGCGAAGGATCTCCCCACTGAGCTGCTGTCAATGCTTTGCCTAATAACAAGTAACATCAGTAGCGTTTTCGGGGGGGGGCGTGAGTGCAATAACTTGCCCTGTCTAGCACTGCAAGAAGGTTTGCTGGAAGCCCGACCATTTTAGCTTGTGCTTTCCAGCCCAGCACAGCTGAGTAATTGCTGTATCTATCAGAGCTCCCTGCATTAACAGGCAGTAATTGGCACCTGTGTTAAAGAGCCTGGTTTCAATTACTGCTGAATTGAAAGAGCTGGGAGGTTACACAAGGGAGAGCCAGTACTGCTCCTGGTTACTCTCTGTCTTTCCACCAGGTGCTCCTCTTCTCCCATCATTGAAGCATTTTTTTTGCGTTTCTTGCTTGTGCCTGGAATCTGCAAAAGCACCAGCAAGGGCTGAATGGGAAGTGTAACCATGTGCCTCCAAGGAGCACAGCGAACATGCTTGACTGGCACAGTGCTCGGCTCTATTCATCCTCACGTGGATGTCTCAAAGCCTCTGCTGCAAATCCTGCACTAAATGGTGGGGTAGGGAGTTGTGGGAGGGAATTGGTCTTTGTAGATGGTGGTGTTCTCCTAGCCCCGTGCAACAGCAATCCTGGGAGCTTTCCCAGACTCATCCCTCAGCTTTCTATCTCTCTGGCTTCCTTTGCATCCGTGTTCTGCTGTATGCTGGGCCCACCCAGCCCCCTTCTGCTGCCATTCATCATTTCTGAGCCAGTGAATTACAGCACTGTTAAAGTGCACAGGGAAATATTTTTCTGCGTTTTAGAGCCATGAGCCCTTAAATTTCCATTTGTTTAGTGGGTGACGAATGGACAGTTGTGGTTGGTGGTAGGGCCATGCGGAGAGGTGGCAGAGCTCTGACTACAGTGCGACTGGTGCTTGTTCCCACAAGCTTTGCACCAGTGATGCCTTCCCGTTTTGTGGCTGTGGCTGTCTAGGGCTCCCCTTTCCCTCAGAACTCCCTGGTTCAGTTCATAATAGGGGTAAAGGGAGAGGTTTGGAGGGGCTAAGGCTTTATTCCAGTGCTGTGAGGAGAGCTTTATGTCTGATGTCTGGAATAGGGAAGGGATGCCAGGGCCAGAGCAACCAGTTGTGCTACAGAAGCAGGGCAGGGAGACTCAGCATTTTGACTGCCTGAAGAACATTCAGACAGTGGGTAAGAGTCCTAACATCAGGAAAGAGATAACTGGAGATCCTCATCATGGAGTGAGAGCAGCAGAACAAGGAAGAGGGCTGGCTGCAGGCATCTGGGGAAAGACTGTGCTGTTTTCCAAGGAATGCTGTAGCTAAGTGGTTTCCCAGTGGTGGTGAAGGGAGAAGTCCTGCTGGATGCTGGAAGTTAGGTGGCTCTTGTAAGAGAACCACTGCTAACAGCTAAGTCCAGGAAAGGATTGCTGGGAGCAGGCACCAACCAACCATCCTTGGGGAGGCTGCCCTTCAGCAACCTCAGAATACAGTGATGGGGGGAAGACAACATGTTCGACTCGACAGCTGTTGTCCAGTGCTGAGAATGGCCCTGCAAAGGACAGTGAGGTTAGTTACCACTGATCTAAGCCTGCACTGCTGATGCTTTTAAATTTTGTCACCTCTTCCCTGCCTCTTCAGGCTGCAGGCCACTGGGAAAAGCCTGTGAGAGGCCCCTGGTTCTATTCTCTCTGCAGCACAGTGCAGCAGCCATTCTGCTGCCCTGCACTTTCGGCGCTTGCATAAGTGGCAGGAGTAGGCACAGAAGGAGTTAAACAGTGCTGGAAAAATTGGTATTTAATCCATTACTGTCCCTTCTAGCAAACCTAGATGGGAAAATGCCTCCCTGTTGGAAATAGTACCTCTCGGAAATGGAAATGCAGGATGGCTGGGGATTATGGTGCCTATCGCTGGAAATGGGTTTCTTATCGTCTCTCTGAGCTGAATTGGTGGGACAGCCTCTGAAAACTGAATTGCCTTCCCCGTTTCTGTCTCTGCCATTACATTCCACCTGTGCTCCAGGTTTCCACCTGCCTTCCCTACCTCTGCTCTCTCTTGTCTCTGTCCTTAGCAGAGCAGGGGCTGCCTCTGAGGGGGTTCGTGTCTGTGGAGAGGCTCTTGTGGCTGGAAGGTGGGCAGGACTGGCTATAACTGGAAAGGTTAATCCTTTGGATTCTCAAGGCCAGGAGGATGCAGTCCCTCTTTCAAGCTTTTTTCTGACCTTGCGAGGACAGCTGTGGCCTGGCAGAGCCTGGCAGCATGAGTGATCAGAAGACATCAGCACAACTGGAAACAAGAGCTGGTAAAGAGGAACTGGGGGTGCAGCAGTGGGGAGGTAGAGGGGTATATGAGAGTAGCTGGAACAGATCAAAGAGAGACGATATTGAACACATCAGAGCAGGAATGAGAATGACTGTGAGACTAGGAACAGCCCGAACCCTGGGTCTTGGCTTTACCAGGTGGAGGCATCTGTTTTCCATCAGCACTCAGGCTCTGTCCTGGGATGGCCAAGGTGGTTCTTTCAGCTTCTCCTTACAATTCTCCGTCTGTGGTTTGAAACATCCCACACCACAAGCACTAGCCAGGTGGTACCGAGCTCTGCGCTGACTCCAGTTGTCCCCACAGAGTCTAGGTTGTCTCCTGCTCCCTTGGCCCACAGCGGGTTTGGCTGAACACACTGAACACCTCCTTGCTGTGCAGACTGCCAGCTGCAGCCAGGGCTGAGGGTATCGAGGCACAGTGCCAGGGATTTGTTTCCAGGGTTTGGGATAATTGTATTTTACCAAGCTGCATTTTACCATAGGTTGCTAGTACCTGATTTTATCCTTGTCTCTGTTACAGTCCATTTTCTTTTAGTTCCCCATCTCTGTCAGAGTTATGTGTGAGCCATAAGCACAAGAGGTGCTGAGCATAGACCCACCAATGGCTTTTCAATGCACCAGCCTGCAGCACATGGTGCTTCACCAGCTTATGGCTGCTGCCCTTGATTCTTTGTCTGCCAGAACACATTGAGTTTGAAAATAAAAAATCCTTAGGACTAATGGGGAAGGTTTTTTGCTGCTCTTACAGGGTTACCATCCATCATGGATAGAATCTGAAGCAGATCTCTCTTTAAGAATGGCCCCTCTGCACTGAGCCAGAATGCATGGAGTGATTACTGGCCATCGGAGCAAACCCTGAGCCCAGGGCCTGGTTTCTCCTGCAAGAACATGCTGTGCTTAGGTTGCAGGGGCTTGCTCCCTGCCGTGTGAAAGAGTAGAAGTCCTTCCTTCAACCTGCAATGTTGTTCTTGCCCTTTGTGGAAGTACAGACTCAAATTGCTGACAAATAATAGGAAAAAGGTTACCTTTAATTGTGCAAGAGCTTCCTTACATGCTGAGGGGCAAACACAGCCAGGTTGAGCTGCATCAGAGGCTGGATGATGGGGCTTTATTTTTGCAGCAAAGGAGGTTATGGACAAAGGCATTATGTTATTTGACGACCCTGTTAAAGAGCAAATTCCTGGAGTGGAATGGAGACTTGTTCATTGATCCCTAGCAACAGCCACACTTGCATGGGAGGACAATGGTTTGATAGGTGTGGTGCAGGCTCAAGCTGAAGTGGTGGCCTGGAAACCAGGGACAGGGAAGAGGGCAGACCAGTGGCAGCTACAGAGCAATGCTTAATGCAGTTTTGAAATGTTTCCCTGTTTCCAACCCTGCATGCTTCTTTGCAGCATCAGACCTGCCCCATGGCCCTGTGCCGGGGGAATAGAGCCATGGAGTATCCCAGGAGTATTTTGCAAGGGGGTTGTTTCCCCAGCTCTTGGTCCTAGGCCCTGTCCCCTAGTGTCCAGGTCCACCTGCATGCTAGCACAGGAGTAAGCTTGGTGGGGCTAGCACAGAGCTGCCCCTGTGTCCCCTGCAGCTGTGAAGGGTCACCTAGCTGGGCACCACTACGCCTTTCATAGACACGTGTTTTGTCCTAAGGGACCATAAGAGTCCCTGCATGTGATTGTGCATTTAACAGTTTATCCAAGGCAACTCCTGTTTCATTTTGGGTTAAAACTGAAAAATCAAGGTGACTTTGGGGAGAGAAATAATTCCTTTCCCAGGATTTGCATAATCCTGGCTGGTGATATGATAATGGTGTTTGTAAAGACAGAACACAATGAATTAATACTGTTAAGTTGCTGCTGCAAAATGCAAAGCAGGTAATTTACTGGGGATACAAGGAAGAGTGTGAGTACAGCAGGCAGGGCACTGGGCATAGGAGACTTGTCACCACAGGCAGGAGCAGGGTGTAGCCCACACTCAACAGCTATTGCCCCTTACACTCTTCTGGGCTGGGCTAGAGGCTGTGCTGAGCTTGTCCAGGGAAGGATCACCTGTTTCACTCCCTTTGCCTGCTCTCTCTGTGGGGCTGAGACCTGCTTTGTTCCCCAGATCATTCCTGAGAGCCAGCCAATCAGGACCAGTCCCTGCTGGAGAAGGGACAGGGAGCTGAGTGTGACCTGAATCGTGCTGGTGCTGACAGGGCCTCTGGGCAGAGAGATGCCCTGGTGGATTTCAGTGATGAGGAGACAGGCCCTGGTGCTGCACTCTGTGCCACCTTGCCCACCCCCACCAGCCAAGACACTTTGATGCCATTCAGCCCCTACAAGGCTTTCCTGCCCCTGCCCTGTAGATAAGTCAACCTGGAGATCTGCTGGTTCTAACCCTAGTCCTCAGTTTTCACCCTGAGCAGTCAGGCTTAACTGAGGGAGTGGTTGCTGCAATACCAGCAAGGAGGAAAGTATGAGGCAGAAGTGGAGAGAGGGGCTTGGGAAAGGCACACTGGTGCCTCATTCATTCCCTGGGCTGATGCTGCAGTTCCAAACCCATTCTTGCCTGTCAGACCCCACTGGAATCCTAATGCACCGTTTATCTCTGCAGCTCCCCAGGTCTATCAGAGGGAGATGCTGTGCAGGAGCCAGAGCAGGATTTCAAGCTAATTGGATTCTGTGTCTCCGTGGTTTCCCGTGTAGGCGCGAGACAGGGATTAGTGCAGTGTTTCTGAGGAACAGAGTGAGGCTGACCTGCATAGGGATTTCCTCCTGCTGCTACTTTCAGCAAAGGACTTCTTTGGACAGGCAGTTGAGGTGGAAAGGGCTTAAAGCAGCAGGTCCCCGCTTTGTGGCAGCATTGCTATCCAAATCACTTGTGCTCTTCCTAAATCTTTCCATCAGGTCCAGTTGCCATCCTAGGGCAGCAAACAGCTCCAACACCTCCTGAACCAAAGGAAGACTTGCAATAGTCTGGGCTCTCCTGCTAATTCTATGTTAATCAAAGAACTGGTGGCTCCTGCACACAGCCAGCCAGCTGCCAGGGTCTGCTTCCCTTTCTCCCCTCCACCCGTGCCTTCCCTGGCTGAGCTACTGTCTGGGAGCAGCTGAACCTTCTCCCGTTCCCCTACATTCCTAGCCTTGTTTTAGAGTCCAGTGTCTTTGCTGTGCTGAGGAACAGCCCTCAAGCACCTGGTTGATGAAATGGAGTCCCTGGGGCAGCAAGAGAGAGGTCCAGTCTTCTCAGGGCTTCTTGGCTTCCCTGGGTGATGGGATCTGCTTGGAGTCACTGTTTCTTGGCTCCTGGCACAGCAGCACGTGATCTGCGATTTGTGAAAAAATGTGTTCCCCAGGTCCCATTGTCTTGCCAGATTCAGTGCTTGCTCAGACAGCACAGACTGAGACATGCAGAAAGCTGAGGGTGGGGAGAGGGCCTGAGCCTTCCTGTCTGCTCCGAGCCAGACTGAGGGGAAATGGTCCCAGCACTAGAGCCAGGGAGTGATCTCTTAAGGAGACCTACCATGTGGCTTGTTCCTGCCCTTGTCACTACCCTGGCACCTTGGTTCCTGCCCCATGGCACTACCAAAATGCCACCATCTCCTGAAAGCTCCCTGGCAGCCCCTTCCTGGCAAGAGGGCAGTTCTGGGGCAGTGAGGTGTCGGTGCAGGAGGATGCACCCAGTCAAGGGTGATTACTGGGCTCTGTGTGCAGAGGTGGCAGGTGCTTGCCCAACCTGCTGCTGCAGTTCATAATCTCTATTCTCTCACATGCTTATCCAAATGTTAATTTTATGGATGCCTTTGTAAATCTTGCGGCTTTTCTCTCACAGGCTTCATAGATTTCATGTTGTTGAGAGGTGACACTTCTGGCCTTTGATACCAGGCTATCCATATTAACTCGCTCTGCTGTTCCTTCCTCTAACTCCTTGTGCCATCTGAAATCCTAGGATGCTGAATAAGTGCCTCAGTTTCTGGCAGAGCCACAGGCGTGGGACAGCAACAGCCAGAGACAGCCTCCCAGCTGGAACAGCTGCATGGTTTCCAAATGGTGAGCTGCTCTTCTCCTGCTTGCCAAGAAGACAGAGGTTTGTGCCCTCTCTGTTAGACGCAGCAATTTGGAGAAATGCCTGTATCCCACCTCTGAGACTCTTCTGTGTGTGCTGAGCAGGGGACACCTGTGAGTCTGCCAGGCACACAGCGTGTTGATTTGCCAGGCTGAATGGAAAAGCATTTCTCTGTTTGCTGTGAGACAGCCTTGCTGCTGACAGGCCTGGAAGAACATGTTTAGGTCATTCCATCAATGTAAAGGTTAAATGTTCAGCTGCAGCAATTGAAAACACAGTAACAACAGCAGCAACAACAGATAAGATTTGGAGGCCTTATCAATGCTTGGGTTTAAGACCTGCATCAACCAGGTATAGTGCACTGAGGTCCTCCCTGGGCACTCTCAGCACTTTTTCACATCTGGGGTGCTGTGCAACAGCTCAGGGCCACTTCACCCCAGTTGATGGCTTTGAAAAATGGATTTTTGGCCTTAAATTTTTGCCTGGGGATTTTGAAGAAGCGTCTGATGTTTTAAAGCATGTCCATACAATTTCTGCTCTTTCTGCTGATTAAGAGAGCCTCTTTATGTTGTAGCCTTACTTTCAGCCACTTAACTTCTATGAGAATGCCAGTGACCTACTCAGAGTTATTTGTATATAGGTCTTCTGTTGAGTAAATACAGTCCTGAAAGAGTAATTTTTCTACCCTGCGCATCCACTGTTGCAGTAAATCTGTAGATTTCTCATACATTTAACTTGTGTTGTATTGCAAAACCACTTTATATTTTAGCGCTGTAAAGCAGGGTGTCTTTTAGACAGCATGGTACACAGCTTTCATGACTTCATAACAACTTGCAATACGCTATTATTAACAGAGAAAAGAACCCTAAAACCTCATCATGATGCAATATGTTTAACGATTCCATTCCCTTTTCCTGCCACATTTGTGGGCATGTCACAGCAGCTATCCTGCTGCCAGGCCATTGCCTCTGGAGTCTGGGCTCACCCTTTGCAGCGCTGTGCCTAGAAGACATGCATAATCTAAGGTAAACTCTAGGGGACACTTCTTTTAAGACAGGTCAGAGGTCCTTCTCCATGCTCATTCCTCCCTGTGCTCTATCTCTGTGAT
This sequence comes from Piaya cayana, assembly GCA_013389865.1. NCBI lineage: Eukaryota > Metazoa > Chordata > Aves > Cuculiformes > Coccyzidae > Piaya > Piaya cayana. The sequence continues at coordinate 10,710 of WAAB01018107.1, forward strand.
TGGGCCCTTTGTGCTTCAGCTGTGTTCCAGTCAAACTAGCTGGCCCCAGTGACAAGAAAAGCAGAGCAGGCTATTGCAGGCACTTAATGGAAAAGTTCTGTGGGGAAGCAGAGCCTTGTGGCTCTGCTGACTCATAAACTGGGCTCCAGTGTGATGCCCTGGCCTCAGGCTGCATCAGCCCAGCCACAGGGTGCAGCTGCATGAGGTTGGCTCCGGTGTGCAGACACCCGGCGAGCACCCAGATCCCAGCTGAGCTGTCACCTCAGCAGCAGCAGTAGATAGATGTGGAAAGCCTTTGAATTCAGCACATGATCAATACTAAACTGATCGTCTGGAGTCTCTTATGCGATTACCCCAGCCTCATGCATCCAATTGTAAAAAAAATCACTCAGCACACTAGGGAGATGTGGGAAACGTTGCAGACCCCATTTAGGATGTGCAGAGCCAGAGTAAGTGACTTCACAATTGTTTCTTGCAGTAAATAATTCATCCACTTTACATTTGGTTTTATTGCTACCCCCATGCCTCTGCCTCAGTTGCTTTCTAACAGTTTCCCCTCTCTTGTCCTGAAATGCCCGTGCTTGGTAGTTTCTGTCGTGGTTCCCTACTATACACACGTGTGTGCTTGTACACACACAGACAGACACAAATCTGTCCCAGCCCAACTGTTACTGATTGCTGTGCCAGGGAGAACTGTGCTGGGGTAGAGACAGCGCTGTTTCGCTGCTCAGTGTCACAGAACAGAGCTGGGCTCAGTCGGGACCCTGGCTGGGCTTTACCACCTTGGCCTCTGCCCCACCTGGTGCCAGCATGCAGAACTGTTTGGAATGTATTAGTGATGCTAATAGAATTTCTATACTAATTGGTAAAGTCATTTGAACAAACTTTCTCTTATGACACCAATTATCAACCAGCCTGGTGCAGAACAGGGGCTGCAGCTGAGACACCAGGAGCAGCAGTGAAGGGGTAGGATGCTGCCCTGGCACAGAAGGAGGCTGTGACAGGCTTACCTCCCCTGCCGCTCATCTGGAAGCCCTGGGCTTCCTCACGTGGTCAAGAGACAGGAGGGACGAGACAGCAGCTGGTGTGTGGGGCGAAGGTGTCTGGTGGGCTTTGCCTTGATCACACACACTTCACAGTGTGGGCTCTGGTGGGCTGGCTAAACCAGGCACCTCATGGGTCAATGAAGGTTGCTACTGGAAGCAGATTGATGGGAGTCTCTGCCATGGAACGAAGGTTATCTGCCCCTAGCACCTGAGGCATGGCTGGTACATGCATCTCTGAAGCCCTTGGCAGCATGCTAGCTCTTGGGGCATCCTGGATAGTTTGTGGAGAGAATGTGGCATGTGTCTCTGAGCTGAAAATTATTGGTGTCTAGGAGAGCATCAGGAAGGGCATCAGGCCTGCTTACTCTTTCCCTACCCTGCCCATTCCTGACCACTGCTGCTCCTTGCACAGGGATCTGTCTGCAAAGGGGCTGCCCCTTCAGCGAGGTGTGAGTCCAGGGCCTCCAGCGCCTTGGGCATACAGAGCACTGCACACCCAGCAGCTCTGGGCAGGTACCTGCCAGCAAGTGAAGGGGGCTGGGGAAGCATAGTGCAGGCACTCAGCATCTCTGCAGTCTTCGGGCCCAGGCCCTGGAGCAGAACACTGGATCCCCCCTGCAGATGACAGTTGGTGGCACTCAGCACCTGTGGAGCCATCTTCAGAGCTCTCAGTTTAGTTTTCATTTGAGCAAGTGTGTCTGGACTGGACCCTGCATGCTTCCCATGGGTTTAGACATGCAGTGCCCATGGGCTGGTGGCTGAGCCCCACCATGGCTCCAGGCTGTGGGTCTGGGGCTGCACACAGCCACATCAGGCTGGGCTGACAGGCCTGGTGTGAGAAAAGATGAATGGGCTGAAGTTGGTGAAAGCGATTCTAATTTATAATCTGCTGCTTTGTGGAGCTCCCCAATTAATTCTCTGTAGATACGTAAGTAGGTCACATGTTTGCTTTGCTTCAAATGTAATAAACATTGCACTCCATCCCCTGCTTTTGGTGCTGGTTCCTGTCAGAATGTTAGTCCCTTTAGCTAATTCCTCACACCTGTCTCCTTGGCTCCTGGGACCTGGGCTGAGCACGAGGCGGAAACACAAAGCTCTAGGAAACTTGTGGCATGGAGAGATAAACTGCTGATCAAAGGGCTAGTGCACAGTGCCTCTAAATATTTAGTTGCAGGCAAGGCAGCCCAGCCCACTCAGGAAAGGGCTTTGTTCCTGCCCAGCTGTGCCTGGCTCTGCTCTGCGGCAGCGAGCAGCTGGGGTGGGATGAGGTGCTAGGATCTGCACACCCGTGGGTTACAGAGAACTGGCAAAGGAGGGGATCAGCAGGGAAGCTGTTCTTTGCAGCTCTGCTGTGGTCGGATGTCACCACCATAGGGTGGCTGCAGAACCGAGTCACTGGCCTTGCGCAGGAAGGTAAGTCTCTCCAACCGCTGCAGAAATGTCAGCTGCATCCATCTTCAGGGTAAGAGTGCTGCCTATTTTGGCATTGTGTGCTTCTTGCTGCTGCTTCTACCAGTCCCTGGTGCTGTGGGGCAGGAGCTGAGCACAGCCCGTGCCATGGAACCAGGCCAGGAGCTGCTGCTCTGTTGCCCAAACCTCCTGGAAAATCCAGAAAGAGGTGTAGAGGGTCCCAGCAGGTAGCGGGGAGCCTGCTGAGACATTCATGGCCCTGCAGTTCTGAATTGCCCAGAGAAAGGCCTGTGCTGCCTTTACAGCCAAGAACAGAACCTCCCAAGAGTTTGGGCACTATTGGCCCAGGAAGCGCTGGTGCCTTTGTCAGGTGGAAATAGAGGCAACAGGCAATCCCTTGCGCCTTGAAAGGCCTCGTATGCATCTGAAAATAGAACCAATTTTGCAATGCCTTGCTGATCTCCCTCACCTGCTTCCTTACCTGCGGGGATGGAGGTTGATTCTGATTTGTTTATGACAAAGGTGCAGAGAGGTTTGCATGAGAAAAAAAACAAGTGCTGGACCTTGGGCTTTAGTTTTGATGTTTTGTGACTGATCTTTACTGATCTTTGTTTTGTGACAATCTTTACTCTTTCTGCCTGGCTTTTCTACTTCCTTCAGGTAAAACCATTGTGGTCTCTTCACCTACTTAACAAATCTAGCCCACTTAACAGGCTCTGAGTGCACAAAGGGTTGAAAACCCCAGATTTTGCCTTTGCCATCAAATAAATCCTCTATCTATAAATTGCAAGAATGAGTCAGCAAGTTGTGATGTGGCAGCATGCATAAACTTTTGCTGAACTAGTGACTCTCCTTTTATGTCCTGTTCCCTCTGGCTTCCATGGTCCGTGGGCATCAGGAGACCTTTCCCAGACCTTCCTCTCCTTTCTACACGCAGTCAACATCCTTCATTCAGCCCCAGCCTGCTCAGCACCCTGACCTTTCTTTGGTGCAGTGTTGGTTCAGCAGGTGAAGAAACATAGAGCTGCTTTTCTTGTTGAGATGCCTTTGGTGGAAGCTGAATGAATTGGAATTGGTGTGTGCTGGGTGAAGGTGCCCACTTCCATCTGGTTTGATGCAATGAAGAGTTATTGACTGCTGTGCAGAAAAGTGGGGGCAATTTACTTGACCCTGTATTTTCACCATTTCACCACCTCCAGAGAAAGGGAACTTTAAAAATCAGTTTAGAGTGTAGTTTAACAGTGAATTTCAGCACTCCTGCCACTAATAGCCAGGCCTTGCTCTTCTCTCACACCTGGCTTAACCCCTTACATCCACAGCTTCTCTGCTGGTGTTGCAGTGCAAGCAAAGCACTTGCCTGGCCCTGGTCTCCCACCTGGCCCCAGGTGGTCCAAAGCCAGCCATTCCATGTCCTTCTGTCCTCCTCAATGCAGGTACGGAATCCTTGAACCCTGGTAGGGAAGAGTTGCTGGTTCCTCACTCTGTGCCACAGCATCCAGCTCTGTGCTTGCTGTAGGCATCAGGAGCCTGGCTCAGCATCTGCAGCGTGCCTGACTGCACCACAGGTGCGCAAGTGCCCCCTGTGCTGTGGGGTGAGCATCCACTCTGCTCTCCCTGGGTAGGTTCCAGCAGGAGGCGTGTTCGTGTCTCTCAAGGGCAGAGATGCCAGGTTGGCCTCAGGGCACACGGTCGCCCTTTTCCTGGAGCCCTAAACAGTGACACTGGTGTGCCCCACGCAGGTCTGCCAGGGAGAGGAGCCAAGCAGCAGCTGTTATCATGCACACACAGATCTCCCCATCTGGCTGCTTTTTTGAGGAGTGATTCATGCTCCCTCCAGGTGCTGGGCAGCCCTCACTGGGGGGTGCAGCCAAGATGGGAGGTGGAGCTACTTTGTCTGTGGGGTCTTGGGATGGAACGGTCTGAGCTTGCCCCTTTCATCTCAGGCGGGTGCAGACCTGGCAGTGCCTGCAGCTTCCGTCTGCTCCTGCAGTGACTGCTCAGTCACCTCAGATATGCAGCTGGGAGCTGATGTGGAGCCCTGGGATTTGAGTCAGCTCAGGCACCTTGAGCTGTGTTGCAAGCTGCTGGAAACAAAAAGCTCAGCCAGGGTGTGGGTCCAGAGCACCAAGGATAGGGCCTGCGGGCTGCAGGAAGAGGGTGCACAAGGTCCTCGAGACTCCAAAGCTACCACTTCTCCCAGTTGCTGAGGGTCAGTCCTCTCC
>WAAB01018109.1:1241-18927 GCA_013389865.1 Piaya cayana
AGTTCCAAAGGTCACTCCGCGGTCACGAAGAGGATGAGGAGGCAGCGATGAAGATTCGGCGAAAAGACCCCTGTCGACCACCCCTCAACATAACTGCGCAAGCGCGAGGGGGAGGGAACCTAATTTCCATACGGAGCGGGGACAGGTCATGCATATGTATAGGCGTATTGCATCATCCTATGAATATTAATGTAAGCATTGCATATAAACGCAAGAAGCAGAAGCCGCGGAGAGCATGTTAGGTGGAGCGATCCCCCATGCCCCCGGCGCCGAATAAAATACTTGTTACACTCCACTAATTGAATCGCACCTTTGATTCATAGTTTAGTGTTTGATAGGAATGGTTCGACTTGATGATCCTGTGGGTCTCTTCCAACCTGGTTATTCTATGATTCTATGATTCTATATTATGAATTTTTATCTTACATATGATATACACAGCGTGGGGACCAAATTGTTACTACTAGCAAAGGCATTTGTTGCTGTCTGTCAATAATGCCCTGATACGTCCCCTGAGATCATGAAAAGCTGACCATACTAAGGAAAAGTCTCCTAAACTTTCTTTCTATTGTAATGCTTTTGGCTGCAAATTTAAAACCTATGAAAAATCACTAATTTCTATTGAAATTTCCCCTTATTTTGCATCAGAGTTCAAGAGCAAGCTAGTTTTTATTAGAAACCCTTCCATAGGATGCACATTCTGTATCATTGGAGAAGGGCTACTGCCCCCTGCAAGGGGCATCCCCTCTGACTTCTTCTCTGTTCCTCCCTACCCTTTTGCTCACCTCCCAGAATCACCTTGGAGGAGATCTTATACAAGGTATTTCAAAACTAAGGCAAATTATTTGACAACACTCTGTTCCCTCAGATCTTTTCTGCTACTAAATGGTGTAAGATTTCACTAATCTTTTCTCTCTCACACATCTACACTCTGTAAATTGAGTTCAAATGATTTGGAGAAGCATAAACTGGTCTGGCACCACTCTCATGAATAACTTATCAGCCTAAAGACTGTTTGAACCCAATGCCTTTGCGGATGCAGTTACTTAGTTTCAGTGTTTCTGAATTTGTTATATTGAAGTTGATCAGAAAGAACAATGCAAGGAATCAAGTAATAACCAGTAACTGTTATCCCCATGCAGAGACAAGAATGCTTCCAGTGATGCAGCTCCCAGTAATTTCATCTTTCTTATGCACATAGACAGAACTGTGCTATACTTAAAGTAATTAACTGAAGTGTCCAGAGATGAAGTAAAAATATATTAGCTTATCTGTCTAGTGGCTTTCTTGCTTTATAACTAGTTTTATTTGGCAAGGGTTAGCTTTAGCCTTAGGAGATGAGTTTTTCTCTGTAGCCTGCAGAGAAGGAAAAGGCGATTCAGAGTAAAAGGCTGACAGAGGTACTGATAAATCACCCTGAAGCTCATTAGAAAGAAAGAGCGGATGAAAGTTGATAAACATAGAAGAAACTCATCATTTGGCTCTAAAAGTGCTTCCTTGTAAAATCATCATGCACCTTATAAGTATTTAAACTTTTACAGGACCGGAGTGTTTCTGTTCTGCTTTGTACTATACACCCATAACAGGATTATCTCCCAGAAAATGATGAGGTAACAGAGGTGACATTAAAAGGCTGCAGGACCACAGAAACCCACGCATTTTCTGTGCTCAAGTCATATGTTCAAGCCATATTTAGTTGCATTCTGTGATCAAATAATTAACCACAGCATATGGATATATTCACATGTGCTAGTTAGCAAGTACGATTTCACATTCTTGGTTTCTGGGGTGTAATTCTATTGTTTAAATATATATGTCATTGCCCTTGTCAATACTGCATTGTAACCCAACAGGCCTCTATCAGCTAATCCATCAAAATGTAGGCCTACCACAGGGTCTGGGTCATATCCTACCAGCACCTGAAGGGGGCGATCAAGAAAGCTGGGCAAGGACTTCTTCCAAACTCAAGTAAAGATAAGACAAGGGGGAGTGACTATAAATTGGAGAGGGGCAAATTTAGACTAGACATAAGGAGGAAATTCTTCACAACGAGGCTGGTGAAGCACTGAAACAGGTTAGCCAGGGAAGTTGTGGATGCCTCATCCGTAGAAGTCTCAGGTCCAGGTTGGATGGGTCTTTGGGCAGCCTGATCTAGTGGGATGTGTCCTTGCGCATGGCGTGGGGGGAAGGGTGTGGTGGAATTAGATGATCTTTAAGGTCCCTTCCAACACAAACCATTCTATGATTCTATGATATCTTCCTGATCCTTATGTATGCACTGGATACCTAAGACCTTCTCAGATGGTACTAAGGGGCAATGTTACGTAATGAGACTATACTTCAAGCACATTCTGGACTCTGAGCTGTCCAGACTCATTCAGTCAGCGAAAACCTTGTCCATACAGTCAGTGGGTTTACAGAGAATTCACCTGACAAAAGGGAGCTAATTCAGAATATGGCAAAGAGAACACTGTAGTGACTCTAAAAGGAGATTGCAATGAGTTTCTGAGACAGAACTGTACACTGTACACTCACGTATTGCAACCTTTGAGTTCATCTTTGTGTTTAGTGAGAGCCTTCCTAAACACCCTACACAACCCTTACTTGTAAAGGCACTTTCCAGCTGCAGCTTTGTTCTGGAAACAGCTCATCATTCAATCAGAAACAGCCATTGGTTTGTTGGACTTCTTTTCAGCAGGGATAGCAGATTGAAAAGAAGTGGTTAATTTTAGACATCACTGAGACCAAACCTGGAGGCCCAAATAATGCTAAACACTTGGTGAGAGTTTCTCTTAGGCAAATATAGTTACAAATGAAAGAGATCAGCCAATGGTGAAAGCATTAAAATGAGGCTTGATTTCACTACATACTCATTCAGTTACAGATGAAGTTAAATGGGAATTACATACTGCCAATACAATCTGGTTTTGTTTCACAGGTGGTGTGAGGAAGGATTTTTTTAATCTGAATTTTTAACTAAAAACCAAAGAATGAAGAATTCTGTCTGAAGAGGCATGAGAATGATGTCTTCAGATAGCCAGACTGTAAATAGTATGGTAAATGGCTTATAGTGTTTAGAGGGGCATGCTTGATTTAATAAGGAGCTAATTCTTCAGAGAGTTTTACAGGCTCAAGAGCAGATAATTTGTTTCTATGGTGCACCACATTCTTTGTAGGATTCATTCCACATGACTGCACATCACTGAAGAGGTTTCGAGTGTGTTTGACTTAATCTGTCACAACAGAGATAAGAGAGGGTGGCACTTGCAGGTTGCATGGACATCACGGGCAACAAAGATTGGCTTCCTTCAGCTGCAATCCTCTCTTCCCTGCCTACATGTCTCTCTGTCTTATTCCTCTGAGGGATACAGAAGTCCTAATGACATTTCCTATAAGGAAATCTTTTTCTTTTTTCCTTTTTGCTGACAGCATTTTGGCAAGGCAAATTATTTCAACTGATCAGGCTACACTGAAGAAAAAAAGTTAAAGAGGGGCTTTAATTAATGTTAAAAACTTCTCTTAAGATATTTCAGAGAAAAAAAATGTGTTAGTCTCTAGATGAAAAGCCAGTATGCGAGTCATTGGGTGTTGTATGCCTTTCTTTCACAGGTCTCTTCTCATCTGGGACTGTGAGTTAGCAGGTAATACATTTCTCTCATGAGGAGAATTATTTTTGTAGTTCATAGAATCAGAGAACAGAATCACAGAATGTTCTGAATATGAAGGGACCCACAAGGATCATGGAGTCCGACTCCTGTTCCTGCACAGGACAACCCCAACACTCACACCATGTGTGTAATGGCATTGTCCAAATGCTTATTGAATATTTTCAGGCTTGGTGCCATGACAGCTTCCATGTGGAGCCTGTCCAAGTGCTCTACCACCCACTGAGTGAAGAACCTTTTCGTAGTATCCAACCTAAACCTCCCATGTTACATCTTCCTGCCATTCCCTCAGATCTTATCACTGATCACAAGAGAGAAGAGATCAGCACCTGCTCCTTCTCCTTCATTTGTGAGGAAGCAGTAAACTATGATGAGTGTCCCTTCAGGCTGAAGAGACCAAGTGACTTCAACTGCTACTCACATGCCTTTCCCTCTAAACCCTTCACCAACTTTGTAATCCCACTCTGGACACTCTCCAGCAGCTTTGTATGCTTTATGTCTAGAGCACTAGTGTATTTTGAGCATGTTTAGGTTAACCTGACTGCAGAGAAAGGGTATAAAACTGTGTTGGACATGACTGTAAGTTTCTATAGCTAGGAACATGGTTTTTTCTTTCCTAAGTAGTTAAAGATTTGTTTAAGACTTGAAGCCTGAGGGCTTCTATTCCAACAAAACTTCTTGCTTTGCTTGTTCATCTTAAAACTTTGGCTGTTTTACTTATCCATAAAAAAAATCATTTCACTGGGGGTTGCATCTGGCTAGCTCTTACTTTAGTGGTGCCTTGTGACAGTCTGTTCCACTGTGGCAAATGGTTCATTGAGAGAGCTTTTATTCCTTATTACTTCTTTTTATTTTGCCCTTGCTTATACCAGATTTCCTTTTACTTTCTTAATTTTATTATGAGCAAATGTGAACAAAAGTCCCTGTCACCTACATATCCTGTAGTGAAAGCCAGTTGGTTTTGACTAGGAATATTTCTGTGCTGGAATGGACAGAGGAATGGACAACTCAGCAGCTTGTACAGCCAAACCTGATCACTCTTTCAAGCTGAACTATAGTATTTATTCTGCTTCTTTAAAATAGTCTTGCTTCCTGCTAATCATACTTGGCTCCCTTCAGCTGGGATTTAAGTTCAATAATTTTGTTTTCTGCACAGCTACTCAACCATCTGCTGTATTTGTACCACGCATTTGCTGGCCTAGTGGGAGGAACTTTGGGAAGTTTATTCCACACTGCACTTTTCCTGCTCTGAATAAGCAACTTTTAAGCCAGGTGTTAATATGTTTACAGGTACCTGCAGCTTCTTCTCCTAGTCAGTCTGCACATCAAAGCGAGGAGCTATGCTGTTTTAAACTACTAACAGATCTTTAACTCATAGGGGATATATATATATATTTAAAATACAGCAATATATTTACGGGTGTTTCTGAAATTCCTAGAGATGCAATTCCATATTTTAAGCCCTGGGGTACATGAAGGCCACAGTACCCGAAGTAACTTGATGTCATTTGATCCAAATCTGGAATCATTAAGTTCTGTAGTTGTAAGAGATTCATTTTTAGATATCAAAGCCCATAAACAAAAAATTTTGTGACTGTGTTTCCTCTGCTTGCTTGTGTAGCTGCCTACTCACCCAGGTAACTTCTGTGTCTGATAGATAGATTCACCACAGCTGACAGAATAGCAGAGCTCTTAAAGATATGAATCTCCTGTAATTTTTATTGAAGTATGTAGAAGAGTAAAGAGGTTATACAGCTGTCAGAGTGAGAAGACAGACAGATTCAATTACTGTCCCTCCTAAAGTGGAGTCTGCAAGGGTAGCCCAGCCTTCACAACACATAACAAATTTGCGTGTGCTATGCTTTGCTCATTCCTCTGCTTACACAACACTGTAAAACTGTGAAACTTCCCATTTAGAGAACTGCTGACAAGTAGTGCAGACTCTAGAGATGTAAAACCTTCAGACAGGAGATGGTAAACAAGAAGAACCACCCTCTCACCCCCAGATATTTACTGTTCCTTTTAATTCTCATGATATTTAACCAAGCTTAGGATTTTGTGAGAAGAAGGGGAAAAACTGATGAATTAATGTTGGATTCTGGAAATCTCTGATATTTAACATGGGAATACAATGCTGCATTGGCGTAGTTGATGGCTGAGGAAATCTAAAAATAAGATGCGTTGAGAAGAACAGGGAGTAGGATAAACATGGAATCCATTTCACATGTAAGGTCACATCATTTGATCTCTGAAGGCAGAAAAAATATGCAATACTCCAAGAGGGGCTCTTCCAATTCATCTGACAATCAATCCCATGTAAGGACAAGATATTACTGCTTACTGTGAAACATAAAGCCTCTTGCTAGATGTGCACAGTTATATGGTCTTATCTTTCTTTTGATGGCTCTTTTCTGCCTTACAAGAGCTGTACATTGCAGCAACCACATCATGGATCAGACAGGGTTTACATGCACAAGATGCTTTCCCTAGTGGGTCCTCTTAGGAAGAAGAAAGATGGATGAACAAATTCCACTGAGCTGGAGAAAGCAGAGGAGAAAGAAGGTGATGCTAATTAGCAATGGGAGCAAGTGGGGATGCGCATAAATATGTATGTGTGTATGGCAAAATAGTAATTATCACAGCTTGCCCATCAACACCCTCAGTCCAATTGGTATGAATAGGGGCAAGGAACACTGCTTTTGTTTCAAGTATATATATAGTTTTCTAAATTCGCTTCCTGGTCCTAGAAAAAGGCTCTCTTACATGCTAGAAAATCAACAAATATTCAGCATTGACTGACATAACAATGTTTGGTTCAGATTTTTTAGATTTTTTTCTTCCCCAAAAGCACAATTAGGGATATATTATATTCTTCTCACTCTTCTAATTAAGCAACCACGCTGTTTGATCTTGTTAGAAAAGGGCATTCACATAAGTAGCTAAGTTAGGTGAAGTCCAGTTCAGACTAACTTTGTAGCTCATTTTTTTTAATTCAGTGCTCCCCAAGAGAAACTTCCATGCCAAGAGTTCGTCTCTGGGTATGACAGATGCTAGCTCATGCTGGGCTTTATATCCCTAGGATTTTGGTCTATAAACTTGTGTTTTCAGTGGAAGTAAAACATTTGGTGAGAATGCTACTGGGATTAGGTTTTGGCTATTCTTCCACATCTACCCTTTGGAGCTAGGGAAATATTTGTGAGGATAGCTTCAGCGAAGATTGTGAAGCATTCAGATGGTGCAGTGAAGGGATATACACAAATAAACTGTATAGAGAGATGAACAAATTGCAATTAACAGCTGAGCCAATGAATCACTATTGTTAGAATACATTTGATTTTCTGTGTGCACAGCAATTAAAGGAAATAGCTTGCAGGTGAACACAGAGGGGATGGTTTCAGGTCTCTGCACAACAATGATGACTGATATGGTGAAGATCTAATGAGAACAAAATTAAGATTCAGAGTTACAGATGGCATTCCTTTCCATCACTGTCTGGGACATTATTTTCTTCAAGTATCTGTACTATCTTTTTTCTGTGGTGCTTTAGAACAGAACCAGCTGTCAGTAGGACTACATGTATAAAATGGCTGGGGAGTATTTTAGGGGATTATGCCATCTAATTTTAGCTGCCTAACAGCTAAGAGCCTTGTCTAAGTCAGCTGTCTAATGTCCCTGTAGGTTTGGTGGAAATAAAGAGATTTCAAGAAGTCAAGTAATTTCATCTTCTCTCAGCACCCAACTCAAAGTATTAAGTCCTGAAAACCCTACAGAATTTCTGCTTAACTTTGGCAATTTAAAATTCTCAAACCATCTCATTTTTGGCCAATGCTGTGTCTTGTCTGTTTCATTTCTGCTACTGGGCACATGGATAACTTCTACCACACATCTAATCTAGTTCATTAGGACTAAAAAAAGGATTTTTCAGCCATCTTATCTGTGGTCATTTGTCTCAGAACATACCTAAGTAAGGCTGAGGTGACCAAACAGTTTTAATACTTCTTTTCTGACTTAGGGCAGTGTATTTCATAGAATCATAGAATCATAGAATCATAGAATCATAGAATCAGTAGGTTGGAAGAGACCCACCGGATCATCAAGTCCAACTATTCCTATCAAACACTAATAATGTACCAGACTACTTAGATGTTGAAGACACATTCAAACACTTTTTTGCTGTCTTTTAAGCCATGCTTCCCACCTTTTGTGGCATGACTGGACTCCACAGCTGAGACAAAACATTTGCAAGTGCCTCAGAGGCATTTTTTTCCTTACTATATTTGAGATGCAAAAAGACCAATCTGGCATAAGCAACCTTACAGCAGAAGGCAAATGAATGCAAGTGCTGAAACCTAATTGTGAAGAATGTCAGGTTTGCTGTAATGGCTTGTGTCTGAGGCTATGCTGAGACTCATAACTCATCTTCTGCACTGTAAGAGGAGGTCGTCTGACCTGATGCTAAAAGGCTCCTGCAGAGTTAAAATATTGCAGTACTGAATTTGTCAACTCTCAGTGTTCAAAATTCAGGGGTGTTTCTGTGAGAACTTCACATAACATGGATGAATATGCTGCCCAGGGAGGTGGTTGATTCGCCTTCCCTGGAGGTGTTTAAGGCATGAGTAGATGAGGTCCTGAGGGACATAGTTTAGTGTTTGATGGGAATGGTTGGACTCGATGATCCGATGGGTCTCTTCCAGCCCTGTGATTCTGTGATTCTGTGATTCTGTGAATTTTTTATGAACAGGCTTATATTATTATCCTGTTACTATTTCCAGAGATCCTATATCTTGTACCACTCTGATCAGTAGCAGACTAAGCAAAATAACAAACTTTCTTTGTGTTTGCTACAAAGCTAACTTCTTCCCTGGTTGAGTACCTCTTCTTCACTCTTCTTTTTCAGGGAATGTCTCCTGTGTCCTGGTTTTGAAAAAGAATGATCTCTCACATTTGTGAACAGCTGCTGCTGTGTAAAATCCTGTGGAGATGTTGAACTCAACAGCTGTTCTGTGGTAGCTATCTTCACCTTCTTGCGGCTGCTGCTCTCTGCTTCTCCTTTAGTCTGTTGGACTCTGACAGGTTGCTCGAGAGCTCAGAGACAGGCTGCAGAAAAGCAGGGTTTGGAGCATCCCTGTCTATTTCAATTACTGTCTGGAGCTTCGTTTTGGCTCCTTCTACCCAACGAGAGACTGTGGGTCTCAACCACATGGTGTGCAGTAACAACCACTGTTTGAATGGTGTTTATCCCTGTACTAACCCTTGTAGCTTAGCTGGTGGGGAACCATGTATTGGATCAGTCTGGTAAGCTGTTGTTGTTTCTTTTTGTGAGATTGCAGGCATCAACTTCAGACTTTTTTTGATTCCTCATAGGGATGCCTCACAAAACATTCCTATATATGCAGCCTTTCCTGCCTCTCTCCTCATTTAATTTCCTCATCTAATTTCAGTGTGGAAATTTTGGTTCTTACTAGGGCTCTGCCTCCCTCTTCACCCTTTTAGAGTTCTGAAACATTTTTACAGCTCAAGTCATAGCAGTAGATGGTTCTTTACTTTCACTGCAATTGTTCCAGCACGGTCCCTTTCTGAAATTCTAGAACAGCCAATTTCTCACCTCTTGTCCTCCGTCCTAACAACTTAGGATGAAAAACCAGTGGAAAGCCTGAAAACAGCTTAAGTCCTACCCATGTAGTAGCACAGAGCTCAGTGCAAAGCCTGATGGAGGACTTCTGTCAAATTTTCATGTATGCTCCAGTACTATCCCCAGAACACCTGAGGTCCAACCTTTTCATCATCACTACTTGTGAAACCAATGCAAAATGCTATTGTATTTTCTTTTTTTCCCCCCATTGTTCTCCCATAATACAGGGATGTCAATACATTTTGTTCCTATCTGCCTTTGCTTTCTGCCCTGCCTCTTCAGGTTGGGAACTTCTCACAGTAGGACTGTTCTTCCTAAGGAGCTAATCATGGGGCAGGCTTGAAGTAATCTTAGCTGCGCTCTACGTACTTTAGGATGATTAATGGCCTGTGCACATGGGAGACAGAGAGATTCAATAACCTGTTGAGGGCTTTACAGCTTAAGGAATAACTCAGGGCTCTAAGTTACTGTAACCTTTATTTCTTGGGGTAGGGTTTTTACTCTTCCTGGTCCTATTCAGTGGTCCTTCATTTCTGGTTCTGTCATACAGGGAATGACATCACCTGAATCTTCTCCTCTGGGAAGATCTCTTCCTCTGCACTTCCCTGGTATCCATGATAGCCACGGCAAGTCTGATCTAAATTTCTACCCTGCTTTTCTGCTTCTTTTTGTGGACAATAAGCATTGTAATCTGGGAACAAATAGTTGCAATATGGAGAAGTATAATTTAATTAGTATAAAGACCCTTCAGTGAAATATGATGTTTAAAAGCCTCAGTGAAGCAAACTATGCAGAGCTTCATTCCCTGACAGGCTTATCAGTCCCTAGCAGTGGAAAAATTCACGCCCATCTGACTAGTCCTCCCCTTGAAAATAGCTTTGCAGCTCTGTATGGGACTTTTTAACTTCCATGCTCACAGCTATTCTTCTTGTACTCAGGAGGGGTGACCACCAGGAACAAAGCTTCTCATATATTTATTTAAATCCTTTTGCACTGTATGTTGGTTCCTTCCTGGTGCTATAGGGGCAATGGTCATATGTCAGTATTTTCAGCTCAAAAATCATTCAGAAATTTAGACATTAGAAAACTCCCAGGCCAAAACCACACAGAGTTTTCTAGAGTACACACACACTTTTCCAAGAGGGGCAAAAGTAATCTCAAACTCATTTCTCTGAGAAAATTCTAGAATGGGATAGAGAGTGATGCAGGTAAGAGGGAAAAAGCATTTCAGGAAGAATCTCATCTCAGAGTTAACCATATTGCAGCCCTGTATGATGCTGTCAATATTTTTATCTGCCAATAAGTGTCAACTTTTTTTCACACTGCATTGTGTGGAGAGAGAAGTATTTGCTCCTCCGTCTGCTGTTTTCTGTAGCTGGAGATTGTAGTAATATTGTTACCTTAAAATAAATAGATTTACTCTAGATATGCTGATTTGTACCAAAGTAAAACAGACTAGAAGCAAGCTCCTAGTCTCCTGTGCAGGCTATAAGACATCTAAAAAATTACCTTTGTGGGTGAAAATAGGTGCTTAAGGATTTCATCCACAAGCCCAGGAAAAAGCAAGGGCGGGATGGGGGGAATGTTGAATGTGGCAAGCTCCCTGCAGACCATCTCTAACACTAAGAGACCCTCTGAAGGAGGAACAAGCTGCCATGCAGTTATTTACTGTGCTATTTATGGAACAAATCACACAAATTTTCCTGCCATAGCAACTGGTGCAGCACTTGGCATTTGCAATGCACACACAATTTCCATGAATCACCATTAAACTAATCATTGTTGTGACCAGTGGACTCTAGCAAGTGACTCATTAAGAGAACCGCTGGCAAATAATTAGCACACATACTTGTTTGTATGCCTGTGTCTTCACGGAAGTCTTGTTCTTATTGTAGTTTGGTTTAACTCCAGGGGAATTTTGCTTTCAGTGTAAAACACTTGTTTCAATCAAGGTAATTACCTGAGCAGTACAGTTTTGTGTACAGTGTTTCCATTAAACCATCCCATTTATCGTGAGAGTAAATGAAACAGTTATAGTCACATTTAGAGCAGCTCTTGGCAGTGGCCCAGACCAATGTGGGTTTTTTTTTTTGTGGTTTTTTTTTGTTGATTTCAGCTTGAGCATTGATAATTATATTTCTCAAAAAAATCTCGTTACAAAATGCTTCACATGCAGAGATTACTGCCTCAAGTTCTTAGGAGGTTTTTCAAGGTCACAGGCATTTATGACTTGCTGTGGATTTCTTTTGAAAAGGAGTCCCTTTCGTTTTCTCCTGTGTCTTCACATAGCTGACATATGTGGGAACGGACCAAAGTAGTGTTTGTTTCTGTGTACAAATGCCTGTTTGGCAAATACTCTTCTTTTTTTTTTTTTTTTAGCCACGTTTCATATATTCTGTACCTGGATCCACCTGGATCCATTCAGACCCTATTTCTTTTCAGCATTTGCTTAAGAACTGCTTAATGTATTTCTAACATTTACTTGGAAGAACTGGAAAACTATTTATACCTTCTGTGCAATGAAAAATCAAAGTCAGGAGGAGGATTAAACTGCTTAAACATAAGTCCATAGTGCCGTTTGGCTACTGCAAGGTATTCTGCAGTAAAGTATGAGTTTTAGGTTGTCTTGTGCTTTAATTGCCTGCCCAAAGTGGATGTCTTTACCTTATTGCATAGACAGTTGGGTCAGCTTTCAGTTCTCCCCTGACTATAAAGAGATTTAAGATGGGAAGTGTAGGATTTGGTTACTTTCACAGGCTTCTAGTGTCATTTGGGTTTGCTTAATATCTCTTGCCTGGCCTCTGGATGCTCCAGGAGTGCTTGTACCTCCTGTGCATACTGTTAGATATCTACCAGCATGATATACACATTTTGACTACTTTATTACATCTCAAATGACAGGAGAAGTCTGCTTTTTAGGCAACTGAATTACAACCATACAGGTATCTTCATTCAGATGCCTGCACAGTAATACTCTTCTTATCTACCAAACTGCCCTGAAAGAAACCTCTGCTTGACCAGTCTAGTGTTCAGTCAAGCCATGTAAATGGGTGAAAGAGCTCTATTTTATGGTGAAAGACTTGGAGTATATAAAATATAGTATATATTTTGGAGAATATAAAAATACTCTAGGTAAAAAATATAAGAAAGCCTGTCAGTTCCAGTATACCAGTAGTGCATTGAGGTCCTCCTATTTCTTATAGCAGCCACTGGAACAAAGTGAAGGGTAGTGCAGATAACAATTGTCTGGACAAGTTTTTCTTTTTTTTTAGTAAAATTAATTAAAAGAATCAGTTAACTGGAACAATTGAGTGTATCATCCCTTTTTTTTCCTGCTGTTCTTATTCCCTTTAATGCTCTGTTAAGTCCTGGGAATAAATAAATTGGGATTCCAGTCAAAATCTGAAATGTTTTCAGTTTTTTCACCCTTCATTTATTACTGTTTCTGTGAATTACCATACTGCTAAACATTTCACAGGAATTTATGATTCTTTTTAGCCATCCTAAGAATGCATTTATTTAGAGATAATATTTTTGACCAGAAGCATTCCTTTATTCTGATTATAGTACTAAAACTCGAGAAGAGTCAACTCATGAATAGTCAATAAATAGTAGTATCCATCACCCCCAGAAATCAAAGTTCATGTTCTGTGAAGTACAGACATATTACAGTAATGCAGGCAACAAGCTGAGACATAAAAATGGGTGTGGTATAATAATTATAATAGAAAAGGCTGGAAAAATATCTAAAAAATTACTTTCAGGAGATGATATCCTTTCAAAAGAGCATGCTGAAAAAGAGCCTGAATTTTAAGTTCCAGAATATGTCCACGCTGAACAATTCCATGCAATAGAGATAAAAAACATAGTCCCCAATACAGGAAAATATCCCTCAGGAACCCAAAGATAACGTAATTGTCAGGGACCCAAGGTAGCTGGTTGTTTCTCAGCTGCATCTTACTGTAAAGGATGCAAAAGTGTATTTGTAGAGGCACTTTTTTTTTTTGAAAAGGTGATAAAATTTGTTATTTACTGCAGCTGAAAACTATCATGCTGTTACCCAGCAGTCAGAAACAGAAGAAATCAAGCTCCAATTATGGGTTTAGTTTCCAAATGGTCAGCAGATACTGTAATGATGCTGAATGAATCCCTGGGACAGATACATGAGAATTCAATGACCAAATATTATCTGTCACTCTAGATAGCAAGAACCAAATCAAACTGGCAAACTCAGTATGAGGAAATTGGAATTCAATTGTGGATTTTCTATCCACAAGTGAACGATTGTGGTGACCTTAAAAGCAGTAATTTCTTTTGGTTAACCTAACATTACTCTCAAGACAAGCATGCTGACTTATAAATATTCTTCCCGCATACTCATAACTTGAAGGAAAGGTAATTCATTCTGGGCTCAGATATTCCAGTTACTTTACAGGCATCTAGGCTCTGTCCCAGAAAAAAAATATTTTTTTTAAAAAGAAGATGTTAGGGCTTAAATTCCACCTCTTATTCTGTTTTCTATACTTGTTATTTCTGCTGCATTTGCTGTTTAGACCATAAGCTGAGTGAAAACCAAAACTTTTTTGGAGCAGGAAAGCAAGATTTTTTTTTCATGGTATTTATGCTCTGGTTTACGCTGGTGCCACGGTGTTGTGTTCAGTTGAATCTGCAATTCCATTCTAAATGTTGCTTCTACAATTTACAGTGTTGGTATCTGAAGAGGTAAATGTTAGACACTTGCTCATCTATCCTGTGGGAGAATCTCATGTTGAAGCTTCTGCCTTTTTGTGTATATGTGAAAAGATTTTAGATTTCCAGCAAAGTCCATGAATGAAATGCTATGAGCTCAACAGGTGGAAGACGCTGATGGAAAGCTAAATTGATGTAAGAAAAAAACATTGCTTTTGGAAAAGATTAATTATTTATTAGATTACCATCCTCATTAGTATTTTTTTCTGTTATCTGAAGAAGCCGGTAACTTGATAGGCTTACATATGCACAGCAAAATAATGAACACCTATTCTGAAATTCACATCTACTAAAATTTAGTCCTTTAGAAATTAGGGGCTATGACACAGACACAGTTCTGTGTCTGTGATCTTAATATACTCAATAAAAAGAGATATGCATTTCCACAGACTGACCCATCTTATGCAGATTAAACACAACAGGGAAGGAGTCATTCCATGGATTAAATAATTACAATTTAGGTTTCCACATGTAGGTGATGACAATGGGAATGCCTTGAAAACCACTAAGTTCTCATGGTTGGGGAGCTAAATGTGTCAGAGATCTCTTCCAAGTGAAATTAGAATTTTGTAACAAAATGCACATGAGGACATCTCCTTTTAGGCCTTTCCCCTTGGACCTGATTCTCATCCTGGTTTATAATTGCACGAATTGTGCTCTAAAGGTGTTTCATTCATTGCATCAGCTAAAACAAATATGACTGTCTCAGATTAGATGGCTAATTTTTAAATGGTTGAAATGAGGTGAAACAAATTTCTCCCTCCCTTTAGGGCTTAAGGGAAAAACTTTACTTTCAATGCTGGGGATACTGTAAAACTATATATGAGTTAGGCATTAAGCGAAGAAATGTGATGTAGCCTTAATAGAAGTTTATATTTGCATGTTTAAAAGCCTGAAAAGCCCGTTTGTACTTTCACAACTTTTTGTGCGGCCAGTACAAAACCAGGCAGATGAATGAAATCGTATGCAATATTCCTGCTCACATGAAGACAGACAACAGCTCAGTATGTTTTGAAACCAAGTGCTTCATGATACAATATTTCAAATGTGACTTAGGTAGGAATTGTGTCACTCATTAAGAATAAATAAATTAGTAGAAATTTCAGAGATGATCCTCTTGAAATTTCCACTCCAACTTTCAGAGGTGTGTTGAAGACCTGTTCTTAACTCATGCTGACAACTCAGATCCTTTCTTGGTCTGCTGGTTGCTTCAACACACCTGTGCCCTGACATAGATTTACTTTGGTTTGGCAAGTATGTCCCTAACTCAATATTCACTGAAATCAGTAAGAATATTTCCATCAAAAACTTAGAACTATATAGTAAGCACAGGGTGCTCAGTTCCACTGTACATGCTAATTTGATGCTGTTTCCAAGGGTCTCATTGGCTTTTTTCCCTAAGTTAAAACCTTGGATTGCATTAGTATGTGAAAATCATGGTATTAGGGACCCTCAAGGTTCTTCAGGCACTTTAATTTTGGGTTGAATAACCGTTTACACCTCGTAACAGAAAGCACCAAACTCCATTTGACTTTGAGGCAGTGGAGTTATCTATTGGACCATAGAGATTTGCATTAAATTTCTTACGGTGTCTAAGTCTGGCTCACTACCCAACTGCAACCCCCTGTAAATGTGCTTGTTTGTTCTTTTTATTGCAGCCGTCTCCTGCAGACACGTAAATGGCTGTTATCAAACATCCCATTGTATTCTTGCTGGCCAGATGGCTAAAGGGGCATTACTGTTCTCTCATCATAAACTGTATGCTTTGCTGCAGGCATTAACAAGGCAATATATTTTTAGGAACCATTAAATACTTGAGATTTAGGTAGTAGCAGGTATTGCAGTTGTGGGCTTAAAGATGCTTTTAAAGTCCTTTGCTTTGTCCTTAAAAACTCCACTCAAATGAAGTTGCCTCAGGAGACAAATTAAAATAAAAATAACCCTCTAAATGCAAAGTTTGGTGGTGCTCCTGAGATCTGCTTCTGTTAGGAGTGGAATCTTGCAAGTTGTGAAATGCCTTTTAACTTTCCTTGAGAGATGCAGATCCAGGTTTCCTCGGCCACAGTAATGATCTCTTTATTTTTAAATTGTTAGCCTGCTCCCTTTACAGCTGCCTATTCCTAACACATCAGAATGGAGCACCCTGAGTGCAGAAAATCCAATTAATTAAACAAAACAAAGCAACCTGTGACCCTGTCATGTTTCTTGTGACAGACCAGGCTGCCAAATCTTTAGTGAACATTTACTCTACACGTACTCTACGTTGGATAATAATAGAAGAGGACTATGTGTTTGTAAAACTAAACTGCTCTGTAGTTAGAGAGGCATTTACAGTTGTTCTGTAACCTTCCAGCTATTCTTATTCCTACTGTCAGCTCCAAAGCGTACCCACCTTTCCCTCCTTCAACATGTGTATTTTTCCTGCCAAGTGATGATGCATTTCTCTAGTTGAGGTTCACTTTTTGTGACCTGTAAGGATACCACCCATGAAGTGTTCAACCCCAAAGAGGTACCTGAATTTATATGGGTGGGAGACCGAATCTCCAAATAAAATGCTGTAAAATGTGGAGATTTCCTAAGCAGAGCTATTTTCTCCTGAGAGTCAGTGAATGAAGAACCCAATAAAGATTTCTCTGGAAAACCCACCTGCTTCTGATTACTCACTTGTTAGTGTCTGGACTTCCTACTCACGACATCCTTCTAAAGCAAGATATCATTATCTTGATGGGACCAATGAGACAATTAAAGCAGTTAAATCATTAACTATGCTACCTAGGGCTTTCTCAGCCTGCCTGTAAATAAGCCTTTGCTTTACTTTGAAAATCTATGAGAGCTGTTCCCAGATCATGAGGTCTCAATGCTATCAGGAAGATTCCATTTTCTCTCAGCCCATGAGGTCAGTGCTACTGCCTCTTGTTGAGATTCCTTTCATACCTTTTCCAACATGTCTTGACCTTGGAAGGAAATAGCTGTAAAAATAGACATGGAGCTACCTTGCTGTTCTTTTCTCCCTCGTTGTTCGTGACAGGATGATGAGAGTGCTCCAGTCCAGGCTAGGAGTGCACAAATTTGGCCATGTCATGGATCTTACTTCCTCATATCCACCCTTCTGCATCCATCTTCTGTGGCTTGTATGTTAAGTTGTGCAGGGAAGACACTTTCCTCTTGGTCTGGGCTTCTACAGTCCATGACACAGCAAGGATAGAACTGTTATCTGTGATGGGGTTTTGAGACACAGTAATAATAAAAACACTGGTCATCATGAATTTCTAATGCTGGGACTCCCTCACTACCTCCCCTAGTGTTGCTTGCCTCTGCAGACCTCTGCACACTCCCATGCTTTTGGAGAGATGATATTCCACATTTTGCAGATGGTGGAGAAAACACTGAATCTAGTGGTTTGGGCACTGTCATTTGCATTGATAAACCCGCACTCAGTTCACTAACAGTCTCTCTGTGCATTCCTACACACCTTGCCTCCCTGCGCATTCTGTTTGGACACTCTCCTGCTTTGGTTTGGATTAATGACTGTAAAATAGTGATGTCTTTGGGATGCATTAATCAGGAGATCAAAGAGAAGCTACTTCTTACTTTCAGTGCCTGTCATCTCGTTTATGCTGATGAGATCATAGAATCATAG
>WAAB01018111.1:0-39637 GCA_013389865.1 Piaya cayana
ATCCTATGATTCTATGAAAATCAGCAGCTCTGAAATAGGGTCTGAGTGTGGGACTGCAGTTATGGACAATGAAGTAGGCATTGAGCAGAGCATGTAGGTTTTTACATCAGTATGTTTGCTTCCTTGGACCTCCCATTGAGTTTGCAACACACGTTTTAAGTAAGAGTCAATGGCTGGTTTGCACTGAAATATTTACCGGAGCAAGAAAGCAGAGAGGTCTAAGCTGCACTGAGATCTCAGTTGAGATGCTAACCATGTGACATGCTGAAGATTGGTCTAAATCCATTTAGGCTTTGCAAAAAATATGAAAGTTTTTTAGGAAGGATTTTGAAGGCAGAAAATACTAGTATTTCTGAGGGAAGGAATCTTCTGCATAGAACCAGCAGGGAATGAGTGAAAAAATCAAGAGTAAAACGTTTTTTTCTTGCAGGAAAATAAATGTTTCCTAGTAATCCCTGCATAATGGGTCAGAAGGTGAATGAGATATATCTGGCTTTTCAAGTAGAGGGACTACTCTGCTTAGTGATAGAGCTCTGGGAGGAGGAGTTTTGTAGGCTGAGAAGTATTGGGGAGTCTAAGGAGATTGACTGCTGGAATCACACCCTACCATCCCTGGGACAGGTCTGTCAGGCAAACAGGCCACAAGATATGAAGGATTTCCTACTTTTTTTTTTCTTTTTTTTTTTTTTTTCCTGCAGAGGAATACAACACACAACCATCAACCACAGTTTATGCAAAATAATTCCTTCTGAATGATAAGAACAAAGATTTCTCAAACATGTGCATGAAGAAGAAAAACAGAAGATGCCAAAAGATTCACAAAGACAGGAACAGCAAGAATAAACACATAAAATGTCTGGGTAGATCTTAAAAAAAGGGGCATGATTTGTGAGTCGTGCTGCCACGAGTGCTGTACACTATAGATAAATGTGCTTGTTTTTGCTTCTCCTCTTTGCCACTGATACTCATATAGGTCCTGCCCTTCTGTCCCACCTCCACAGCTCAGTGGAAAGTGATTTGTGAGTGCCTCTGAGACATCTTATTTTCAAGCCTTGGATTCAGTTTAGTTTCCAAATGTTCTTCATAAGTTTTGATATTTTCTGGCTAAAGATATTTAAAGACCAAATGCTTTATTTTTTTTGAAAAGATTATCTCAAATGTATTTAGATTCTGTTTACTGAAGTGTTTTTTTAATATTTAAAGGAAAATATGAACTATTTTGACGTATTTTAAAGTTTTTAAACTTTTTATTCTAATTACGTAATGCAATGAAAAATACAGCTTTCTTGAGCAAAATTCCTAATCTATTCTGCTATTGTATTTTGCCTATTCTGCAACAAATATTTTGCCCTTTTCCAGCAACAAACAGCCTTGTAAGATCACAGGGGAACTTTGGTCTTTTCTTCTGTTCTGCCCTATTCCTCCTGGCTAGGACCTGCTCCACAGTACAGCATAAGCATTCCTTTTTTTGCACCCTTTCTTCTTCATTCTTGCAGCACAGCCGCCTCACCCTGCTCCCACTCTTTTGAGTCTTTCTGCTTTGTCTGCATTTCTGCAAATGAATCATTTTTTTTTGCATCTGTTTTTGTGAAAATGAAAAAACCCAAAGTAAAACAAATGAGCTCTGTGAAATGTCAAGGAGGCTGTTAAACAACAGTCTTGAAAACAGCGCCTTAATTGCATCACTAATGGGAGTTTTTATCTAATTGAAAAGCAACGAAGCAGATCATTTTTTTGTTGTTTTTCTTCCATTAAACACTGCCTAAGACATGGAGAAGAGGAGAGAAACCATAAAAAATCTTTGCAAGGGCTGAGGGTCTTGTTGCCAGAGAGAAGGATGAGCTTCCTTGGGGACCTGGCTGCACATCTCACTTGCCATGGGAAGCACTAATGCTGCCTTCAAAACCCAGTGGTAAGTTTAAGTAGCCATGGACAGGAGGTGGTGGGAAGTCACCAGATGTGCATCAAAGCCATTTAATCATAGGCGGTATAAAGTTCACTCAGGTAAGTCTCAAACTTCTAGTGTTTGCAGAGTGTCTTTAAAAGAATTGTATTGCTCAACACTGCCTACCTGTGAGTAGCTTATGTGGGGAAATTGCAGTATGAACTTCATTTTTTAATAAACTTTAATGAAACCTTGGACCATAGATTGAAATGCATGAAAAAATACTTTGTACTTAGGATAGCTATGGACTCACATATCAAGCCTAGTGCCCACAAGAAGATAACTCACACATATACAGGGTCCTGATATGTCTGCCAAGCACTGCAGTTCCTGACTCTAGGATGCACTGTGGGCTCTGTCCCTCTGCAACTCCTTTTCAAAATACATGAACTAGCAATTAACATTTCTCCTGTGAGAGTGGATAAGCATGTGAAAATTGATTTCTACTTGTCCAGTAACTCCTGCTCTCCTATCTCAGGAAAAGCTTGACAGATTTGATCAATTCCACAACAAACAACAAGCTGACAATAAAAATAGAGGCTGGTTGGAAGCCAGCCCAGAGCAATGGTATCATTCAGCCAGAATTCAATAATGTGTTCCTTGAGGAGAGCAAGCGAGATGTGATTCCCACCCCACTGCTCTGTG
This sequence comes from Piaya cayana, assembly GCA_013389865.1. NCBI lineage: Eukaryota > Metazoa > Chordata > Aves > Cuculiformes > Coccyzidae > Piaya > Piaya cayana. Next base: position 2,591 of record WAAB01018111.1, read on the forward strand.
ACCCTTTGGAAGGAAACATACTATTTTGGAGACTCTCTTGGGCTATGTGGGTGTGAAACAAGGGACTCCTGTGGTCTGGTAGGTTAGCACTAGTGTGCTAAGAAATTTAGCAACCTGGCCTTGGAAAGGAGATGGGACTTCACCACTACCACTTCTCATCCCTTTGTAGGGTTGAATATCATCACATTCAGTCCAGAGTTTCAGCATGAGGGCTTAAGATTTAACTATGTTTGCTTCTACTTGATCAATGAAAAGAAAAGCCATATGGTTTTCTTTCTCTTGGGTGGGATTTCTGTTTAAAAGTAGATATCACAACATATTGGTCTGGGGGCTTATTCACAGTGATATTTATGAGTGCTTGTGGTGCAGAAATGAACCAAATGATAACCTAAATTGTACTGGGAGAATATGAAGGATCAGTTCAGCAAACGAAACAGGCTCCAATCTTGTTAGCTACACAAATACACACAAAGAATGCTCAGAGAATAATAAATGCCTCCCATTCCAGCCACTTCTTTCATTCCCTGACGCTCCTCCTACAAACTGTGCACCCAGACAGCGATCCCATCAGACACCTCTTTGGCTGTTTATAGTAACCAAAAGTTGTGTATAGAGCACTCTTCCAAGCAGCCTGTCCTCCAGGTGTTATACGATTAACCTAAATCAGACATCATTACAAGTTGAATAATTGAGTAGAAATTGAGCAGCAAATGCTACTCAATTGTCCAAGCAAAGGAGAACAGACCATCCAGTGAACTAGCTGGGGAATACAGCTTGGCAGACTGCAGCACCCTTAGTGGAGAGCTGGTGTAGATAACATTCTTTTTCTCATGGAAAAGTGCCAAGAGATTTTTAATGTTAGGTAAGAAAACTCAGAATTTGTGTGTGTCATTTGAAATATCTCTGTGCAAACAAGGGACCCTGGTTGATAGCGATAGAGATGGTTTGATGGTTTGGTATAGACTCTGGTAGTAACATACTATTTACTTTTTCGCCTCCACCCCTTTCCATGTTAATGTGTTTATCATCTTGAGAAACATTCTGGCCTCTGTCAGTATAACAGGCTAATTTTGCAATCATTAAAACCAACCAGGCAAATTAATTTGATTTTTTTTTTTTTTAAATCCTGATTAGGATGTAAAGTCCCAGCATTGACAGTCACTTTAGGGCAATTCTGTACAATTACCTTTTGATATCACTGGCATTTTCCAGCAAAAAGATCCCTCAGCATTTCTAAAACAAAAGCTGTTGTGTCAGCTTCCTTCACACAGCCTGGCAGCTGCCAGATGCATTGCCGGGGGTCTGCAGCTCCCATGGCTTTCAGGAACCACTGTTGCACATTTTGTCCTGCTGCTACACCACAGAAGGATCACTTGGTTTTAGACAGCAACCTGGGCCAAGGGGTGGGATCCAGGGGGGGGTTTCAGACAGCTTCCTTGAGTTCATGACTAGAAATGGTGATTTTGGGGTAGCCTCTGGTAATCCTGGTAGTTCTGTGGTTATAAATCTGAGGATCAGAATGAGGTTACACTAGGGACACGAACGCAGCATGGTGGTGTCACCCAGGGATCTGCTGCTGGAAGGCACAGCTCTGCCCCAGCCGATTAGCCTCCTTCTGCAGATAGCAACAGGGCTATGGTGGCCTCTGGAGGTTGGAGTCTTACCTTAGACTTTCAGAGGTTCTTGAGGTCCTGGAGTGAATGCAATTTCCCTGTCAGTGAAATGGGGAGTCTTGGGGTCTAATGAGAGGTAGTCCTTGGGAATGCGTGGCTATTTATGCTCTCTTCATAATTTTCTTTTTTCCTTTAATTTTTAGTTGGATAAAACAGTCCAAATGGAAGAATAGTAAAGATATTGAAGCAAATATTTTTTTCTTAATTGGTATGTGAGCAAAATTACACATTTCACTTTAAATAAAACATACTATTTGAGGAACAGAAAACGTCCTGGAGGCTATTTTCTATTAAAAAAAGAATTTCTGTTCTTTCCTTCAAAAGATGTCTCCAGTAATGTGCTCTATTTCTGTTTGACTTTACTGAGGATAGATATAAATATGGTCACTTGAAAGAATGAAAAGAACTGTAAGTCTTTACAGGTAACTTTCCATGATCTTCCCTCCTCTTTCCATCACCTTTTAGGTTCTCCCACCTCTGCTGTGCTGGCTATGCTGCCCTCATCACTTATTCATTGCATTGCCATGTGTCTCAACCCAAAGGGGAGAGAAGACACGTGGTGTCCGTTTTGTCTGCTGAGCGATCCGGAGATTTAAGAACTCCCAGGGTGAACAGAAAATAATATTTATTGCAGGAGGCACAAAACAAGCCAAGGTACATAGCCACCCGGAGTTACAAAAAGTAAACCCCCAGCAGCTTATAACCCCTACGATCCAAACAGACACACACGCCGGGAGGTCAGGGGGGGAGGGGAGGTAGGGAGAAAGGATAGAAAGAGAGAGAGAGTTAGAAACGATATCACAACGTTGTCCGGCCGCGTAGTTTGGGTTTCTTCCGTGCCGGTCTGTATTTCAGTGCAGGCGCAGCGGAGGCTGTCCACTCAAGGCTCCTGAAGGCTGCGCCACGAGGTGACCGTTCCCCACGGCCGCGTGGCGACTGCCAGGACCCCCGGCCGCGTGGCGACTGACCCCAGCGCCGGCCGCATGGCGACTGACCCGCCCCTGCACTTCCCCTTCCTTTTGGCCCCCCAGAGAGAGAGAGCCGCCCGGGGGGAGGGGGGGGTGGTGCGGACAGGAAAGAACCGACCCCAGCGAGAAGCCGTGTGGCTTCTCGCTGTGACAAAATGTTTGAGGCAAAAACATTCAGGCTGCCCTGACATTCCACCCCGTGACTTAAACATTTGTCACAGGAATCCAATCGAAAACTCAGACCCCTGTTGTCCATAGTGGTGACATTTTATGGTGCAACTTGCTCAGTTGAACAAGGTGCTGCATTGCCTACACTCTGCTGCCGTCAGCTCTGGGCCTGGAGTCCATCCAAGCGTGAGAGCACGATGCCTGCTCCTGTGTTGTCCTTCTGTTGAACACGACGCATAAGCAGGTAGTCTTCAGGCAAAACGGTTAAGGCAAAAAACAGTCTTACTTCACACCATGGAAGTACCTTCACTCTTTTACTCCTCTCCTTGTGAATGGGCACTGCTTTTCTCACTCGTATGGTGACATTGCCCAGGACCTGACTTCACTTACAGGGACTGACTGTGCATGCAAAGAGCTTCCTGGATGGGGCTTCCTGTTGGAGTCCATCGACGTCTCCTTTGATGTTTGTCTACCCTCATTTCAAGGCAAACAAGCTATGGATGAGGGATGAATACTGCTTATCAGCACAATGCCTTTGCCTCCCTGCTTCCTCAGGCACCTCTATGTGCTCTCTTGTACCTGTCCATCTCAGTGCAGCGGTCAATGCTCTTCTGGGGATGCTTTTACCCTTGGCATTGACCCTACTTCCATACACATAAATAACAATGGTTTTAATGAACTTCTAGGGCTGAAAACATTTTGGAGCCTGTGTAGAAGTGTCTTCAACAGCTGCTCTCAAGCTGGAGTGCTCAGACTACAGAGGTCTTTACAATGGAAACACTTTTAAAAAAGGAACTGGCAAGAGACACTTGGAGCTAGTAATGATAATGTTACAGAACTAAAGCAGAGGAGATAGAAGTCATTAGGAAAGAAGAGAGTTATTTAAGTAGAATAAGAAGGTATTTTAGAGAACTGGATAGATTAGCAGGGGGAATGCTGATGACAAAAATGTATCTACACAAATAGGCTTATGATTAAAAGCTGAATTAGTGAACATGGTTAAGAGGATTAAAAAGAAAAAAAAAGCTAAATAGCTGAGATACAAATAGTGCAGCAGCTTTGAGCAGGTTATGGTTTATCAGCCTGCAACTTCTGCTCTGTAGAGGGAGAGCACAGAAGAGCTGGTTAAGCAGTGAACCCTGTGGCACAGGGGGACTACTGATGCTCGACACCTGGTGAGGACTTCTCCTACAGGCAGTCTTTGTGGTAAGGCTGTCCCTGAGGCATAGGCCAGCTTCATCTTGCCAGGTATGCCCCTCTAGGTTTTGGAGGTGGAATTCCCTCTTTATAGGGCCAGTTAATATTCTTCTGCTGGATGTTGCATCTCCATGAGTGGTATTTCACCAGACACCAGGGACTGTAGTTTCAGACACATGTATTTGCAGCTATTGCCATCTTTTTTTAGCAGACAGATGGCACCTACGATACTAGAGGAGACTCTGCCTGGTAGAAAGCAAGAGGTTATTGGCACTTTGAAGAAAAGGACATTAGAGAAAAAAATCTGAGGGCAAATCCCATGACAATATAGTCAGTATGAAACTTGACTTTAGCAACTAAGCAGTTTCCTTTCTCATTCTCATATACTTATGTCTTCTAGGACTGAACTGCTGGCCTTACTATGTGGGCTTTGAGAGCCCCTTGATGAACCTAGGTCTCGGTCTCCTAGCAGTACTTATTTACTGTGGCTTAAATCTGTCTTTTCATGTGGAATGGAGGTGATTTTCAAGTAGAGACCATCCCATCAGAGGCAGTGCCATGATTTAAACCTTTGGACTGTGCAGTGCTTATATGTTGCAGAAATTCCTTGGGACTGGATGGAAGAAGGAGGTACAAGTCCAATTTCATAAACAAAATGCAATACTGGCAACAGTTGGACTCGTTTTATTCATACAATTTGGATTCAGGGTCCAAGTCATTAAAAGGAGAGCTACAGATGTAGTTACCATACAGGAAACCTCTAGATCTTTATGCATGTGATCTCTACACATTACAAGCTCTTACAGCCTTCATAATTGTTCGATCCTTGGTATTATTAAGACTATTTTGTGATACAAAGGGTTTTCCACTCCAAAGTAACCTGAAATGTTCACCTGAAAATAAAGCATGTGGTGCTTTCAACTTTTCAGACTTCCTAAGGAAAATAATGGTGATTTCAATCCCAGTGGGGGAAGTACACAGCAGTATGACATATTTCTAGCATTACACTTTCACTTTCATGATCACCATCCTGTCCCATTTGCTGCAGTTGCTCAGGGTTGTTCTAAACTTTTATATTAAATTTGGGTGAAATAAAGTGTTACATAGCAAAAAGGAGGAATCCATAGCAAACAGTCCAGAAGATGAAGAGATATTCACGATGAAGAGGGATGTGCAGCTGCCCCAGGAGACAAGGCTAAGGACTGAAGGGAAGTTTATGCAAGAGCCGGGAGGAGAGGGGAGGCTGCAAGCAACACCTCAGGACAACCCTGTAGGAGTTTTTCCAAGTTCTGGTGGTGCTGCTATGAAGCCTGGGCTTTACTGTTACTGATGTAAACAGCTGGCATCTGAGAACAAAAGTTGTGCTCAAGCTCAGCCCCAAATCTCATTTTTTATGTGTCCTGTACATTTTCTGTCTTTGGGAATTGTTACTCTCACATATATCTATGTGTGGTTCTTATTCTTGTCATTTACTGCAACTCATTTATTCCCACAAGAGCTGCAGTTACTGAGGGCTTGAGCTTTACTGATACTCTATATGGCCTGTACTAGGAGTACAAAGCAATGGGTTCAAGATGCACATGGATCTGTATGTAAAGGCAGCTGGAGATAGAAAATGCTCCTCTGAGGCCACCTTCAATGCCTTAGAAGTAATATTTTTTTATCTTTGAGTGAGAAAAAGCCTCTTAAATACTTTTCCCACCATAATAGAACCATGTAGGAACATTTCAAATGGGAAAAGCCTAAAGAGGTATTTTTGGTTTCTATGACATGTTTCAACTTTTACAAATGCACTTAAATGAAAACGCTTAACCAAAAATGTTCTGGCCAGCTTTACAAACACAGTCCTTTTCATTCACATTATAGGAAAAACATTTTCCGCAGAACTACCTAATTCTTAAGCTGTCATGCCATCAGTGGGCATTCTCCTCCTGCTGTCTGGCACTGCAGTCCAGATCCACCGGGGCATTAATCATGAAACGTGCATTAGCTTCAGCAATACACTGTAAGAAAACATTTGTCCCCTGAGTCAACTTGTCCTAGTGGAGAATCTATCCCATTGGTTTGAATTTCTTTTTGCTGTTCATTGTCCTGCATTCTTCCTCTGTGCTGTGATTTCTTCCTGCTTCTGTGCCTCCACTGGAGGAGCAGCATGTAATACAAAGCAGGATTATTTTTCCTCCTTCAGCAAGCCTGATTGATACTTCCATTTCTTGCCCTGCTTGTTGATCCGGTGGAGCTAAGCTCATATCCTTCATAATCCAAGTTGACGTGACAAGGCTCTCTGGGGACTATCCCTGCACACTACATGAATGAACAGTCCTATAAATGGTGAAATAGTTTCCCATTACTTTGACTTCTCTGTTGTGTTTCTCAGCTCTCAGAAAAAAGTTTACTCTGTTTCAGCCTATAGCATGTTGAATTTGAAGAGCTCTTTTGTCCTCTGTTCTTTTAAGTGACTGTTGATGTAGTTCTAATAAATAATTTCTCACATCAAAAGGTATTTCTGCACTCTTCCATTGTGGGAGATGCTGCTATTCCTGTTTATGCACGGGGACTGAGTTGGAGAAACATTATGGGTGTGTTTTGTGGTCCTCATCACTGCCATCTCCAACTAACATTGTGAGATCTGGAGCACCCAGCCATCTCCTCCTGGGCAGAGTCTGTAACAACACTCTTCAGAGAATGTTGCATATTTTCCTATGACTGCAGTGTGGGTCACTACAACAACAGTGAACTCCTGGACTAAGTACCGGTGACATTTCCTTGTCTTTCCTCTGTCCATCCAGCAATTGCCACTCTCATCTTGGTGTAAAAAGTCCTCTGCAAAATGACATCTGGGCAACCAGCAAGGACATCTTTATTGGAAATGGGAGATGATTCCTGGGTCTTTGGTGCAGACTCTGGAAGCATGTGTCCCTGGCAGGTTGTCCCGTCCAACTTATTGACACTTTGGTTCCCTGTTACAGACCCAGCCTCACTCCCTGCAGTTCCAGAAGCAAGAAGAAAACATTTTGAAGGCTTTCGGCCTGCCAGGGGCTGCAGACATATTTTTTCACCTCGTTAATTTGTTGGATGTTTGCTATGACCTAGATGCAAACCACACCAAGAGGATTTCTGTTACATTCTGACCCTCTGCTTTTGGGATCTCTCAGAACAGGGCAGGTGGCGTCATGTTCCAGCCCTGCTTCTCTATCCTCCTCTCTTTTGCAATCCAAGCACTCTGAGGGCTACAGCTAAGAAACACAGCAAAAACGCTGGACCTGGAGTCCTCTTCAGTGCTGCCTCCGTTCTCTCCAGGATGTTTATAGTATAGCTGCATTTTCTGTGGCAACAAGGCCAAGTGTGTGCTGTCCCTCACTCCAGGCAGCATTCAAGAAGCAGTCAAAGGGCCTTGGCTGTCACTAGGGCTGAAATGGTTTGGATGATCCCATCTCTGTAAACTGGCCTCAACTTATTCTCTTCTGGGTGCAATATCTCATGGTAAAGATTGTCTTGGCCATTGGATGATTTTCCTTCTAATTATATCATGAAATAATACAGAGTAACTCTATCTGAAAATGCCTTTTTAATTCCTTGCTTCAGATCTACTTTTTCCCTTGCATTTTTCTCAAGACTTTTCTCTCTAAGTTCTCTGTGCTTCTCTCTCACCCATCCACGCACACCTGCCACGACTGTCTTTCAGCCAGGGGATTTGAGAGGGATTAAAAATGCAGACAGTATTATCAATGTCCTGTTCCCTCCAGAACCCTGAAAAACATTATCTTCTGGTATTTTCATATACTTCTCACTGCCTGCTTGGAGTATCTGACCCACAGAGAGGATCAGCACCTTTGTACAGCCACTGTCCAGGCAGTAAGTTAGAGCTGAAGCCAGGATTTTGAGAGTGGAACTGCAGCCATCAGTGCTGCTCTTTATAGTGGGCAAGCCAGGCTGGGTAAAAGGAAGCAGAGATATTCCCTTCAACCAGAGATAAAATAAAAAGAAAATATAAGTTTAAAAAAAGGTTTTTTTTGTGCATTTGAATAAATTTAGTTTTCCCTTTATTTTATTCTTATTTTCCTAGCTTTAACTAGGACAGTATATGGAAAAGATCCCAACAGACTATCTATGACTGGGAGGACCATCACAGAAGGTTTGTGCAGACAAGAATCAAGTATTGTCCAGACTAAGGCCGTGATTTACAGTCTACCCTTATAGTAATTCTCACAGAATCAGGACACCCAGCTGCTGAATGCAAAGCATCTTTACATCTGCTGGGTTTTTTTGTTATTGAATGTCCTTCTACCCCACTTACTTAGTATTTGGTTAGTCCTTCCACTATGTTTTTGATGTTGTTCTATCTCCTTACTGTAATAGCACACCTGCTTTGTGACAATTTTCCATAAGTTGTCATAGACAAGAATTAGTCTGGGATCTTCCTTTCCTGTAGCTAACTTCCTGCACTTACAAGAAAATGGAAATCTAGAAGAAAGTATTTGGTATTGGCCATAGCTGAAAAGTCCTGAACATAGTTAGGACATGTAGGATGACTCAGCCTGTATTAATAACAATCCCATCTGTCTCTTGTGGCATTGCTTGTTCTGTGGTAGAAATGAATCTTTGATTTACACCCAAGGAGAAAGTTTTTTTTCCCGATACTGCACTGATTTCCTGTCATGACCTACATGTGTACTCCACTGTCTTGAGCCTATTGCATCTGTCCTTCACCTCCCTCCAACCTAATCATTATTCTTCTCAGAGGAAGCTTCTCTTTTACCACTGTGTCAGAAGATTTCTTCTGCACCTTTTTGTCTTCAGGATACCTGTCCCCCTGCTTGTCAAAGCAGCAGTCACAACTGGCTTTGTTTCCATTCCTTGGCTTCCTTTGCAATTTTACTGCCTCTCTCTGTGCCTTGCAGTCTTGCCTGCAGTGTGTATCTGCATTTGATCTGTGAGGTGTGGCACAGTTCAACTCTTTTTGCCTTACACAGGAGTCTTTTGAAGATGCTTTGCAATAATTCTAGTTATGAAAATAATGTGCAAATTATTTCAATGAACAAACAAATAAAACACTTTCTATTTTTGATGTTTCCAGAAAAGAACAGATAAATGGAAACTTAACAGAATCCATGAGTGAATGTTGGCTATTTTTTTTTTTTCATGGATGAGTGGAGGGTCAGATCAGCTTCTCAGTTTGCAGTGGACAAAACATGCCTGGTAGCTCTGTAGCTGTAAAGGTTAAAAAGTGTCAGAGGAACATATCGCTCTTCTCATCATCCCTCCAAATTCTGCAGAAATCTCTCTATCAGATTTTATTGCTATTTTTTGTGGCAAATTGAGGTCACATTTCTGAGTGTTGTATAACATACACAAGCATGAATGAGGGCTCATGCTGCCTGCCAACCTTTGTGCCTAGTGGTAGTATAAGACCTGCTGTTGGTGCAACCTCCCACATGTACAAATTCCTCTTCAGGTTGGTTAGCAAATACTTACTTTTTTTCAGAAGAGAAGGATCATGATCTCAACTTCAGCACCCAGCTGCTGCATTGTCACTGTAACAACAGTGCTATTGTAACTGGAAGGAGGTTGATGATTTCCAGGGATTCATTGAGCAAGAAAGGCTCTGAAGTGTGTGAGTTCTGAAGAGAGTGTCAAATGACAATTCAACATAAAGGCACTCTCTTTACTTTTGGTAAAGTGAGAAAGAATAATAATATGATCTAATAAAAGGTATTATGCTTCGCCCCTACATACCTCGCTTCTCCAACAAAAAAATGGACTAGAACAACCTAATTTTGCCAAGATAGAAGTTTGGCAACTGCTGAATTGTTTCCAGTTGGACAAAAGGCAATTGGAAGTGTTGGTGGTAGTGGAAGGAAATAGAGAATAGCTGTTTACCCAGTCCTGGTGCTGTTAAAATTGATTAGCTTTCTTCTCCTTGCACCACCATTGTGCAGATCCGTACTTGTTCACATGTTTAAATGTTCAGGCGAGACTGCTTAAGACAAGGGTTATTCAGATATCTGTGTGTTTAATTGCATGCACAACTGCAACATTAAATATTCAGCAAAGAGCTCCTGCAGCTTTTGCATCCTTTCAAAGTGTACCCCAGTGAACCCCTACAGGCTGTGCAAACTGCAGTGACAGCCTTGCCAGTCAGGCACTATCTGCTTTAAAGGTCAAGCTGTCATGCCTTACATATCACATCTACAGTTTGAGCAGCCCCCTTTTCACATCTTCCAGCTTGCACCTGAGACATTCACCCACAGCCTCATATCTCACTCCTTCTTCATCATGTCACCTGCTTGAGAGGCTGAGACCTGGCAGGGGCAGAGGATGGTGGGTCAGGCTCCTCACTGAGACACTCTCCAAGAGAGGACGTGGGCCATATCTATCACTAAAAAATTAGTGTGCTACAAAAAACCTCAAAGTTAGCAATGGAAATCTTTGATTGAGTTTGTTGGTTGTTGGAGGAAAGAATTATCCTGGTTGTCACAGTATATCCTGCTGACTCAGTTGCTGACCCCACATTTATGCAACACCACAACACAGATATTTCACTTCTGAGAATAGTTTTTGTCATTAAGCTCTTTTTATGTTTTGAATTTATAATTCCAAGATGAAAGAATACCAGAATACCTTGCCACTGCCAACCACTTGCCCCTGCCCAGGTCATCATAATGTATAGGGAAGCTTGCAGAGGAAAGTGGAATTTGCTCTCTCTCTTTTTTTTTTTCCTGTGGTTTGAAATCTGCTGCATTTCTTTACTCTTTTCATATATTAGTTTTAAGTCTGTTTTCACCCCACACCCCCTTCCACATATCCTCTTGTGCCTTTTCAAGACAGCTTGACTGCAAGTGTGAAATACAGTGTGGGGAGTCCATACATTTCTTCCCTTGAAGTAACTCAAGAGTTTTGTTATTTTGCAGTAATTTTTGCCTAAGCTATTTACATAGCCTTTCCTAAGTGCAGATCTGGGCTGTTTGCTGGGAGATTCAAACTCACTTGAGCTGTCAGTCCCTACTTTCCTTCTTAGGGCAGTTACTTCAGTGCTACCACTGTGAACCTACACATGAGCGCAAACCAAACCAGGTTTGTGCTAAATGAAAATGCAGCCATTATGAAACTCCTTTTTCATTCCTCCACCTGATCCTCCAAGGAGAGCTTGAGCTATCAGCTATTTGGGAGACTGGAGCCATTGGTGGGGCACAGGGAGTCTCATCTTTGCATGCTGTGCACAGCAATGATATGAACCAGGACTCCCATAGGAAAAACTATTATTATTTAAAGAGCTATTGGCTGTCATTGCTCTGCCCTCTGCTGAAGTCTCTGCAGCTTTCTGATTGCCTGTCTGTTTGGCTGTACACTGATTTATTGTACTTACATAAGTAGGATGACCAATGTGTTTTCTAAATAGTAGTTCAACACCCAATTGTAAACTCCCCTCTTGTTCTACAGGAGACTTTGGGTGTTGTTTTCTTTCCCATATATATCATGAATTGCCTTTTTTGTCTTGGGCTTCAAGGGAGTAACCAGTAAGGAAGTTTTGCTTTGCTTATGTATCAGTAGTTGCTTATTGCTATGCAAAGGATTGTGTTTCAGATCCTGTTTGGATTATTGAGCTGCTTTCCACATGCAGCTCCAGAGCTGCAGCCTCACTGGGATCTCTTCCTAGAAGAGGCTAGGAGAGTGCATCTGGAATCACCATGTCCAGTTTTGCAGTTTTGTCCCCTCAGTGCAACAAAGACATCAGCAAAATGGAACAAGGTCGTCTGGGAGGATGACAACCAACATAGTCAGGGAGCTGGAGAGCAAAATGTAAAAGAAAAGGCTGAGAGACTGGATTTGTTCAGTCGAGAGAAGAGAAGGCAAAGGGGGACTTTACTGGTCTTTTAACCCATCTAAAGGGGGTTGTAAAGAAGATGGAGCTGGGTTTCTTTCAGAGGTGCACAATACTAGGACAGGAAGCCAAGGATACAAGTTGCTGCAAGAAAAATTACTCTTCATGAAATAAAATAAATTCTCCAGGAAGATGGTGCAGCATTGAAACAGGACCCAGATAGCAAGTGGATCACTACTCCTAGAGAAATTAAAAATTCAAGTGGACAAAGCCATGAGCATCTTGCTGTAGCTTTGAAGTTGCCCTGCTGAGAGCAGGGGTTGATGCAGACAGCATCCTTTAGTCCTTCACAAGGTGATTTCTGTGATTCTGCCTTCTGTTCTTGTCTCCCAGAGTAGCACTGGGGAGAGGAGAGGAACCTCACTGTTTTGGTTTGAGCTAAAGTAGAATCAGTTTTCTGACTTTAGCTAAGCCTCATCTAAGTAACTCCATTTTCTGAAAGTCAACAATGTTTTTCAGACAGTGTTTCTGCCTGGAATTGATAACACAGGACATTGGTATGCAGAAAGGCCAATGCTTATACTTATTCCTATAGAAACCAAAGCTATCCTCAAGCTGGTGGAGTGCCTTCAGTCAAAGAGGCAAAAAATGTTGCACTTGCAGGGAGATGCAGACAGGACAGGTGACCCTGAACAGAGTATTCCATCCCACGTGTGCCATACTCAGTATAAAACTGAGAGATCATGAGTGTCTTGCTCTTTTCTTTGATGGCTGACTTCCATTGAGGACCTTGTCTGTCTGTTTGCCCCTGATCCTGGATTCGTGCATCCTGAATCCAGTTCCTGAACCCAGTTCCCTCCTAGCCATGGATCCTTTCTCTTGTGCCTGCTTTGCAGCATTTGTGGGGTGGAGTGGGGTGGAGGAGTGATTTAATATATTTATGTAAAATTATTATTTCATTAAGACTGTAGTTTTAGTTCCCAACCACAAAGTCTTTTTCTTCTCACTTACCTTTCCCCTTTTTCTGGGAATGAGGGGGAAGGGAACTAGGAGCCCAGCTGCTTGGTTTTATCTTCTGAAATTTGCTAGGCCAGGGCTAAACCATGACAACTTTCAGTGCCCTACGTGAGGCAGTGATACCCATGACACTAAACTGTGACACTTGTCCAGTTCTTCTTTTCATGACTGCCTGCTGTATAAGACTGATGGAAAAGGAGATCTTGAGAGGAGGACAAACGTGATTCCCTGTCCCCTTTAACATTATCTGATATGATTGTCTTTGACATTTGGCCAGAAATTTTCCTGTAGGGAAAAAGAGAAATTGGGACATGCTGTGCACCTTCAGAAGTCTTGGGCAAGTGGTCTGATGCCTGTGAAGACTCTGTTAAGCTGACCTGAGGTAGAGCCAAGCAAGTTGTGGGGAAAAAAAGCAACAGGTCAAACAAACTTCTAAGGAAGTTCTCCCAGTTGTGAGTTATGGGGAGAGGAGGGGGATTTATTTATTGAATAAATCACTGTCTTGTGTTGTCTCTGTGTTTGTCTGTGGTTTTATCTATTAAATGGATCCATTAGGAGAATCAAAATGCTCCCCAGAGTCATCTAGAATGAAAATACTTTCCCTTATGTCCTAGATACTTCTAACCACCAGAAACAATTTCCTGTATCTCAGAGGTATTTACTATACACAGCAAGTAAGTGATGGCCTAGGACAGCTGAGTGGTGCCATCCTAAATCTCTGCTTTGTCACGCATGAAGAGTTAGAATAAATACAATAAATTGTGGTGTGTTGGTAATTGGAAAAGCAATGAAGCAAGATCCAAAAGAAGAATAGGCTGTTTTGAACAGCTCACAGTCAGCTCTGATCAGAAAGCCATGGCAGTCTAGTGGCCAGTCTGTCCCTTCATGTGAAAGAGGCTGCAGGGTTTGGTCCAGCCCCTCGCCAGAAGCATTTGTTAAGTACAAAAGGTCTACAACCAGTGTGCCTAGAGGCAGCTTCAGCAGCTTCTGTTTCCTGCCTTTAAGTGCTTCGTATAGATCTTGATTGAAATGTATTGTTGGAAGTGACTTGGGGGATCTTGGCTGTAGTATGAGATGGATACAAGTATAGTACGTAATCTTACTCTTCTTTCTTACCACACCGCAAGCAGAGTTAGTGGGAGTATTTCATTCAGTGACAATGGGATTAATAAACATTCCTCCCTCAGTCAAAATTTGCATGAAATTCTTTTTACTTAGCAGACATTTTTCTGCTTCTTCACTCTGATGGGACCACAAGCCAGACTGAGAGTAGAGGCCAATCTGTCCATGCCTATGCCTTATAAGCTCATCCAAAAAGTCAGGTTAAGCCCAAAAATCCAGGTTGTTTTAGTATTCTAACTAAAACAATTAACCAACATAAGTAACATGGATAAGGCAAAAAAAGAATTAAAGGGCTTTACAAAGAAGTATTCACTGATTACTGTGTATTTAGCACTCTATTTCCCTCAAAGTGCAGCTTCAAACCCATCATTATGTCCCATCTCTTTCCAGAAGCTTGCTCTTCTTGCAGGCTTAAATCTCCCATCCTCTTGGAGCCAGTTGTGTAATCACCCCACATGGAGCCACATCCCTCCCATATCTCCAGCCAGCCTCCACCCAAAGCAACATCACACAGTTGCAAATAAAGATATAAATCCATCCATGTCATGAAAACAAAACCTGCCTTTTTTCTCACAGATAGGTTGGGTTTGCTGCTTGTCGTCCTATAGATAAGACATTTTCTGATTGTGTCAGTGCAGGTTCCCTGTTTTTTGCCGGTATCTGCGCTATGGATGCTGCTGGCAGGACGGTAGCATTGCAGAGTACTGCTGAGGCATTGCTGGTGTAATCAGATGGCATCTACAGGCTGTGCTGAGCCCCCTCGGTGCACATGGTGGCTGCTCTGCCTGGCACTGGCTTACGCATATACAGCTAGGACTGTCTCATAGGCATAGCCTGCTGTAGCTCTCAGGTGAGAAGAGCTTTTCCAGGGCACCACAGGCGGGGGGGATTTAAGAAATTATTCTGTTTGTTGAGAGTGCTTCAGACAAATTTGTGATGGGATGTGGAGTGTGAAAATTTGATCTGCGGCAGCAGTGCAACATTTGTCTGCTCCTGTGCCTGTTTCCTCTACTGGTCAAAATCTTTTCAGACAAGGGACATATTTCAACATGAAATTTAAAAACTCAGGGAGATAGAGAGAGAAAAATCTTTCTCTCTTTCCCATCCTTCCCACAGCTCACATTGACAGCTGACCTATCCTTATTCAGGCTTGTAAAGGACAAACAGCCCTATGGTCAGCCAATATCTCTTTCAAAGTCCAGTCAGAGAATCCAGGTTTGAGATACTGCCTTCCTTGTACTGCCAAAACCTTGCAGGGCTCTGCAGCCTCATTTAAGAAATATGAAGCTGTGACCATCTTTATTCATCAGTGACTGTATGGGATTTATTTTTTCCTTTTCCTGCCTTGACACCATGTTGATGCACGCACACACACAGACACGCACACAGTTGGCAAGTCGAAAAGCATGCAGGCTACAGCAAGCATTTAATGTAATACTTTTATAGGATTAAATATTTGAGCAGTTCCATTAATCTTGCAGTTAGCTGCACCAAACTACATTACCCTCACCAGTGACAGCTGGAGGAAGATATGCCCAACCACACTGCTAACATGTTTACCCCCCCTTCCCACCTTGGAGTCCCTGGTAATCCAATCTGGGGAGCTTTTTACAGAGCCAACATTCCTCACTGGATGCTGCTCTGTCCTTAACATCCTTTGCAAATTACTTATTGAAAGAGATTCTCTATTCTCTCTTATTGCTTCCCTTCCTTTCACTTCCAGTGGGCAAGAAGACAGGCTGCGATCTGATTAGCAAACCGTGCAGAGCATGAAACAGGAGAGAGAGAATGCAGCTTTATGGTCCAGGCAGAGGGGATTCAGCTACTCACCTACTATTTCTCCATGTCTGTCTGCTTCCAAATGGGATGTAAATTAATGCTTTTTCGTATCATGGCTTGAGATGTGAGTTACAGGCCCTTTCTACCTTAGCTGGATTCTACCCAGCTTCCCCACCAGTGAGGATGTGGTGGTACATTCAGCTGAGAGGTGCTGAGTGCTGCACTAATTTTCACAGCCTGGGGTTCTGGTTCAGATCCATTCAGCATAGCTTTCCTTTCCCTGATTCCTCTGTCATGAAAGAGGAGACAGCACTGGATGTGAGAGGTGGTTACAGTTCCCCAGCCACTCTCTATCCTATTGCAGGACAAGGGCAGGGTATCTCTGCTGAAATGAATGATATGTGAGTAAAGTAAACTTGACACAGGTGGGAAAAGGAGAATCAGGCTAAAGGTTTGTGTGTAAAGTATAATCATCTGGCAGTTTCTGCAGGCTGCATAATGAACCTGCTCAATGTAAAAATAATGTGGTTTCTTGTGATTCTGGAACGCCTCCTCATTAAAATGGTATGCTTGCCTTTCTTTAAAAAGTGACATATGGGAACAGGCATATTGCATCATATTAAAAAGCAGAGAAAAATTGCAAGCACCATCTCACATTGCTAGGTACAGCAAGCACTGTTGGCATCCCTAATATGAAAGTTTTTAATTTGATAGTTTATATTCCATTAGCAGCCCTCATCTATCAAACCTGAAGTGCATAAATGTAGCATGGCATACAGTACTTTGAATTTGCAAAGACAGTGCTATGACGTGCATAACAAAAATATTTCTAGAGGCTCTAAAAAGCCATTTTCAACATGGTTTTGTATTTGCCAGAATAAAAAGGAAACTGGAAGTGAATGGGCTGTACCAATATTATGAGAAACCATTACACAGGGTTAAATTTCACAGACTCACCACAAACATCTGCCTGTTTACCTACTGACCAAATGATTGCTTATCTAATGGTCCATCTAGTCTTTTATTGTACTGCTTCCAAAAATATCACTGGCACTTGTTTAAGAGGCAAGGAAGAAAGTAGTGTCTGCAAACACATTTTCCTGGAGGGAAGCTACTTCCTGATGTTTCAGACTGTGATCAGCATAATATCAAACATTCATGTCCTTAGTTTGTTGAATATTCTAGTCAAAATTTTCAAATACTTAGAGGTTTATAAAGATACCTATGCTGGGGTCTAAAATAGGAAATCCCATAAAAGATAATGAATTTTTAGCTGCCAGATGTTGAGTGTTCTCTGAAAATTAAGCTCCTTTTAAGGGAGGGCACCAAAAAGCCTGCTGCTGTAAAATCACTGCATGTTTTGGAAAATGCTGGCTACTGCTTTTGGAGATGATTAATAATCTTTTGGGATGAGCAAAAAATGTTACATCTCCTTTTATTTGTGTGCAGAAGTCCATTGGTTCAGACAGCTATTGTGGATAATTAAAAGGATTACACATAAGGTTAGTAGTCCCTGTTACATATTTGATATTGCATATAATAGGGGACATTCTACTGGCCCATTTAACACTATTAGTCAATAACAAACACAAGCAGTGTGAATGAAATGAAAGCAAGCAAAGAAACCCCAACCTAACACAACTATTTGTCTTGGTAGTATACAGTTGTCTGGTGAGACTCTCTTGCAAAAAGCTACACAGGCAAGGTCAGACTTTAATAAAGGACATATACTCTGTGACTACTTGAGTTGTACAAGATAAAGCAAAAGTAATCACACGTGATTCAAGATAAAAACCTGTTTCCATAGAGCTCCCAACCCTTTCTTCCTCTGCTTTGTGTATAGCAAGCATTGCATCAAGACTGACCTGTCATTAGACAACACTTTGACCATTCTCTGATTTAGCTACACAATAGCTTATCTTTGAAGGGAGATTTCGTTCTTTTTGCTATGGATAGCATGAAGGTCTCTAACTCTTACGCGTCCTCAGTAGTAAATTGAATTAATTTTACACTGGGATGGTAGGTGCAGTGTGAGGAGGGATCATTCAATCATTTCTTGACAACTCCGAACAATTGCTCTGTAGTCTAACCTGATATGAAGAAGTAATGCCTTAAACTCTCTCATAATTTTATTCCTGTCTCACAGTGGTGGTGTCTGTGGAGATATACACACTCTGGTGGCCTCACATGAATGTGGACTGCTTAGTAACGCTTCAGATGGCAAACTAAGTGAGAGAACTCTGTCTTGCTGCCTTCTGACGCAGCTGGGGACGAGACCTCTCTTTGAGACATCAGGAACTGTGAATCTCCTGAGATTGACTGGGAAGCAGGAGCTGCCCTAAACACTTGAGAAAGTGCCCAGCTATAAGTCAAGATTTTGGAATGCTCCAGATGACAGGTCTTTCCATAGTGCACTTCAATGATCTTCACTGCACAGTGCTTCAGGGCTCGTGCTATACCAAGCCTGGTGTCTGCAGAAGAGCTATGGAAAAACCTTTGGTTCAAGTATTCACTGATATCTGGGGCCAGGTAAGAAGGCTGGGATTTGCACTTGTATTTGATGTTCTTCCATGTCTCTTGCATTTGGTTAAAATGGAACGTCTCCCTGCATATGAGAATTCTTACACAGGAAGTAGGCAATTGAGTCAAATACAGTCTGTGCCTCAGAGTGGAGATTTGTCCGCACCCTCAAAGCACCTTCTGTGTCCTCATCCCTGCTCAGTGGAAAGGAGCAAACAAGATGTACCACCCCCTCCACCCCCAACAAATCACCAAGAGAAACATAACCATTGTGATTAGCAGAAATTCTGCAAGAAATACTCAAAATGACAGCACACAAATCCCAAAATTTGTTGTTTAAGGTAGTACTACAGATGCAAGTACAGAGAGCAGATGCTTTGAGACTGGCTGGGAAGTCAAACAAAACCAGTGGCATTGTGCTAGTTTAGAGCCACCTGGTAGAGCTTGAACACCTTGAATTGTGAAACTTGTAGCCCCTTCCAGCAGTCATCATGAAACGCCTACACATGCAAAGAGGCTGAATCCTTCACAACTCAAGTTGATAACCTCACATCAAATGCACTCACAGATCCCTAAAGGAAGCTCCTCATGAGCTAAGGATGACAGGACATCTGCCAAGAGCCATATGTTCAAAGTAAACTCATTCATGCTTGCATCTCTTCAGAGTGGGATTTCAGCCCTTTGTGCAGGGATTTGAAGTCTGTTTTGGGGAATCATTAAATCCTTCACTCACCATTTCTTCTTCATAATATGCCAATCCTGGTATTGTTCACACATGTAGTGAAGCACTGCCAACTCCTCACCTTCCCCAGAAGCCTTTTGTTCTAGTCTCCGTCCCTGGAGGTTTCACATGCAATATCCAGCTACAGTCAATACCACAGTTTGTTTTGATAGCTTCAGTCTGTTTGCATCTCTCCAGTGTTTGTATTTAGTGAAATACTTCCACCGTATGCTATGTGCCTAGTTGCAATCCATTCTTATGTCACTTCTTCCATGCAATGTGCACTATTGTACTTGCTTCTTTTCCTGCAGTATTGTGCCATAGATGAAGATAGTTTCCGATGAGTCTTCTTCTGGAAAAGGCAAATCATGGTGTTTTAGCTTGCAACTTCTACTCCATTTTTGTCTCACCTGTGGACTTCAGAGATAAATTGCCTCTGCCATCTCCTTCAGGATGTCCTCAAAAGGGCACTGAAGTCCTTTACCTTCACTCTTGGAAATTCAGTTTTTGGAAAAAACAGGTTCTCCAACACAGTGCACTGGGTTGTAGCTGGAGTGTGGCAGGTTGGAAGTGGAGTCTTCACAATGCTTATGTGTGAAGGGAAAACACATTTCTGGAAGGAGACAGCTAACACCTTTTTAGGTCAACTACCTCCTGCAGAACTTAATGCCTCTGAGGCTGAAGATGCCCTTTAACTCTTCTTCCTGGGCCCTGAGCCCAGAGACAGGCCAGCAGTATTAGGTAACATCTTTAAAGACATCCATCTTTAAATGAGGTTGCACAGCCCTAAGCATTATAGCCCTATGATTCTCCCTGCTAGGCACATCCCATGAAGACCAAAGCTTGCAGCTTAGGGCTGGTGTTGGCCCACGTCTCTTCTGAGTGGTGGCAGCAGGCAGTGTGAGACTCTGCTCCTATTTTACAGTACATTAGTGTTCCTGCCTGTGAGTTTTGGGGTCCTGCAGGCTGGTGCTGGAGCCCCGTACCTTTGCTGGTGGCTGCTTCTGGTAAAACCAACTGCTTCATTTCATGCAAAATAAAAGCAAGAACAAGTTGGCTCAAGACCAAACTGGGATGTGAAAACCGAAACAAAATACAGAAGGCAACAGTTTTAAAAGAAGTTCATTAAACTGGCCTAAAAATCACAACACTTGGACTACCCGCTGCTGTATTAAATAGCCATAAAGAGAACTGTGGGCATTGTATGGTTGAAGATATCATGACACAAACGCATTCAAGTAATTGTACTTATACTTGTACATATATGGATTACAAACCTTTGAACTCACACATATGTACATGTTAATATATATGAACTGCATTTTTATAGAATTCTGTTATACTACAGTAAAGCAGGTGAGCTTCTTTATTGAAATCAGCACATGTGAGATTTTTCAGAGCAGAAAAACAAAAGAACAAAGCCCTGCAACCTCACACTGCCCAAGCGTGGTTTCTAATTACAGTGACTGTTACAGATCACCACTGCTGAGATGCAAAAGAGAAAAGCTGAAAGATGATGGCAGAATTGCCAGCAGCTTTCAAAGCAACCAGTGGACTGCTAATGCAGAATTTGGAAAGCTTGAGTACTGAAAGCCTCAGCGCACAAGAGACAAACAGAAATAGAGAAGGGAGGAGACTGCACTGGCCTGTGACATAGTCCTTGACAAGAAGCCAAAATGAAAACTTTTCAGCTACTTTTAGTCATTAACTAACAAAGAAGTGAATAACCTGAAATTTGAGCTGCTGGCAGACCTATGAATAGTTATAAGGATTTTTGTGAAGGGAAGACAATGAATAATCAGAAAAATGTATTTGATATTCATTCAATAGTTTGCTGAAACATACATACCGTGAACCAGAATAGACATGATCTCAACTATTTCAAAATAAATCTCAGTTTCAATGCACACAGGGAACTGTTGAATCAGAATCCAGATGACTGAGCCTTTTTTTTGCCATACTTTTATACTGGTTATTTATTGTATTTACTCTTTAGAGTTATTGCAACACAGTGGAGTGGAGAATGAGTCTTAGTACATTAGCTATTTACAGAAGAGAAACCATTCAATGTTAGCTAATACTTCAGCAAGAACTGTGATAGAGACTAGTAATACCATTCCAGAGTCAAACTGCAACTAATGTTACCTGTTTCTATTGTATATTAACCTTTAACTAGCACTTTAACTAGCACTAGAACTTTGCAAAGCTGTCCCTTGGTGTCAAAGTTATGCAAAGGCATGATAGTTTTCAGTCTAAAGCATCTCAACAGAGTTTAACACAGATGTATATAAACTGCATGAAGGCAGGTACCCAGAGGAACACTGACTTTAGGCCAAAAAAGGATTCAGCTTCCTTAGTTTCTGCCATTGAAAAATTAGTCAGAGGTCATAATCTAATCTTGTGTAGACATGCAACAACCTATACAAAATGGACCTCCTGAAGTGATTTTTTTTCTTTCTCAGCCAGGTTATTCAGGGAGTTGTCTAACTTCCAAACGGTTGAAGTTAAGAAAGATGATTGGCACTCTTAACGAATTTGAATTTTGAGGCATTCTGCAAGGGGAAGGCAGACAAAAGATGGATAAAAGAGGCAAGGAATCTCAAGAAGAGGCATGGGATTAGACTGACCCCAGACCTGGTGAGACTCTGAGGTTTAAACTTACAGTAGGTCTTTAAGACAAGCATTATATAGTTCTATATCATTCGTTGCAATCTAAAAATGGGATGAAAACATTGCACTGAAAGCTGAAAGCTCTACCTCATCAGGGGTGTCACAAGTGGGCCAGAAATGAGACCTAGAATTTGTGGCTGTTTTTTCCACACCAGTTTATTTTAGACTTATAGTGTATTCAGGCTGGGATGGGGACTGGTGACTGTTCAAAAATTTTTATTTAAGTTAAGTACATCTATCTATCAAAAAGAAGTGCATCTCTTAAAGAACGTGATGGAAAACACATGCAAAGGGAAAACCCTTGTGCCAGTGGAACCTCCTTCACTGAGTTCTGCAACCCTGCACACAATTTGTGTCAGTGTAAAATCAAGATCAGACACTATAATTGCTGAATTGCAAAATCAATGTCTAAAGACACAACACAGGCATTATAAGAACTCTGGGACAGAAAACTAAGAAGAACCTAAAAGAAATCAAGAGCTAAGGTAGATTCTATTAAAATATATTTTTTCATCAGAAAATCAGATAATTAAACCTTTTCCACCCACAACAGAAGTGTTGTCTTCCATAGAAAATTGTGTTTTTATTGAAATAGAAAGAACCAAGCTGAAATTCTTCTACGAAGAAATCTCCAGCTGGGTAAGGGGAAGAGGCTTTTTATGTCAAGGAGGAGTAGCACTGGAAGGTGCTATCTGGGGAAGATGACTATTTGACCTCTGCAGGTTGCCCTTTCAGCACAGAAGAGGAACAGGCACATCCTCAAGTGCTTCATTGAAAGAAAAAGCAGACTGCATTACCACCTCCCAGTAACTTGCTTTCCACTACCATTTTTTAAATTAAAATGTTGTGCTCTTTTCTACTTCATGTGTCTTGTCAAGGACCTTTCACCTTACCTAGAAATAGCATGCAATGTTATGTTTTCATAAAAATAAATGAAATAGTTTGCTGCTGCTGGTTAAACACTGTCAATATATCTCCCTGGCCTCCAGATTTTTGCTGAAAGCAGCCTTTATTGCTGGGAACTAGCATGATTTTGGGAATCTTTGGTACAATTGCTATAAAGCATATTACATGTTTCAGATGTTAAGGAGCAATTCTTCCTCTACAAAAGGGCCTTTGTGGTATGTCATTGAGGATTTCACATAGACAGGGAGCAGCGAAGTTTATATGTGCTGAGTGTGTTGGTGCAGTGATTGTTTAGCTGGATCCATGGGCTGAAATCTTTGCTGACGTCCTTCACTGACACCAGCTGTATCAAAGCATGCATTATTTCAGGTAGTATCAGAGTGCTTTCTGAACAGTGACTAAGGCCTCCCCTGGATGCAGGTTGCCAAGTTCCTCAGTTTTCTTGACATCTACTCCACACATAATACTTCTCTAAGGACAGCTTGTAACATCTGGCCTTGAACTATATACCTCCTTGAAAACCTGCCAGCCCCCAGCCAGCTGCCTGTGGAAGTGCCAGTTCTTGTCATGATAATGTCATTGATCTAACCAGCTGCAATATAACTCCTTCTAAACTATAACAGTGTTCTTTCCTTTTCATCCAGGATGCACCCTATATTCTGGTGCACTGGTATTTTCTGCATTTTTTGTCTTACTTGCAGCTAGATTGGAGAACCTAAAATAACAAACTGACATTTTTGCAATTTGCTTTCCTTGAATCTCATGCATTATGATGTTCATTGCTATTTGTACTGTTTTTTAGGCTCATTTCAATGATAGAAATGAAGACATGTAAAAAGTAGATAGACATATATAAAAAAATTGTTAATATAAGCAACTTTCACACTCAGGGTCATTATCATAAAATGACATATATTTTTGCCAATATTGTTTGCACAATATCACAAACTAGTGATTCTCTGTGGACCGAAGTATCACTTCACTTTCTGAGTGTAAGAACTTGAAGCAGATTGAATAGCTGATTCCCAGAATTTTTCTGTATATATAACAGTTGATATGCATTCATTTTGACTGGTTTCTCTTCACAGTCACTTGTATCTGGAGCTGCTTATAAGAGTAATGGCAATATATTGGAAGCCTATCTCTTTCTCCTCCCATATTGCCATTCAGAATAGGAACCAACAGACTGCAATTAGTAAAGACAAGGCAACTTCCCAGCCTTATATTGAACAATTGGGGGGACACAAAATTTCTGGCAAAAAATACTCTTTATTTCCTGACCTCACAGACATGACACAAACAAAGTAGTAAAATTTACTCTCTGGTCTTTTGACACTCCTCACTGTTAATGGTTCTGCTTTATAACCTTTTTGAGTAGAGTCAGCATTTATACTTGAGCTGATAAAGGTTCTTTTTGTGCTATTGGTGAAAAGTAAGATAAATTAATCGGAGTTTATCCAAGCCTTGGCTTTTCTAGGTATCTCCAGGATTTTTATTTTCTGTAGAGGACATGGGGATTGTGGTGGCTTCCAATGGAGAGCAGGAAGAGAGGGCCACTCAGGGAGGAATCATGATTTGGTCAAGGAGAAACTTCCTAATCCCCCCTCTACCGCACCAAATGTGCTGACTACATTTCCCTATGTCTCTATTCTTTGGAGTGCATCTAGAGGGCAAGGAGGTACTTACAGGCTGAGAACAGCACAGAAGTTCCTGCCCTCTGGTTATCCTGGTGTGCAGCTGCAAAATCCTTACCAGGAGCAGGGATGTGGAAGGGACAGTAATGTACACCATAAGGACAGTAAAGGCTGATGTATAGATACAAGAAAGGCCAGGATAGTAAGACAGGTAATGGCTTTCATTGTTTTAGTCTATTTCATTACTAAAAATGGATAAACTGTCTGATATTAATCAGTCACAAAACAACTACCTAAATAATTGGCTGCACAAACCATTATGCCCTTGTACTTTTTCATCCAGCATTTGCCTGAAACTTTTGCTTTATAGATCTGGAGATGTACCAGTTTTATAAAGAGGAGAAATTACCGAGGGAATATCTCCTACTGGGATGCCTTTCAGTAAGTGGGTTTGCATTTCTCACAGTAGCTACCAACTAATTCTGCAATTTGCTGCCTCATTTCATTTTCCCAGCTTAGTAGAATGTAATCAATAAAATCCTGCAGTCCCATAAACAAAAAGTGCAGACAATGTACCTATCTAGGCCTGTGGAATTTACTTTTAACTATGGATTTCATTATATTGTAATTTCCTTACTTCTCTGCTATGGGTGACACTGGATTAATCTGTCCCTGTTTCTTAGAATTTAGTATGGAAAGCTTTAACAAGAAAATAACAGTTTTCTAATGCATATAGCTAGTAAAATTATGTGCTGTACTTCAACTGTGTTTTTCTTAAACACTTTATTCTTGTGTCCTTTTATCTTACTTTTTTTGGGCTCAAGAGTGATAGTCTATATGGCGGTGAATTTTGAGATCCTTCTGGAAAGCAATAATTTATACTTTTCCCCTGCCATTTCTTTTCCTGTTTATAACCCTGCTTTAATATATTCAAACATTTTAATGCATTTACAATATTTTTACAAGATTCTTCCTGAATAAGGTACTGTTTGCTTAATTATACTATATGCACCTTGGCTTTAGCAAGAGAAATAAAAGTAACATCCAGGTAAGGAAAATATTAGGTGGTGTGCTCTTATTAGGGCAAGTAGTCTTGCATATGTTGACCTAACATAGCTAATAAAACTGACACACAATTCAGATAGTAAACATAGGGTTCACATATTATCAAGAGAATGAAGAAGCATTCACGGTAGTCCAAAATATGCAAAACAAGATGCATGGGATTATTAAAAATCATAACTTTCCTGTGTAATGAGTATTACTATTATAGAGAAACTAAAATCTGAACTCATGTTCCCAATAAATAGACATATAAAAAGGGTGTGGTTCTCAGCCTAGACTGGTTAGGTAAGTTATTTAAAAATATTGATGTGAACTGAAAGCAGTGAATAGCTGGATAATACCATAAAACATCTTTTCAAGGCATGTCAGAAACAGTCTGATTTCAAAAGCTATGAGAAAATTTGATCTGTTTTCCTGAAAAATGAAATCACTTAATGTAGATGCCTAAGTAGGGATGTAGGTTCTGCATATAGATATCTTCATTAAGAAGTTAAGTTTGAAATTCTGTTACTGTTCTTTCAGAGAAGATTTTTGCTGAAGACCTGGACTTGTATAAAATACCTATATGACACGTAAAAACCCCACATATCCTATCCAGTCATCACTGTGTCTTGTGAAAGCTATTATTTAATTCTAAATAATACATTGTTTTTACCTTGGTCTTTAAATAAATCATTTTGGAATGTGAATGTAAAGTAGAAGTCAGTGACGCTTGATTTTCATAGCCATAGCACAGAGGTTACCTGATCTAACTCCATAAGATGTTTGAACTTTGTGCATTTAAAACATCAGCAGTGTGAATTCCACAGCACGATTAACAGAAAGTAAGTTGTTATTTAAGATGGGAAAGAGCCTGGATTTAAAACACTTGTTTACTCTTTTCAATATGAAATAATGAGCTTATATTCTCTCTTTTTTACTGCAGTATAAAGGCAGAGTAACCAATAAAAATTAATCCCACAATGCTGGTCAAATCCCCAATACTGTCAGATACATTGTCATTGAAACCAAAAGGGTTAAGAGACTGTTGATAACAGGACCTTCACCATTCAAGACGGTCTTACCTAGTCTTTATACTTTTCATGTAGAATAGGCTTCTGTTCTTCCACACCTACCAAATAAAACTTTATTTTATGCTCATCTCACTATATAATATGCAACAAGCTAGTTTACTAGTCTAAGTTTATAAATGTATTGAGGTATAACACAGTGAAGGGAACTGTAGCTTGTTTGGTTTAGAGACGAGATTATGTAAATTGCCAGTCATCTTCAATAATTTAGGCTGATATGACATTATGATGAAAACTGAATAAGCTGCCTGCAGCTGTGGCTTTGCCTTCTGCACTTATGATCTAGAATTAAGACTTTGCTGGAAATTATTTAGTGGACTTCACTATGATGGACAAAGCTTATCACATGGATATTATTAATAGTCTATTAACAAACATGTGGTGTTAGCTGAGAAGAAAAAAACAATTTATCTGACAGGAGGCAAACAAGCTTAAAAGCTCTTGCACCCTTTGCAGTGAAATAAATGTGACAAGCTTACTATGAACACAAAAGATCGAAACATTAGCAAGACAACAACCATTAAGCTATTAATAGTTTTCCATTTTATTGGCTAGGGTTTTATGCAGCACAACACAATTCATTACATCTTTCCTGATACATCTCAAGCTGGATCCTGAAATGCTTTTCAGTGTGAAATAAAACAACATAGTAGACACTATAAATTATGGGAAATAATGGTGTGAAGGATGTTGGATGGTGAATAATTTAGAAAGACTACAACAGAGCAAGGTGGGGGCAGTGCTGGAGTCAAAAAATAAAAAAAAAGAGAAGTTTTAACAGGAGATAAGAAGAGTTAATGGAAGGTACAGACTCAGGAAGCTATTTCACATAGCTTAAAAAGAAGTTTCTAGACCAGGAGTGGACTAATTCAGGTAGAACAGACAAATTGTGACTGAGGTGGGAATAGTCTAACTAGTGGTCCATAGCAGTCCAAGAAATTTTGAAACAAAATGGTCTTTGGAACAGAACCTTAGCATGAGTGGGGAATTTAATTCATTTCTCCATGTGTCTCCAGGGAAGGCAAGAGAGAAAAGTGTCATGCTTCTCCAGCTGTGGAAGGGGTCACATTTCAGTCTGGAGTAGGCTCCCAGCAGCACTGCCCAATCACTCCCTCCAGCCTTGGCTGAGGGTTTTGCCAGCAAATTATACATCCTGAGAAACAATGTTATGTTATGCTATAGATAAACTTATGCTGCCCTGAGCTCCAGAGCTGCTGCTGAATAAAGAGGCACAGGAACACTTCGGGGTGAATAATGAGCTATTAGAGATAGCTGATGTGCTGGCCTCTTGAATGTAAAGCAGGGGACTGCCATGACATGTTTACTGTCACCACCAGAGGGACAGTCTGGGGTGCCATTGTGAAGTATAATCAATAATAAAGGATTAATTAATGGCTTTTAAATAGGCTGAGTTCAGTATGTGGTGGTAAGGATGCGAATGGAGCAATTATTAAAAAATAATGTGTTCTTGGTCATAGAACTGATATATACTCCAAAGTGCTCTTCCATTAAAAAGTAGCCACAGTTCACTTGCACACTGCCTTTCTGGTTTTAATATCCAATAAATGATGGCTGTGCCCATGTTTCTCATTCTCCCTGAAAGCATTTAGTTGCCATTTAGCACTTGTGGGCATACTGGCAGAGCATGTTTTCTTGAGTGTCTGGAGACACTGATTCAAATGCCTAAGATGTAGTCTCAGGTCTCATCTCTCCCTCCCTTCTCTAGCCTCTCATCTCCAGCTTTTACACTGTCAGTCAACATAGCACAAACTAGGAATTAGGAGATTTAGCCTTTCTGCCATTTGCCTCATCTCCGGTCTTCAGCAGATCAGACAGACATATGCTTAAGAGTTACTCCATTGTTAAAATTGAGGAAATGATGCAATCACCCACCTGCACAGAACATTTTGATATCTAAGGATGAAGAATGTTATCATTAATTTTTGTTTCGGAAAGCTTTGCAGACCTGAAGAGCTTGATTTGAGCAGCAGAACATTAAATCCTGTTTTTCTATAAAGTAAAAGGGAAGACAAAGCACAGACAGTTGATTCAATTTAGGCCCCCCTGGTACTGGAGTTGCAATTTACACCAACAGAGAGTTATGTCTACTTCACTGTGATGGCAGTAGGGGCACAGATTCGCAGCTGTGGCCATGATTTTCAGGTAAAGATTGATAGTGAAATATTTTTTAATACCAGTACTTGAAATTCACTGTGCACACTAAAGAGAAGGTAAGATAATTTCTCAGTAAAGAAACTGCTTCTGCAAGGAAGGAGGTTGGTTCCTGCAAGCTGATGCCAACTAGGTTCATCAGAGGATGTGAACAGAGCCACTGGTTGACCAGAATCTGTGAATCCTTTGCTCCCTCTAGCTTGCTCTAGGCTGATTGTCAGAACAGTTATGCTGGAGGCAGGGACCAAACACAAACTTCCCCAGGCAGAGGAGGGAACTCAGTTCCTCTCTCCAAGACAGTAAAAAAATGCCTGAGCTGTCAGATGCCACAGTGTTCTGGGACAGAGTTCTTTGCCCCTCTGGTGCAAGCTGTTCTGCTTCTGCATGACTTGATTAAACATTCCCTGTCCCAACATAGCTCTACAGGGCATGTACACTTACAGGAAGAAAGGCAGTTTCCATCCATTGCTCAGAAAAGGACTTAGGAAATAAAGCTACAAGTATAAGAGAATTCAGGTCAGTTCAGGTTGGGGAATTGCAAAACCAGAGGTGTGCCTCAGTGCAGGCTGAAGACAAATGTGGGGTGTTTGAGAGCAGAATGGAGACCTCAGCTTCTTCTACTCAATTACTCTGATGAGAAAATCCCGAGATAGCAGCTGTGTTGATACTCCCTGTATGATAGTAGGCTTTTTGTTTGGACTCTGGAGCCTTTCCAGCAGCAGGGAACTTAAGCCCACTGTGGGGCTTACTTCTAAAATTGAGTAAAGATGCAAGATTGTCACTGCTTCTACAAAGTATACTGTTTTCCTGATTTTCCATTCATCATCTTACCAATGGGTTTTCTTCTTAATTTGACATCTAGAGTGAGAGAGTTTTTCACCAAAACCCTCACTTTATTCTACGTATTTCTGTTTCTTCTGAAGAACCAGCAGTTTCCAAGAATTCTGGGCTAAGAGAATAACCTTTACCATAACAAATCATTGGGTGAAAACATAGAGACACTAAGAGCAGCAGCAGCAAAAGGCTACAAGCAATTGCTTGGGGCATTGAATGAGCAGTCATTATCACTTTTCTGCTGAAAAGTACTTGTGTACAGCTAAGACTTAACATTATGCTCCAGCAGAGTCACGTCTTTTGGGGTCTAGTTGGATAAATACTGTATATCACAAAGGAAACAATCCTTATAGGATTCAGTTTTGTAGATGGAAGCTGTTTCTCATTCATTCATGGACAAATGCAGGTTACTTGCTCCCCAGGTGAACCCGGGTGCATACGCTGAGGTACAGGGAGGTTTATGAAGCCCTGGAGAAGATAGATGAACTTCTTTTCCTCTGTGCATATGTTCTAGGGGTGTCTTACAACCTCTCTCCTGTGACTCCACAGCTGGCATATGTTTTTAGAGGAGTTGGAAATAAAGCTAGGCCCCCCTAACCTGGCAAGTAATACATGGGTGGGTCTTTTTGCTCCCAGGAGTGCAGGTCCAGATGAAAACTACTGTGTGTTTGCTGGAAATACTGCTTTTATTCGGGTACAGAATTTCTCACTGGGTGGCCTATTAATGTCTATTAAGGAGAAAATAAAAGGAGGAGTGAAAGAAAAGACTAACAGCAACTGCATTCCAAACTATGTATTCCCAAGTCAGGAGCCTGACTACAGCAAGGACCCTGCAGCAAGTTTTTCCCCATCAGCTGTAGCCATAGTGGGTTTTGCTCCCTGAACGACAAAGCACAGAATAGAGTGTGGGGTGGGTACAAAACTGCCTTAAGCAGGCTTTCAGAGACATATGAAGTGAAAGTCAAAGGAGTGATATAGTCTTTGGGTGGCAGGCAAGGAATGAAGTGGTTTTGTCTCTGACAAGAAAAAGGTGAATTTTTAGACAGTTTGTATTGATGTCAACATTTGTACTTTGGGAAATTGCCTTGAAACCAGTAGTAGGCTCAGCCTAGACCTTTGGAATATTAGCTATGTTTTGCTGCTCTTGTAACCATACTTGTATGGTAGAGAGCACTGTGTTGCTTGCACAGTCATTTGTAAGAAGTTTCAAGCATGTGGTTCTGGGGCCTTCGGTTCTGCAAGTTTGAGACTTCTTGTTTATTATCTTCTTTAAATGCATAAGAAAAACTTGGTTCTCCAATACCAAAGAAACAAAACCATTTGTTAATGCCACAGTCATCTTTGAAAATAAAATTAAAACCTATGAAAACACTAAAGAGAATATTAAAAAGAGGCCAGTTGAAAACACTTCATCATGAACAGAATTTCAAAATGTTTGCCAGAGGATATTTGGTGTTGGCTTATTTCTAATTCAAAGCAGGCTGCAGCTGCTTGTTGCACACACAATGATGTGCTGGGGCAGGTTTACAGAACTTCAAAATTTAGTATCAAGTTTTGATGTTACTGCACTAAATCTGTATATCCTTGAAAGAATGGTTGCTATCCTGGATTCTAGCCTGTCCCATGGTGATACCAGCTTTTCTTTGTAAAGAGCCTTGCAATCCTCGTATAAACAATAACACTGAATAAAGGTGTAGCAAAGTATCATATATGTGTGCATTACTTATGGGAGGTGAGAGAAATGTTTTAAATGCATTAGATGATGGGTGAATGTCAGATCCAAGTCTTGAGAAAACAAATCTTTGTAGCGTGTTCTTTTGCCCTACCAAATCTGTCTTGTCTCAGAAGGCTTTGGTCTGAAAAAGAAAATTACCAGACTGCTCCAAAGGAATAAGCTGGTTCCCTGCTGGAGGTAGCAGATGCCCAAGATACCACAGTTGCTGCTCTGTGCATATGGTGATTTCCCCAAAGGCATGACCTGTACTGCTCTCCTTTTCGTCTTTTTCAGAGTGACAAAGACTCAATTATTTTCATGCCAGACACACATGGCCATGCATGCTTGAGTCCTCACACTGAAAATCTCTCATTCTCCTCCCTTTTTAGCTTCCAATCTCTTTAGAATTCCTTCAGAAAATGTGCTGTCCCTCAAGGCTCAAAGACGTGCAGAAATGCCATAATTCCTCCAATGCTAGACATAAAATTTATTCTCATCAACTTGTCCATAACCTTCTATTCATTTTCAGGTTAGTTGCAGATCCCTCTCCTTCTCTTCCCCTCCCATCTTCTATACCTCCATCAAGCTTGAAAATGAGAGATATGTTTCAAGGGAAAGAAAAAAAGAAAAGCAAAAGACAAACCAAAAGGGAAGAGAAGTTTTATACTTGTTCTACTCCAAAATCGTTCCCGTAATTCCTAGCTGGATTTCAGTTTATGGGAGCAGAGCACTACTCCAGAGATCAGACCTTTATCACTAAGATTTTGTCCTTAATTTACCTATGGGTGAATGCCTGAAAGATGGGAAAGCTTTTTTTTTTTTTTTTTCCCAGAAGTCTAGGGCAGGAACTCAAGGAGCACAGGGTAAGCAGGTCTCATCAATGCTGCGCTGATACTGTGGTTTCAAAGATCACTGGCTGCAGTAGCTTTGGATGACTGGGAAATTGCATCTTCTCTTAACAGATGGTATGCCTGGCTTATTTACTTTTCTTTCTAAGATCTCCTTTCTTTTTTTCAGGTTTGATGCTCTCCCTCCTGAATCAATGGCTTCACTGTGAAAGCACATCTATGTTCACAGATATCCCACAGAGATCTAATTGGATAGGGTAGAGAAGAATCCTGAAACAAGGGTGCAAGTGTTACTACTCTCCTAAAACATTCATCTTTAATGCTGTTTCTACTGAGGTGGCTGTGGCTGTCTCACGCACCCCTCAGAGACTGTCCAAACCTTTTGACTACCATGCTGCACGATATCTTGCTTTAGGAAAGACTGGAAGACTCCAAACATGACATTTTTCTCCTAGCAGCAGCCACTGACTGTGCTAGGTACTGGATAACCATGGGAAACACACCAGATGTGGAAATTAGTGAAATATCCCTTCTGTTAATTTTCCTTCTTGTTTTAGGATGCTAAATATCCTGCCATGAAGGGGAGGTGATTTTGCATGCCCGTGAAAAGCAAAGTTGCTAAGATACTTGCAGGAAGAAAAAAACCCAGAAAATTCCTTGCTAAAGAAGGATGGACTAAAAGTGGATTAGGAAGAAAATGCCTCTGAGTAGAGCACTCCTTATCCCAAGCTGCAGAGCTGCTGGAAAGCTGAGGATTTGTATCTTCAAAGGGGCTGACTGCATTTCACAGAATTGCAAAGGGCAACTTTGCTAGCAGTAGCTCTGCCTGACAGAGGCCTTCCAGCAGCTGAAATAGCTCTACTGCATCTAGAGAGTGGAGGCAGCATTTATCAAGTTCTGGATAACAAATCTTTCCTCTTTCTTAAGTCACTTGGCTGGTACCATATTGTGTTGTGTCTCACAGCAGGGGAAGGCACATGGTGTGATGAGCTTTTCTGTGGCCCCCTGAGAATGAGGACAGCATCTCTTGCCTCTGTAAAGGCACGATGTCTGTGATCTGTAAGGGTGTCATGCACAGCTTGCATTTCAAACCAGCCAAGCTCACTGCTAGTCATGTTTATCTAGAGCTTCCCTTAACTTCTGGGGTCTAGTTCATGCTCACCTGTACTTTGGTGAGGGCTCTGATGGCTCACGTCATCTTTACCTTGAGACTCATTCTTTTAGATAAAATCGGTGCTGGCAAATGGTTCTGAATTGGCAGCCCTGAAAAAAGAAACCCTTTTGGCAATGTGCTCTTGGTCTCCACAGGATGTTAGCTCTTTCTAGCATATAGATAGTGAGAGACAGTCCTATCTGGATGAGCTTATACTCCTAATAACTAACAAAGGGAGAAATAGAAGTCTTAAGACATTCCTTTGCAGAAAAGAAGATCTGAAAATGCTGAATTGCTTCCTAATCTATCAAAAAATTTGAGGGAGCGCCAGCACATGAATACAGGACTTTTGAAGACTAATGTAGCACACTCTTTCACATCTGCAGTTCTCCATAACAGTTTTGTGCTTCCCTATCTTTTGCAGCACCTCTTGAAGCTGGAGAACAGCCCAGATCCCCTGAATTCTTGGTGTTATTGAGAAAAGCCCCACAATGGTACTGATGTAGCAATTTGTGGTGCAGCAATTACATAGTACCACTGGAGTTCAGCTCAATAATTGGAATATCAAGGAAGCTTTAAAGTATTTTTTCATCTGGAAATGCTGATTTATCAAGAAATCTATTCTATGAGGGATTAGTTGTTCTTTTGGAAAATACATTTGTTTCTTACATTTCAAACATTCGATATGATTTTTTTTTCAATGGAAAAAGAATGATGTGGGAGTAAAAAGATTTTTCGTTTTCATCTCATTGAAGTACTTCAAAGGACTAAAAATTTTCATGAGGCTGAACGTCATATACACTCAATACACATCTTGTAAGTCACCAGATGATTGCCACCTAGGAAGGACTTTCACCATTGTTTGTTATTAAAGTTAGATATCACATAGAATTTCACAGGACAGTTATTCAGATAACATTGCTGCTGAGATGAACGAAGAAATTAAGGATGAGACTCATTGTCCCTTTTCAGCCATGGATTCCTTAATTTTTCTCATTTAAAAGTGTGAGTCCATTTACTTAGCATTTCCTTCCATAGCATTCAAGCTAATCACACATCCAGAATTCCTACACTTGGTAGAATTCAGCTGCCATTTCCCCACTTCCCTTGAATCTCAGTACTCCAGCCTGGATTTCCATCAGAAAGAAAGCTTTATTTAATGTTGTCTAGAAAAACAAACAAACAAAATCACTCTGAGAATTCATCCTTTCTTTATTACACATGTGTTTGAGGCTTTAAAAAAAGATTTCCTTATAAACCTCAGAGAGTGAAAAGCACATGATATGGCTGGAGCTTGCTCCACTTGAGAGGAGAGAAATTTTGGTTTTCTTCTCTTGTATTACTTCCAGTATATGTGAATTCCTAGGATATTTCTGGTTAAGTTGTACATTACTCTTACTTTTTTCCCTTTCTTCCTACTATAGAGTTTGGTGTTAGTATTAGCATTAGCATTTTGCTGTTCCTTTTATCACATTTATATAATGCAATTTCAAGTAAAACATAAAATAGGTAGGAAATGAGAGTCTAAGTATTTCCATTGTATTGCTTTACAGCCTATTATATTAGGTAACATAGATGAGGGGCTCCAATAATGGACTGGAAGGTTGGATATTACTCCCAGATCTGTTGCTGAGTGGTTTCAGCAATTTTTTTCTTAGTTCATTCATCAATAAATACATGCTATAGCATCCCTCATCACTTTTGATTGCGTTCGTATCTACTGATGAAAAAGACTGTATAAGACTATTGTGTAATCAAGGAGGAGATAAGAGTGAAAGAGAAAGAATTTGTACTAGATTATAGAGGGGATGAAGCAGATTGATCCCACTATACCTCAGATTCAGTATGTTTCAAGAGAAATATAAAATCTGACACCCTGCAGCCTGCATACATAAAAACAATAATAAAAAAATCCCTTCTACTGCAATATCCTTCTTTGGATTTTGTACACTGATATAGGGGTTTAAAAAACACTTTTCACTGCTTACAATAGCAATTTGCTTGGTTCTTGTACATGACCTGGTCTAGACACTGAAGCCAAGGCACATAGATTTTCACTCTTGGCTTGCCTTGCCTTGATTTGGATTCATGAATTTCTTTCCTCCAAGAACAGTACTGCTGAAGAAGAAAAAATTCTGATTGCGGTTACTGAAGCTGCATAAAACTTCTGAAGTGTGGGCTCAGAAGAGACAGACACAAGACACTGTGGTTTGGCACCAATAGGCTGGAGAGAGGTGGATTTCTATTCAAGCGGATTTATAGTTCTCAGCTCCTTTCAAGAAAGTTGTACATGTGAAACAACATGTCCAATATTCCTTTCACCAGTGCATAATCCATTAAATTGGGAATAATAATACAAATTAAAAAAAAAATCTTGTAGAAAATGTAATAATCATCAAGCATTCATTCATTCACTCATTCACTCATTCACATTGTATTTGCAGGTAGGAGACTAAAAGGGTAGCAAAATTTGTTTTGACACAGTCTGGAGTTTGCTCATAATTTGCTGAAGGAAATGCATTCTTTTACACTCTTGTTCCATCAGTTGTGCTTGAAGTACTTCTCACAGGGGACAGACAACTAAGGGTAGATGTGAGATGGAAGGGTAAAGAAGACTGAGACTTTGTGGTTTGATTCAAACCCTGTTCACATGAACACAGGACAAGTAGACTATTGTGCATTTAAAGGATCAGGAGGAGTGCATAAAGTACATAATCTCTGCTACTTTCTTCTCCAGCCCTAACCAAGCTGGAGGATGCTTATAGTGTTTTCTGACAGATCTCTGGCTATATGCGTTGTTGGGAAGTGCTCTTCCCCAGAGTCTTCACTGCCTTCCATGTGTTGCACTTGGCTGGCCCCATCTTTTGCTGTCAGGTAGTCTCTAGCAGCAGTGAAAGAAGAGATCTGCATGGTTAGGCAAAACTAGCTAGGCAGTCAAGAAAAGCGAGATTCCCTGCTCTTGTTGTTGTTGGTATTATCCCTGGGTGTATCTTCTGCACATCAGTAGCAAACTTCTAGATCTAGTTCCAGCTACTATAAAGCAGGAAATTATAGTTTTGGGTATCAGGACAAAATGGTCAACTCCCCATCGAGAGTTTCTTGCTTTCCTCTGCAATAGCAACCCAGCATAGCCTCCTTCATTGTCAGTCACTGCAGGGATCAGAGGGCTTTAACTGATCAGAGAACCAGACAAGTAAGTTTGTAGCTTCTAATGGCAGCTGTCTGCTTTTCCATATCTATATTCCCCTCATCCATTCTCTGCTCATACCCATCTGGTGCTTGTCTACCAGCAGACTAGTTGGTAGGTGTTAGTAACTCCCTGTCTGCTTAGCCCACACAGGGTCTGCTTTTCTTCACCCCTGCTATAAATAGCTGACTTATTGGAGGCGGTTTGAACCAATATCTGTATTTTGCTTTATTACACACTCCAATCCTCAACAACAAGCCTCCAGATAGTGGCATGTTCTTTTATAAATGCATCTATTTAGAGGACAAAGATATTACCCTTATTTAAGCCCTTCTATCATTTAATTTCCTTCATATTGACAAGTGCTTTTCCAAGGGTCACAACTACACGTATTGAGCAGCTGAGTCATTAACTTGCATACATGAGATGACCTCTTTCTGTTGATTTTGCAACATTATATTCTTCTCTGTGTCTGTGTGTGTGTGTGTGTGTGTGTTTGTGTGTGTGAATTCCCAAGGGAAGGATCAGTTACATGGGAAAGTTTGTGAAGGAAAGGGAAGGATGTTGTCATTGGAGAGATATAGATTGGATGGACAGACTCTTTGTTGGATAAGAAGTTGGTTGGATGGTTGTATTCTGAGAGTAATGATCAATGGCTTGATGTCCAGATGGAGATCTGTGACAAGTGGTGTCCCTCAGGTGTCCGTAATGGGACCACTGCTGTTTCATATCTTCATCAGTGACATAGACAATGAGATAAGCGCACCCTGATCAGGTTTGCAAATGACACCACACTGAGTGGTGCAG